>VZTF01002407.1:474434-578169 GCA_013397755.1 Cnemophilus loriae
TTCCCTCTGAGAGACTCTTCTCTTTTTTGTGCTGTCTCTTTTTTCCTTCTTTATTTTTGTAGCGCCTCGTTAGACAGCTCCGTGCAGCCTTGCTGTACTGCTTGTGCCGGGTTCCGTCTTCACCGGGCTGGGGTAGCGCAGCTCCAAGGGAGGAGGTGCGGCAGCGGCGGAGCGCTGTCAAAAGTCTGCGGAAAACGCCTGTTGGCAAATTGAGAAGGCACCCAGTTTTCTGGGGATGGGATTTCTTTCTCTGCTTTTTGGGACGATGTGTGAAAAGCGCAGAATTTCACTTTCTGAACTTGCCTAAACCAGCTTTTTCCTGCCTCCTCACAGTTGCGTTTAATTAAATGTGCCTAATTTAAGTACAAGGGCCGCTAAACAATAGTCTGTGACATGTGTAGCACAAACCCGTGTTTCCTCCCTCCAAACGATGTCAAAGCAGGCAACTTTGGGAGTTCACTTTTTGCTTGGTGCTTGTGAATTACTTGCTTTTTGAAGATGTAAAGCTCAGCCGTCAGCTGGTATCGATTGCTGGAGTGGGCTTCTGCTGAATTGTGGCAGTGGAGAACCTGGCTGTGGCCCAAGAACCCTGACTTTCAAATGTACCCCCAAATAACCACTCTTGAGAGAACATTGAGTTTGTCTGGGAAACACTTCGAACGCAGATAATGCTTCCCTTTCAAGGAGACACGCTATCTTGACTATTCCTGCTGCCTATCAGAGTACTTGCAAAGGAATTTTATTTTGGACTAAATAATAATCTCCCCTTATTAAATGATACAATATTGGGAGATTCTTGCCTTCTGGCAGCTGTTCCACGTCTTCGTACAAGATTCTTCATCTCCTGCCTCTATGTCAATAACTCAGTTTCACAACATGCATGTGGCAAAAGTCTTGTTCTCTCTTGCTTTGTGCTTGCAAATCTGATTAGTTTAGGACAGTGAGAATGGTAGTAGCAGAGGAGCATTAGCATTGGTGCTTGTGCATAATTCTCCATTACAGAGTGTTTATGGTGCTCAGGCTGCTTCATTAACTCCATGGATTTGTAGCAGGAGTGCTACAAGATCATCAAGTCTGGGTCAGGCTTCACTCCACAATTTAAATTCCATTTAATGGGCCAGAAAACACATTAGCTTATTTTTGCTGGCTTGACGATAGCTGGGGGATAAAGGATACCTGCTCTGTCAAGAAGGCTGCTGGTATGGAGGTGACCTGTTGGTGTTTTAGGAACGAACTTCAGCTTTAGTGAATATGCCTCTGTGACCATGGTGGGTTTGATCTGAGATTAAAATCCCTACAACCACTTTTATGGCAACAATGCCCTCAGGTGTTTCAGGGAAGGTTGGTTGAACAAAACCCTTGGTTTTTTATGTGGAGATGGCTAATTCTGGCCAATTCACTTTCCACGAGAATGTGTCAAGACTTGCATTTCTAACAGGGGCATGTTTCTGCTGAGCAATGCCTTTCTGAAGGCTTTCCATACCCCCTTGCAGTGACTGTACAAGAAACTGAAATAGTACAATACTTGAAGTTGGTGTAAGAAAAGTTCGTAGAAATTATACTTTGCAGAGATCAAGAGCTTTCTGTGTATCTGAGACATCCGTGTAAGTTCTGCTGTATCTCAGTGGTATTTGTAGCTAGAGCAAGATGATACTACAGAAAAATTCTTGTAAATTTTCATTCATTTTTTTATGAAAACCCAGTACGTGTTTTACTCTCTGTTCTGTCAGCTGACTGAACTCTGATAATTTTTTTCTTTTCCGAGGTATGCAAACTAACTGTTTTTTAAGACCAGAACGGCAAATCTTTAGCATGAGGGTGCAACTTGGAAGAATTTTAAGGAATTAAGTTTTTTTTTTGGTTTTTTTTGTTTGTTTTTTGGGGTTTTTTTTTGGGTTTTTTTTGGGTTTTTTTTTGTTTTTTTTTTTAAGGATAGTAGCTGTTGTAAAAGCCTGTTTTTTTCCCTAAACTTGATTTGCAACTCTTGAGTGAAGAGTTGAATAAATATTGTGAAGGCTTACATACTTATAACTTAAAAATTCTTTTGACCTCATTCTAAGTTCCAAACACTTGTAATGAGGTCGAATGTTTAAGAAGGTCTTGACCCAAAGCAACGATACCACAGACCATTAGTTCAAATGCTCTAGGAATAAAAATGTGATTGACTTGTGTGGCTTCGTTGAAGCTTTAATATGGTGAAGCTTTCCAGAAACCAGGTCGTGGATTCCTCCATGCTTGCAGTCTTCAGCGATCAGACAGCTGTGCTGGCAGGTGTAGGGGTGCAAAGAGCCTGATGTGAAATACGGTATTTAAATTTTGACTTCCCCTTGCCTGAGTTTCTCAGCTGTTTTACGCGAGTAGGTGTACAAATTCCTCACCCCTAACTGTTAAACCCAGGCCGGATTTTGTGCACCATTTCTGCCGAACTGCAGAAGTTTTCGGGCGCCGGAGTTTTTGACCTGTTCTCATCTGTAAAGCCGCAGGCATTCCGAGAGCATTGTGCAGAGCAGCGGGTTAGGAGCAAATGTTGGCATCCGGGCTGAGTGAGATGACTCCGGAGCAGTATCAGATCCTGCATGTGTGTGGAGCAATGCTATCTATTTCAGAAATCTACTGCAGGCATTTCTGTCACTTCATTACTGTAGTAAATCGTCACTAAGGAAAAAAAAACCCCTCTCTGTGGCAGCAGTTAGGCAAGAGCTGTGATTATGTCAGTAATGCCAGGAAGCAAATGGGGCTGGATGCCTTCGAGTGGGTGATAATATGGAGGGCGTGGGGTTGGAAGAGAGAATGGAAACAGAGATGGGTGTTTCTTTTCTCCTGTCTGCATCTGAAATGGCATAGTTTGCTCTCTGGCATTGTTTTCCCGTAAATAGGAGTACCTGTGTTTGAACCAGGCACTTGAGCAGTTTACTCTAAACTGCTGCACTGTTTCACTGATGACCTGGGTATCCTTCAAGGTTGTGAGTGCTACGAGTGGATCATTAACTGAACAGGCAAGGAAAAAATTCTTAATGCCCTTTCAGGTTGCATGCCTGTACATGCTGCATGGTTTTTATTAAGGCATTTTGTGAATGGGATTGTCAAAAGGAGCAGAACTGCAGCCTCTGTAAAGGGAATCTCGAGTCTTCACACATCTGGAAGAAATAGAGGAGAAAAAGAATCACTTATTCTGAAGTGTCACCCTGTTCAACATAATCCTCCTAATTTGGAAAGGTATTAATGTTTTAAGTAGGTGGACACTGATCAGCAGTGTTAGTGGCATAGGAAAGGCTGATGTGGTTCTTCGGTATCAGACAGGCGGAGATAAGGATGCTTATTCCTGACATCTCATTTTCTACTAATCAACTGATCATTTGTTGAGCTCTCAGCCTTGCTAATACCGGTTCTGCTTGGGGATTAGTGTGGGTCGGGATCAGCCTGGGACTAAATCAGCAGGCAGGTCAGTATCAACGTTTTGTAAAGAAGTGGGAGCTGGGGTTGTGTGCAGGTCCCAGTGAAGCTGCTCCCATGCACCTGTGTGTGCATTTACGAAGGTAGTCCAGTGCTGACTTAAGAGCTGTGTGATTCCTTGGAACCAGGTTTATTAGAATGCAGGGAGATTCTTATGAGTCAATTAATTCAGCAGTTCATGCCATCATTTACCCGAACATCTCCTTTTTACACCAGAGCTGTGTCTGCTTCTCACCTGTGGCTGCTACTTGAAGACATTCTACTAAGCTGACATTCAGCTGTCAAAGTGCCCTTTCTTGCCTGTTTTTTTTTTGAAAGGCTTTCATCTGAGAACCTGAGAACTCTTAATCAAATGTACGTCCACAAGGATGAAGAATCTGTTTTTGATATTTTTTTTCCTCATCAAGAAGACTGCTTAACTGAAAAGTAAATCTGATTTATTTCTTAAAAACTTACATTAATTCTCAGACATACTCTGTTTTGCCAGTGCTGTGTTCTTTTGTGTCCAATGCTGGTATCCTAGAGGCAGAAGTTTCCTGGTTACATTAAACAGGCTAAGTTCTTCCTCTTTTAGCCATTTTAACCCGGTGTTTCTTTGGAGACCACCCCCATTATCTCAGATCATGAGAACCAAATGCAGATTGAGGCTAGGATACTCCATAAACTCTTTGCAACTTACCGTGTATGAATTGTACGTTGCAGAGATGTCCTTGCGCTGCCGATCTTCAAGCAGGAAGAGCCGCAGCTGTCTCCTGAGAACGATGCCAAACTGCCACCCTTTCAGTACGTCCTCTGCACAGCCACCTCACCCGCCGTGAAACTGCATGAAGAAACTCTGACCTACCTCAACCAAGGTAGGGTTTGCAGTACACTGAAGGAGAGTGTATTTCCTGGGAACAATTCATGAGATTTAATCCCGTAGTTTGCCTTACCGGGAGGGCAGCGGGATGGGAAAAGAGGGATAGAAGTGGGGAGGAGGGTGGAGGAAAGGAGTAATATTTAATTTTCCTGATTTAGATACCAGATTATCAACTATTTTAAAATAATGGCGTACCACTGATTTAACTGTTGACTAAAGCAGTGTTATAGCATGCACAGTTCCCTGTGGCAAAGTACTGGCTTGATCTCAGACAGCTTAAGATGCTGCCTCCTGCCTTCATCTCACAAAGCCAGATTGATGAAGCAGATGGGCCAGCTTGGACTGGGGAGGGCTCTGACCAATGCAAGTCCCCTGGCACTGCTGGAGGGCATAGCCAGAGGATGAATTAGCAGGTATCCAAGGGCTGCTCTGAGGTCTGGGCAGAGTGACATCTCTCCCACAGGCTGGCTGATGTGGCTCTGCTCAGTGCCTAACTTGACAGGTTGCCAGGGTTCAGTGCAGCAAGGTCCTCTATAGCCAACCTCACAGACTAGTTCCTACTCCTGGATGAGCAAACACTGTGTTTCTCTGTGTTCTTTTCCCCCCTTTGGCAGCATTTGTGCAGACACATCTGTGGTTGGTGTTTGGCTGTCACTTTGCAGAACCTCCTGTGCGTGGGTCTTGAGGGATCAGACCTCTTCGTGCACAGATTATGCTAAAACACACTTACACTCAGTTTCTGCCAGGCTGTAAAAAAGGGCCTAACAACAAGGTGAAGACTGTCTGCCCTCTTACGGAGTTCCTCTCCTGCCTCAGGATAATGCCACAGCTCTTTAAGCTTCGTGCACTGAGTAGGGTGCCCACTTGGGTGCCTCCCTGGATAGGTTTCTCTTAATGCTGGTAGAAATCGGAGCCCTGACCTCACTTGGACTCTGACCTCAGGTGCAGCTGACTGCTGGATCTGTGTTGGTAGCTGGTAGACCCATAGAACCCCCACAGAAAGATCAGTGAAGTACTGCAGGCTCTACCCAAGGAGCCAGGTATTTCCTGTCACATAAGCTGGCACCGTTGTGTCTCTCAGGATCAAAAGGTGCTTGGAATATGTGACTGTGTCATCTTGGTTTATTCATCGAAACACAGCAGATCCCAGGAGGTGATAATGGGGTGTATCAATTGTGAGATTGAGATGAGTCTTCCTATGAAACACAATTCTTTCCTGTATTGGAATAAAAGATTTTTTTTTTTAAATGAAAATCTGTTGACAGCCAAATATTTCAGCATGCATGAAGCAGTGCCTAATTTTTTACCTTGGCATGGGAGACGCAAGACAACTCTTAACACAATACCATGAGATTTTTAAAAAAACTGTGTGTCAGGAGCAGTCCACATTTTCCTTTGCAAAGTAAGATTGTTACTGCCTTTTAGATAGACCATGTTGTGTTAGGCTTTGTTGTGCTTACTATTGCAAGGAGTTGTCTACTGCTACATCTTGACACTGCTTCCTGCTTCCTTGGCATTTCTTGAATATCCTCTTTCATCCCTCAAGGTGGGATGTGTCTTCGCAGAATACACCCTGAAGAGCATGAAGCTGGGCAGGCCTGGAGGAACAAAGCAGGGATGAGGCTGGCAGGAGCTGTGCAGAGGGGCAGAACTGGGAAGTTGAGGTGTCTAGTTTCTGTTAGTGGGCTGTGGGTGAGAACGTTGCCATGGGTTAAAAAGGGATGAGGATTTAAAGGCTCTGTCAGAAAATTAATGCCCTTAGTAGAGTGATGTTCTGTGAGCTTTAGGAGGTGCATTAAGGGGACCCCAAGGCAGATGAGCTTTCTGGAACCAGTACTTGTGGCACGGCAGAAGAACTGGCTGACTCCAAAGCCCTGTGACCACAGCCATCTCGTGAAGCAATTTAAGACCATTCCCTACACCATATCAGCTTGTGCTGGCTGTAAGCAAAGGGACATCTCTTGCACCTTGACCTCTGTCTGTGTTTATCATGGATTGGCCAAGCGCTGTTACATAAAACTTCCCTTCTTGAGTGTTGTGATGGATTACTTTAGCAAATGGGTAACTTCATTAATGAACGTCCCTCTGCCCTGCCTGTGTGTCAGTCATGGCTGGCTTGTAGTAAGGGTGATACAAAGACACAGTGGCTGTCCCAGCACCAACAAAGCAACTCGCATCCAGTGTGGTTACTCTCCCAAATTGTGAGCAAAGGGTTTGGGGTTTTCTGCTTGCTGGGGGATTCTTGCCACTTGCTGTTCAAATGTTCCTTCTCAACTTTAGCTCTTCACTGCTCAGTAACTGACTTTTTGTCACTGTGAAGCAGCTATGCTTCCTGCCCTGAAACACATTCTCTGCACATGACTGGTTCAGTGGTGGTGAGTGGACCAGTTCAGGAATGTCCATATGCAGAACTGCATGGAAGAAAGCTCTGTCAGACCTGACCTATGGGCTATGGAAAGCTGGAAGTACTGGGTAGCAAATTGAAGGCCAAGTTGCACAGCAGAGATAAAAGAGGAGTCAGTGGAGAGTTTCATGTGAGATCTGAAAGGATTTTATATGGGCTAGGAAGGAGGACTGTCCAGTGGCTGTGTTTGTCTACAGGTGGGAGATGGCTCCAGACTTGTGGAGCATAATGGCTTCTCTTGAGCCTTGGTTCTTGCAGGATAGACCCAGAGGGATGGTCAGTGGTGTTGAGGAGGAAGAGGGCTTTGGCCTGGACTCTCCCCAAGGATGGAGGCTGAGAGGACTCTGGAGCTGGAAACGAGAGACCAGTGTTTTCACCGAGGGGCAGGGGAAGTATTTGTGAGGGAGCATAATGGAGTAAGCTTAGCTGTTGTGTTAAGTTGACTTGGGGACATTCGGCAGTGGCAGAATCCCAAGTTTGTCTGCTCTGGTTTGAAACCATGAGTGCTCTCTGGCCACAACTCTAGAACCAGCCTGTAAATGAGGTAACTATAGTAAAATCTGTAGCTTGGTTTCCAAAGACTGACTCATTACACTTGTCTTTCCCGATCTCTTTCTCCCCTGCCTTCCCACATTCCTTG
The DNA here is from genome assembly GCA_013397755.1 of Cnemophilus loriae. Taxonomy (NCBI): domain Eukaryota; kingdom Metazoa; phylum Chordata; class Aves; order Passeriformes; family Corvidae; genus Cnemophilus; species Cnemophilus loriae. The sequence goes on from VZTF01002407.1 coordinate 481,791, forward strand.
GGAAACTGGAGCCAAATTGAACACAGTATTAGTTTGCTGATCCTTAGGGCAGTTCCTTCATTAAGAGGTCTTTACTGGATCTCAGGAGGATTACTCATCTGATGGGACAAAGTATAGGCTTATTAGTATGGTGTCTCAATACCATCCCATCTTCAGTCTGTGAAACTGGTGAAGGTGCAGTCCTTGCACTGGAATCTGCTGCTGGCTTTGCTCCTTTGGTCAGGGATCACATCTGTCAACAGAACTACACTGTCCAGAAGTCTGCAGCACAAACATCCTAACATTTCTGGAACTAGCCTGCCTTTTAGCACTGTTTCAGTGTCTCTTGTGGATAGGGATTTTCAGACAAACAATCAACCAGCAACCATATTACAAACCACTGCTTCAGCAAGATGGCTTGATGCAGTGCATATTCCATGGTCTGCAGTCATATGGGGTGTGGTTTGACCATGGCTGGTTGAAACCAGTTTCAAACACAGACAGAAATGGAAGCAATGAAAGGTGGTTCCAGAAATTGCAGCAGGAGGAATGCAGAGGAAACAAGCACTGTGTACAGTAGATCTGAACACTAATAAATGTGAGGCAATAAAGTCATTCTTTTAAAAAACAAAATGCCAAAAATCACAGAAACCTAAAAGTCGTTGCCCAAGGGAATCAGCTTGTAGTGCCAGAACCACATGTGGACTGTGAGCTGTTCAAGTCATGATTTTGTTTCATGACCATCATTGAGTTGGCTCAGAGCCTCAGATGTTAATTACTTCAAATAGAAGGAGGTTCAGTTTGGTGGCAGAGGGTCACTGAGAGTAGGCTGTGAGAGGAATCCAGCCCAGTCTCCCAGTGGTGCTTCAGAGTAACTTCCCATCATCTGCCTGTAAAGTTTTCCTGGGCTCCGTTCAGGTCTCCCGATCTGCAGTGTGTGACTTGTGGTTCTTGGCCGTGCAAAGATTTTAGTGTACGGCTGGTTAGGGTTTGGAAGGCTGGACACCTCTGCTTTATGGTGTCTTCCAGGAGTCAGCCTTAGTGCCAGTCCTAGACAGTTCAGAAAACAAACAAGCCAAAAACCCAAACCATGAGGGAAAACCACTGACGTCTGAGAGAACTTGTGATATTGGGAGTGTTGCTGTAGAGGTGCATTAGTAAACCTCATAAACCTAATGATGGACTTAGTTTGAGTCTGGGTCACACCTAAACAAAAGCCCCAAATTTCGACCCCAGGGTGCCAAGGCATATATCCTGGTTCAAGATACATGTGCATAAACTAGTAAATTTTAAATGGTGCTTCGTGTAAAACTTGTTGGGTGTTGTCCTGCCTCAGCTCAACTGCAGCTGTGCTCTGGTTGTGTGTCGCAAAGAAAGGTGCAGGAAGCACTGGGCAAGGAACAGCTGAAGAGGATGCTTTGGAGTAGATTGCTAATTGTTTAGGTAGGAGATGAAATTGCTTACAGCAGGAGGCAAAAGAGAACCTTTGCCACCCTTAAAAAGTCTAAAGTTCAGATTTGGTTGTCTAATCTTCTACAGCCAGAGAACCCAGTTTTAAACACTGAGATTTACAGTAAATGAAAAAAGCTGTTTTATATTGACGTTAACTCCTACGTAATTGAGTTTTTATGGGGTCACAACTGCCTGGATGTTTGTACTTTTCCTGGAACAATTCTTTATTTGCCTAAATGAAGTGTAGAGAAGGCTGAGTGACCAGCTCTGGCTGGGTGTGCTTCTGGTTTAATTATAGCTCTGTTTATGGGGATATTTCTGCTTTGTCCTGTGCTAGGGACTACCTGTTTTCCTAACAGTCACTGCCATCACTGACCAGGCCCTGGGCATGTGTAGGAGCTCTGCTGCCGGTGGCTTCTCCCATGTGGACAAACGCTCCACCTTGCCTGAGGTCGCAGACAGAACAGTGGCTTTGTGTTGTTGAGACTGTGAGTACCAGGTGCTCCCTGGTGCCTGCCCACCCACCCATGCATCCTTGTTCCCTAATCGTTATAGGGTGCCATACTGCTTCTTGACCCCCTTCCACTCTGTTCTTGGGTTTGAATGGCTTAAAAAATGAAATGGCTAACAAAGTTAATTTGTCTTTCCCATTTCTGAAAGTGGCTTTTGGTGGTTTTGGTTCTTGTGGTGTACTTCATCTTTGGAGAAGGAATTTGTCTCCTGCCTGACTTTGAAGACAGCTCTGAGTAGATTCTGGTGTCTCAGCTGAAGCCATTAATTGTGCTAGAAGCAATTTCCCCATATGTTTGGCAGCTCTGTCTTCACTTGGCAGCCCAGGATAAACAACCCTGTCTCCAAACCACACCATCCCAAAGCTCACTATGAATCTTGCTTCAGATGACAGGGCACCTCTGCGTAAGTAGAGCATCTGACTTCTGTTGTCCCTAAGAAGCTAGAATCTCAGTTGTCTTTTAACCAAGAGGCTGTTTTCTATTCTTTTCATAGTCCTTTCTTCTATTGCTAACATCTGGATGAAATTCAAATGGGATTGTGAACTTGCTGAATCGTAGCCTCTGCACAACTCCTACTGGAAGCCCCTAGAATGCATTTTGTTCCCCCATAAATCTTCAATATCTGTGAAAAAAGGGAGTGCTCAGAAGTTCCTCAGAGTATAGTAAGAAGTATGAAAATATCGGGCGGATTTTTTCCTTATATTCCATATCATTTTTTTACTTTACCCCATTATCCATATCTATTTGAGATTCCTTTAATTATCACAGAATTTTTTGCCTGTGATTTTACAGGATTTGATGGTTGTGTGAATATTAGTGTCAATGTGAGATGATGTAGAAATTTTCCAATTAGCTTCCTCTAATTTGTGGCCTAAAAGATCACATTTTAGGTAGCAGTAAGAAGCTTGGGAAATACTGTAAGTTTAACGTGATTTTTGTAGGAGTAGTATACATTTTTATAAGAGAATATATACTTTTTTTTCCTAAAGAGGTAGGGAAAAAAGCACTTTTTTTCTCCCACTTGCTTCCTACCGAGCACTTATGTGTTCCTGAAACTGGAGAGCAAGCACTGGAGCAGTGAGATTCCTCCTGTCCCAGCTCAGTGCCATGTTTGTGACTGGTGTGGAAGATACAGTCAGCTTTGATCCCATCTCCTTCCCTGCCCTGTGCTAGGCAATGACTGAGCAGCCACGGGTGGGAGTGGGACTTGTTTCTCCCAGTTCCCTGTTGCAGAAACGTGGTGAAGGAAGGGGCTTAACCTGAGGGCATCTAAGGGAGCTGCTAGGTGAGGTCAGGAGTCATACCCAGCTCTTCTGCATCCCTTGTCAGCACCCTCACCCAGGACCATTCTTTTTAGTTATCTGAAACTCAAGTAAATATTACACACAAAGCTACTCATACAGAGCTATAAAACCTGTCATCCAAATTGACTTCAAACAGGTTGAAACCAGAAAAAGCCTGTATTTTTAACTTACACAGAGAGGGCTGAGGTTTTCTGAGCTGGACAGATGTGACTAAGATAATCCTGAGTGTTTCAAGTGCATGCTAGAGAAGTGGAAATACAGGAAGAAATTGCTTTCACAGGGTAGGTATTTTTTCAGCTTTCCATTGGAGGTCCATAATTTCTTCACTGATTAATTTATATTAAAAATCACTTTATAACGTGGTTTGGATTAGGTGAGATAAAGTGGATGCAGTCTATGCAAAAGAAACCCAAGTGCACACAGTGAAGGTAGCAAGTAGAAATGTTTCTATGTCTGCTGGCTTGTGTTTTGTCCTTGATTCAAAGTGAGACAGTATTTTGGGGATTTAAATGCACCTCCCTCTCTTTTGAGTGGAAACCATTGTAAGTGAGGAGTATTTCTGTTAGTGCCTCTTAGCTGTGAAGTGTCACCACTGTAGAATAGACCATCTTCAAAAGTCTGTGGAGACTAAGACTCAGACAAATGTTCATATAGTAAATGAGCAGTGAAATTTTCCTGCAGCAAACTTGGCTCCGAGGCAGCTGTTTGGCTTTCCCACAAGGAGGTAGGGAAGGAGAAAAAGGGGGCAAAGAAACCCCCTTGAGTTGAGGGCACATTCTAAAAGGAGGAAAAACATAAAAGCGACATGATGACAGTGAAGCTCTGTGGTGTGGTGGTAGAATTAGTAGTTGAATTTGGTGTCCTGTGTTCCCGTAGCGTTGCTGCCCTGTTGGTAGGGGCAGGCAGAGCAGGAATCCTCTGTGTTGAACTCCTCGGTACCAAAACACGGTGGAGCTAAGGGGGCTTTGTGCAGCGGGACAGGCAGGAGGCAGGTGAAGGGCAGGACTGTCAATGCTAAAGCAAGGCACGTGTGAATTGTGGTTCTGATTGCTACAGTACAAGCAAATTCGGAAGGAGACCGCACAAAAGAGTTAATGAGCATTGGTCATGACTGGGCAGCTCAGTTTAGATGCAGTCTGGGCACTGAATACCGGAAACTGAGAAGATACGGCAGGGGAGAAAGGGCTGGCTGTATTGAGCCTGCTCCATCTCTAGGTGCTGAGTTTAAGATGGGATGTGGGGCAAGATGGGCCTGCAGTGTTAGAATGACTCTAGTGCTCCTTTTGCATTTCCTCACCCACAGCTTGTCCTTCTTTGCAGGATTTCCATGTTCCTAGCATAGTGGGAACTTCCAGGGTGGCCTATTGTGTAGCTGGTGAATTCATAATATCCACTGGATAGGCATCTACAGCATCTTGTCAAATGAGGCTGCAGTAAGCAACTGCAGAATATCCACTGTCATTTGTGGTTCAAGGATTGAGGGTTCTGCTTTTGCTTCTTGTCCTGCAGTGTGTCCACACATGGAACACTTGAGCGAGTCTTATGCTAATTTTTATTTTTGCTCGTGGCTGGCTAAAAAGGTGTGTGTGATCAAGCATGCAATTTAACATGCCAGCTCTGCCACTCTTGTCTGTTTACCCTGAGGGTTCATTAATCTTTCTTGTCAGAAAAATCTTTGTGTGTGCCTGATGCCCTGAATAGCTGTGTTTGGCTGTTTCAAAGGTGATCCTCCTGCCTGCTGGCTTTGCTTTGCTTTGGTATGATAAATGCTTGAGTTTTTTTTCCCCTCCCCCTCCTTCTGCATGGTGCATTTGACTGTCAGCATTCCTTTGCCTTTATCTGTGCACTCTTTAGGATGTCCATATAAAGTTGCTAAATGGAATTTTTATTGGCCAGCTTGGCTTAATAATCAAACAGTTTCCAGGCTGGTTCTGTCTAGTGCTGCATGGATCCATTCTGAGAAAGAGGACTCTGTTGGGTTTTTTTTTTCTTTTCCACAGACTTTTTTGGGGGAATTGCTTATTGAAAGGTTAGGGTTTAATTAATTTCTGGAAAGGCTACTTTGTTAGATTAAGTAAGGCCTGAGTCATATCAGCCCGGAACATCAGCATCCTAATTGGACGTTAGTGTATCGTATTGGTGTATTTGCAGAAAACCACAAAATGCATAGTGCAAGTGGCCCTTGAAACGTAACACCAAAACAAAGGAAAGCAAACAGGATGTTGTGGTTGTGTAGTAAATAATATTTGAACAGAATGTAACTTTGAGCTTGAAATGGTGATAATCTTTTGTAGTCAGAAATTACCTAAAATTTCTGATGGCTGTCTGAATTCCATGGAGATCAGTAAGCTGTTAAACTTGTACCTTCTGAGCAGGTGAAGTCATTCCTGTGTTCAACTAAATTATTTTTATCTGTAGTAAGTTCTTGACTTTAAATTCTCCTGTCCCCACATTAAATGGTCATGCCCACATTTAATGTGTGTTAATTATCAAAGACAATGCAAGTTAAAAAAAGTAAGCAGTCTATAAATCCTCCTTCAGATAGGTAGAATTGCTTCATGAATTATGAACCAGGAACTCTGGACCTGGGTGGTTACTACTTTACTGGGTACTACTTTGTTTGTAAAGCAAGTTGCTCAAACCCTAGCCTAGGAGGAGATTACATAAATTTGCTGTTGCCCAGAGAATGTCTGTTTAAAATAGAAATTACAGTATATCACCACCCGCCCAAGTTATTGTTGGTGCCCCTGAAGCTTTCAATGAAGTTGGGAGACACACAGCGTCTCAGGGATGTGCTGTGGTTTTTTTAATATTTATTACTGTCCTGTTCTCTGCCTGAGCTAGGGAAGAAGGGTTGTGGTGAGTGAGGGGAGCGCTGGTTCACACAGATGTGCAGGAGGCTGCTGCAGCATCAGCTGTGCTGGGGATTGCTTGCAAAGTGTCCCTTTCATTTCAGGTGGTGACAGAGGTGCTTTAGGTGCCCCTGTGCATGTGTCCAGTATTACACCTGACCTGGGCTATTCAGTCAAATCACTGCAGAGTCTCAGCATTGGTATCCTCTGCCTCTGTCTGCAGCTTTACTACCACTTATTGACTTGGCAAGTTGTAGTCTGACCTGTATTAATCTGTATTTCCATCTGAGACAGATGGAAAAACTCAGTGTGGGGGAACTCTGTATTTCGGCTCTACGTTTTGGGCTTAGCTGGTTGTAGTATGACTTGGGAAATGGAAATGCAGATTGTTTCAGACATGTTTCTTTACAGAGTTGGATACCTGACTAAGAATGATCTGTTACTGATTTAGTTTTAGCAGAAAACTGTCAGTGTGTGCCTGCTAGTGCTGGTGAGTCAGCGATACAGGACTCATAAATGATCCGTGGATCAGAGCCTTGTGTGACTTCTTTGCTCTCTTTGACGCCAGGGGGAGTTCAGCTCTCTTCAGGTTAGATTGCTATTATTTGCTTTATTTTACAAAGGGATTTTGTTTTCCAGCATCAAAGTGGTCATTCTTTAGAGCCTTTTTTCTCTGCAGTAATAATTGCAGGGCTGAGATTGTAGTTCACCATTTCAGGAGTTTTGCTGGTAGCGATGGTGGAAAATACAGGGTGAACAAGGTTTGGAAGGTATTTTTCAAGGAAAAAGTACAATCCAAGCAGTTTGGTGCTATAAAAGTACAAGTATCTGAATGCTGTCCATGCTAATAAATTCTGGGTACCATAAGCTATAAAGCAATGAATTTGCTGGAAAGCTTTAAGGAGAATAAATTAAAAACCACTACCAGAGGATGGATATATAAGGGAACTTTGAGGAATTGGGACCAAATTCTCACTGACAGAGTTTCACAGAGAGGGGAAAAACGCTCATGTTTTCTGAAGCTTGGCTGGGAGCAGTCTTGCTTGATAAGCGTGTAGCAACTCAAGTTAAACATTCAGAGTTCAAGGGGAAAGCAGTTAGCATGAAATACCATTTTGATTGAGGTTTTCCGTGGCATAAACTGCGTTCCAGGGCTTCCATCAGATGACCCATATATCTTTCATCAAAGCATTTTATTTCCTCTTTGGCTTTTTGTTTAATATTAACTCTGTGTACACTGCAGTTTCTTTTTCACTGGTCTGCAGGATCTGTTTCTGGCTCCCTCCAAGGTGACTCACTCCTGTCAGGTGGAGATGTGTGGTGCCCACTGCCCACCGGGCTGCAGTTCTGTGCCTATCCCATGCAAGGGGTCAGAGATGCATGCTGCAGAGTTTCTGAGTGCTTGATGCTAGTTTGAAAGGAACATGGATGATGTTTGTATGTCCATTATTTTCTTTTGTCTCATTGTAACTGAAGATAAGCGGATCAGGCTGACCAAAGAGCAAGAGTGTATCAGTGCACAAGGGTGTCCCAAAAACCTACTCGTTCCTGAGATACTTGCTGGATGGCTGACAGTGCTTCTGATTTGACCATTGCCTTCCTCCATAGAACAGCTCATGCCACTACATTTTGCTGTCCCTGTTACCCCTGAGTACAATCACAGATGTATTTTACTGTCTCTTGCTCTCAAAACCTAAATTAATTTCCTGTAATGATTAATTAGCCTCATATTTGCATGGGAAGGAACTGTAAGAGATGCTTGGCTGTGTAGATGGGTTCAAGATGATGAACTATATCACTCTATAGCTGGTGAGGTGTATCTCCACACTGAACCATTGAGCAGCCAATTCGTATAACATAGATAAACATGTACAGCACATAAAAGTACAAAGTACAGCAGATGTGGCACTTAGGGATATCTTCTAGTGGTAGACTTGGCATTCCTAGGTTAGTGGTTGGACTTGATAGTCTTAGGGTCTTTTCTATGATTCTGGCAGAAAACCCATTTTTTTTAACCTGACCTTGATCTTTTTTATGCTAATGTAATAGTATTGATTATGTATACATCTCTAAAATATGCTGGGTGAACAATATTAACTTGTATCAGTGGGAACATTAGAAAGTCCTGTGAGTTAAAGTGTGGAAGACCTCAGTTTCAGGACTGTGGTTTACAAAATCCATTTTTGTTGTCCGGTAGTCTTCAAAGGCAGGTCACTGTTGTAAGTTTGTTTTACTTATGTGCCAAGAGATGGGTAAAGATCTATGCATGTTTCCGTGCTTATTTTGGTACTTCATATGGTTTATTCTCCACTCTCCTCATGCCCTAAGTCACTTGCTGGATTCAAGGGTCATTTCCTGTTTGCAGAACTCCTAGTAACATCAGTAGGACTGTTGTGCAAACATTTGGGGCTTCAGTATGGCCTCTCTTGTCCTTTTTTTTTTATTTTCCTATCTGCCAGCCAGCTGAATAAGCACAATTATCTCTGTGCTCTGTGGATATGGTCTGTACTCATGCGGGTGGGATTTTCAAAAGGCAGTCTAACCTTTCTGACGCATCCGCTGTCCTAAGTCTTCCATTTCTAAATCCAGATCCAAAAAATTTAGCCTTTTTGTCTCTGCTGGTAGAAGCTGCTTAGAGGGAGATAGATCTGCTCTGCAGTTTTCTGCAGGGCCAGGTGTGCAGAGATACTGGTTGAGCCAGGAAATCCAAACTGACCTCCTCCTTGGTGCCTGCCTTGTCATACCCTGTGCATTTTTCAGGAAAAGGAAGGATAGCAAGATGAACCAGAAAAGCTAGCTATAAGGTACACATATGCTCCATTAATCCTAGTGATCTTATCCTGCCTTCATATTGGTTGCAGGTTTATTGTGAAGACTTGGTGTAGTACAGTGAGCTTTTGTACTGTTGTAGTTGTTTCTGTGCATAAGGTATTGAGACATCAGTCTCCTTTGTCTGCTGTCAGCCTCGGAGAGATGTTGTTTCATAAAGCAGTTAGCTGAATTCTGTTGAATTGACTAAATTCCTTATGTGACAGTGGTGGTGGGGTGCTGGAGTGTTAATTCTCTTCCTGGAACTGGTCCTTGCACATACTGTAGTACCCGTTGCTGCCTCCACACACGTGTGAAGGAATATTTATGCCCTTGGCAGTGACTTTCCAGCCCTTATGAAACAAATTTTGTTTTTGTGGTTCACCAAAACACCTTACAGGCCTGACTACTCTCTGAAGAAGGCAAGATTTCCCCCATTGCCATCCTCTGCAGAATCGTTCCCGGACCTGTTGTGCCAGCACCTCTTCACACAACCATTGCTTTGGTAGAATTGCTGTAGCAGAAGGGACAAAGGCAGTGCTGTTACAGCCATGTGACATGGGGAGACAACTGCCTCAAACACCCTGGTGACTTTCTGGAGGGTGACCAAAAAACCCTAGCAGCCTGGGGAGACAACTATAATTGATGCCCTAATGGAGAGCTTTTAGTTGCCAAAAGGCAAAACTTCCTCTCAGATTTCTGCTGTGCTTTAGTGCCTGTTGATTACTGGGGCAAATGCATTATGTTAGCAAAAATAAGCTTTCCCTGATCAAACGTATGCTTTATCAGCCACATAAATGCCAGCATGACTCTCTCATTGCTACAACGTATTAAACACCTTGGAAATGTTTCCTTAAACTCTAGGTCAGTCTTATGAAATCCGTCTACTTGAGAATAGGAAATTGGGAGAGTTTCAAGATTTAAACACAAAATATGTAAAGGTAAGGAGAAATATAGATTTCTTTTCTTCCTGCTACTACATACAGCCTTTAATGAAGGGCGTGACCTTGCTCCCACTGAGACAATGGAAAACACTTTGCCATTGTTTTTAACGGGAGCAGGGGTGATGGAGTTGTTGAGTGCTAGTTTCACGGGACTATGCAGCTTGGCTTTGCAGGGCTTCAGGGGAAACAGCCCTTCTGTTTGTGATCCCGACCCCAGAGTTTCACTATGAATATTGGGTTCAGGGGAATCCCAAAGTTCAGTGGTGAACATGGTCAAAGCTGTGGAGAGGCAGACTTGTCTCCCTGCTGAATCCCAGCAATGTGCCTGGGTTGTTATGTGACAAACGGAGGGCCCAGGTGTTTACATTGTTCTGCCAGGCAGATTCTGCATAGCTCCAGTTTATTTTGGTAATGGGCATAATGATGAAGATACAGAACTTGATGATTTGGTTTGGGGGACTTTTTCCTGTTGTTTCCTCCACTGCCAAAACAGTTCAAATTCAAAAACTTTGGTCTGGACCCTGGTTCTGGATCCAACCTTCAATTCTTGGCTGTTCTGCCTCAGGATTTCCTTTGAGAAGTGGGAACTAGTTGCAAAATTTGGATTCCAGTTTGGATTTCAAATGTTGTCCAAGTTTAGGCCATTCCCTATTTGTCTTTTGGCCCATTTCAGGTAGTATGTGGATCAGGATTCCAATTTTGCAGGTGTTCCCACTGTGGCTTGTTTGCATCTTAGGTTTGATTTGGGCATTTCTCGGGTTCACTGGCAAAATCTGTTCACTCATTTGCTACGGAAGTCCCCAGCAGGAGTATGGGCTTGAGAAACTGGGATGTTAGGGGTCACTAACTCATGTAAGTGTAGCACTCTGAATATATGAAAGGATATATTCATTAGGAGTACTTAGGACTGGGGATTGCCCTTATTCCAGCCTTTTTTTTTCCAGTTATTGGCATGGCTGCACTATTGCAGACCAGCCTGCTATTATGGACACTTTCCTATTCTACCCTTGTTTGACTACTCTGGGGCAAATCCAATGACTGGCTCTTAATGGCTGGAATCAAGTTTAATTCCCACTGACAAGGTGTCTGGACATGTCAGCTCCACCCATGCAGGGACAGGTGAGCTGGCTTCCACATTTGTGAATCAGAATGGGATATACTGGGGTTGGGACATGGTACAGACACATTAGATATTACCCCCATAGGAGCCTTTTGGGTGTTGAGGCAGTATAGTGATGTTTACATGCCCTGACACCTAAGATTAGGTGGACATTGCTGTAGTGCTTCCAGAGTGAATCCCAGAAAGCTGTACAGGGCTGTGTTACTCCTCTAAGATGTGCCCTGTGAAGGGGGAAGTGTGTTTCTCTCTCAGGGGTCCCTTAGGAATTTGATACACATGGTGATGGGTCTCTTAGGTGGACCCTTCTATTCCCCTCATGAATGGGGGTGAGGAACATTAACAGATCAGCTTTTGCTTCTGCTCTGGAAAACCAAAGTCATCTTGAGAGAGGATTCTGGATCACATTGTTCATATTGCTGTCTTTTTTTAACAGAGCATAATTCGTGTAGTTTTCCACGACCGCCGCCTGCAGTACACAGAGCATCAGCAGCTCGAGGGCTGGAGGTGGAGTCGTCCTGGGGACCGCATCCTTGATATAGGTGAGACTATTTCATTGTGGCACCTCTGCAGTGCTGGGGAGATGAGTGATGTATGGAGTGTTTGCATGTGTGTTTAGGTTTTTTATGAATCCCGTATGTCTTTGGGAGGGAAGGAGATCTAGCACTATAGGTGACAAGTAGAGATGTCTTTGGTGGCTTCGCTTTCACATGCGTCTTGTGATTGTATGGAAATGCTTTCTCTTCTTCAATTTAATATTTTTAAAATTTTAGGGGTTTTCTTCTACAGATATCCCACTGTCAGTTGGTATCTTGGATCCCAGGGCTAGCCCGACTCAGTTGAACACTGTTGAATTTCTCTGGGATCCGTCAAAGAGAGCTTCAGCATTCATTCAGGTAAAAGATAAGTCATATTTCTGTGGTAAATACAGTGGTTAGATATCTTTTAAAGACCTGGGGAGTCAAAATAGCCAGTACATGAAGAAGAAAGAAGGATGTTAATGATAATTACTAAATCCTATGACAATCATGTGTAATTAACTTGTAGGATACTCACTAAATCAATTTACTTGCTACTTGTTAATACTGGAGTACTATCTGCTACTGCCAGGATTTTCTTTATAAAATACTTAGATGCTGGTGTTGCTTTCTAAGCATAGGTTTTATCTTGGGGAAACTGTTCATAACCTGTTAGTTTTGCTTGCTTTCTGCTTTCATGACTACTTCTCATTTTGAGCATCAGCTATCTCTTTTTAATGTGAATGAGAGATTGACAAATCAAAGGATGCTTTTCGTGATGCCCTGTTTCTTTCTGAGCTGCTGGTTCTCCTGATTATTTTGTCCAAGGAAACAGAAATGAAAACATACGATCTCTTCTGCCTCTCTTTGTTTTTTGTGAGGAGCCAAAATCTCATGCTCAGGCAGTATCTGAAATTCGGATTTGCACAGGTTCCAACTGTCTCCAGAGATGAGCACAGCTTCTATTTTGCCAGGTACATTGCATCAGCACAGAGTTTACTCCACGGAAACATGGAGGAGAGAAAGGGGTGCCCTTCCGGGTGCAAATCGACACCTTTAAGCAGAATGAAAATGGTGAATACACAGAACACTTGCATTCTGCGAGCTGCCAGATCAAGGTGTTCAAGGTATGAGGTAGTTTTGGCTTTGTCATCAACTAGATTTAGGCACAGGAACATGCAAAGATTTCAGATTTTGTAGGAGTGATGCAAATAGTGGAGTGAAAGAACAGACTTTTAACTGAGTATGCTTAAGATCTTAAACAGAACTCCTGTGCACAAGGTGGCATAAACATGGACCTACACAGCAATTCTAGTTGAAGTGCTGCACCAAGACTTGTGCCAGTCTGTTGTGCCTCAAACACAACAAAAACACTGAAATATTTAGGGTATCCACTGTGTTTTAATGCTCCTAGGCAATCAAGACATTAAGGTGTCTTCAGTTTCTTTGATTGAGTCCTCCACGACCAATAAAATCTTATCATGGAGATCTTAAATACCTTGTTGTTGTTGCAGCAGAGTTTGTCCCTGTGATACCTGGAGGAGAAAAAGATTCAGACAGAAAGCATCTCTGAAGCCCCTCATCTGGGCATGGCAGACCTATAGCTGCTTAACAAGAAACTCTCCATAGGCGTGTTTTCTCAGAGGATCTGCTGCTCCAGTTTTGTTCCTGTGAGCAGTGTCTTTCCTGTTTCTGGAAAGATGGTACAAGTGCCGGTTGAGGTGCATAACTTAGGGACTGAAATAGTTGGAATCACATCTCAGGACTGTGGTCAGCCTATTTTAGAATTGCAGTAGGTGTTAGTGGTGGATGTACAGAAGCAGTAGGGATGCTTGATTAATTCTTTTGTCTAGAAAATGCAGATCTGATCTTGTTTCATATGTAGCATTGCCGTAAATCTTAAGGAGGCTTTTGTGAACAGATTCGATAAATCTGTTGGCCTCTGTCTCCAAATTTGTAATACTTGGCATAAGGGAGAGCCTGTGCTTGTACTTATAGCCTAAAGGAGCAGACAGAAAACAGAAGACTGACAGGGAAAAAATGGAAAAGAAGACCACCCAAGAGAAGGAAAAGTATCAGCCTTCCTACGAGACAACTATTCTCACAGAGGTAAAGTGTTTTAGACACATCATACTACGTCATGTTGGGAGATAAATTTAGAAGAAAACAGCATCTGAGCCCTGGAGGTTCTTGTGCAGATGTGTATGCTCAGATCTGAGTGAAACTGAGACTGGAGTGAAATTATAAAATGACTCTCACTGTTGAAATTTATGAAAGATGCCAAAGTTTCTTATGTTTTCAGGTATAAGCCAACCCTTAGCAGCCTGGCTTTAAAAAAAAACAACTTTCTCAATTTTCACTGTGCTCCTGGGCACTTGTCATGGCCCTCAGGTGCCAGTTGTATGAAAACACAGTTGTCTGTATTTTTTTCAGAACTGCTTGGCAAAAGCTCATGTTGGAGATGGGGCACTTGAGCAGATGAATAGACTGTCTGATTAAATTATTAATCTGTTTTTCTGTGAATGTGCCTATGAAGCTGCTGTTACATGCAAAATCTGAGGAGATTCTGGGTTATACTCTAGGAACATCTTGTGTCTTATATTCTGATGCATCTGCCCCTACCTGTCATTACTAAGGTGTTTATATAAACTTACCATACCATAGGTTGCAGAATTAGTCAGCAACAGGGCTCAAGTTGTTCAGTCTCCCTATGGGAATGTCTTGTTTGATTTAGTTTTTTTTTTTTTTTTTNTTCTGGACTTCCAAAAATGTTAATTATTCTTAATTTAAATCAGCTTCCTGTTTGTGAGATCCAGTCTCTCCCACTCAATTTTCCTCATGTTGCCAGGAGCAACTAGCATGTTTTCTGATTGACAGACCTAATTCTTCTGAGCTGGCAGATCCCAGACTCTCCCTATGAGCTCTGATGCACTTTGACATATTGCATGGGGAAATGTAGGTTGCCAAAGAGTTAAATATTTGCCAGTGCTTGTGGAGATGATAAAATATTTGCTAGTGTTTGTGGAGATGATAAAGCTCCAAAGCTACACTTGCTGTCTTTTTATCATTGCAAACAAGGCCACTACAGAGCATTTTCTTGAGCTCTTCGTGGTGGCGGGTTCAGCAAGGCTGGATTTCTCCTGCTGATTACTGTGGCCTAAATTCAGAACAGAGTCACCAATTCTAGCTGGGTTACTCTGGTTTTGCACTACTGTCATGGAATGTGGAGTCTGACCTATATTTGTGAAGGCTTTTAGTAGCTTTGTGTCTGTCTATCTTAAATTTTCTCCATTTAATGCCCATTTATGACTCGAGCTGTTTGACTAATGGCCAGAGGTTTCAGCAGGCTGGTTCAGATTCTGCTCTTTGGCTGGTATAAACCTGAAGCAATGCCACTGGAGCATTTTTGTCACTCTTGCCTGGATTTAATTAGGGATTTATAATTGAGACCAGGAGTATTTCTGTATCATTGCTGCCTTCAGTCTGAGTTGACTTACTGGCGTTGCTCTGACTTACAGCTGTGCACACTTTGGCCCAGTGTTATTTGGGGACAGGCTTTGTGAAATGGGAGAAAGAAATGTGGAATGCACAACTGGAATCAATCTGGCCCCCTGACAGCCCGCTTGGAGAGCAGTGTAGAAAATCCATGGCCCATCTCCTCCTCCCAGCAGGAGTGATGAGCTGAAGTTAGTGGCGTGGCAACAGCATGAATGTGGTATTAGAGGAGAGTCGAATCCTTTATTTCCATCCTTATGAAAGTTTCCCTGCTGCCTTTCTTCCAACAGTGCTCTCCCTGGCCAGATGTGCCTTATCAAATGAACAATGCTCCATCTCCAAGCTACAACAGTTCTCCCAACAGCTTCAACCTTGGAGATGGGTATGTAACAAATACATGCTTTATCTTTCCTTTTGATATGGTAGCCTTTGTGTGTCCATGCATTTTGTACCCTGGAAGAAGAGGTTAAGGACCACCACCGTTCCTGGGAAGGAGATAGTATTTCCCAAAAGCCTTAAAGACCTTCCATCCAGGAATTCCCTGTAATGCAGAGTACTGTTTGTATGTGCACTGTTTATGTGGTGGCTGGAAGGGGGGCATCAGAGGCCCTCCAGGGCAATTCCCGGTGAGAATACACCATGCCCTGAACCAGCAATCCCCAGTATCTTCTCACAAGTGTGTTAGAGGCTTTCAGCACCTCTTCAGAGTTGGTATTTCTTCCTTCCTTTCTGTCTTAGGGTAGTTTGAGGTGCTGAATTCCCAGGTGAATGAGATGTAAAGAAATCCTGTTTGGGGCAAAACAGCCTGGGTTTTGAGAAGCCATTTCAGAACAAAGGACTGATGAAGGCATGTGTAATTCATTAAATAGCCATCACAAAGAGACAGCTCTAATGATCTTGAAATGCTCAAGATGATAATTGGTGTCAGAAAAGTACAGCAGTGTCCCTCAGTACTCATGAGTCCTCCCTGCTACTTGCTTTCTCTTAGGAATTTGGCATGGGGCTTTTCCTTTTGGTAAGACTCTGCCATCTTATTGCCTTCCCACACAACTTAATTACCAATCCATGTTGTATCACACGTTTGGGAGTCCTGTCTGTGTTTAGAAGAATTTAGTAGAAATGTGGTTTTGCATAATTTATGGCACTTGACTATGTTTAAGATAACACCAGGGCTGAATTATAAGGTCTTTTATTCAATTTTCGTGAAGAATTATTATTAGAGAGTGGATTTAGTTAGGGTATTTCTGGCTCATAGAAATTTCAAGTTCAGCCACCCTGTAGGTTACAATTTTCTTGCTTAGATGATGTCACATTAGTGAGTCACTCGTATGGAAAAGCTTGATTGAGGTCAGTAAACCTGAGTTTTTCTCTCAGTGGTGTTGAGGAGGACCTCAACTGACTAACAAAAGACTCAGGTAGAGAGGGTTTTTTTTTAATTCTTGTTCCAGGTTTTGGACACCTTTTTAAAAATCTGATAGAGAAGGAAAGCCAAGTTGGATGTAACTTGTGAAAGTTGAGTCAAATAGAGGAGGGGGAAGAGGATGGACACTGCAATGTAAAATTTAAAATAATATGTTTTTTTTTTCTCTTCCAACTTAATATAATTTCTTTTAGCAACAGTTCTCCAACCCACCAAATGGAGCTCCTGCCTCCCAGCAATGATGTAAGTACTTGAGATCATGTTAATGTGGTGCTTTTCTCTTTTAGGACACTGGTGAACAGTTCATTTCAAGACCTTCTTATTCTTTTTGCAATGTAGCATCTCCTTCCTTCTGCTTCTATTCAAGATGCCCAGCAGTGGCTTCATCGTAATAGGTTCTCTCCATTCTGTAGACTCTTCTCAAGTTTTTCGGGTGAGTTTAAAGAGTCCAGTTATTTTGGTTTTTTCCTTTTCTGTAAGTGCAGCTCATGTAGCATCTGCTGCTGGCCACTTTCGATGGGATTCCTAGTCTGATCTAGTGTGGTTCTTCTTTTGTTCTTAGATTAGTTACCATTGGTCAAAACAGTTTTTTAGACATATAGAGTAAGTAAAAATGGAAGAAAATAAATTAAGATGGAAGGGACTTCCTGAATTCATTAAGTGCAATCTTGAAACAAGTCCAGGGCCTTGTGCAGTTGCCTTTGAATATCTCCAAGGCTGGAAATTCCACACTCTCTAAACAACCTCTTCAAGTACTTAACTGCTATCACAGTGAAAATGTTTTTTTCTTAAATCTAATCAGCATTTCCCATATTTCATCTTCTGTCTGCTGCCTCTCATCCTGTCCCTGTGGACGTTTAAGAAGCATCTGGCACCTTCACTGTACCCTCCCATTAAATAGTTGTACACACCAGTAAGATGGTGTAAGGGGCAGTTGTTAGAGGTGTTGAAACCATGAGGAGACTCTCTCTGACTTGCGACATGATGAAATAACCCAGTGAACGTGACAGTTACAGAAAACTGGATCATTTAGTGGCCAGTGTGAAATATCTAGCTTATTTCTGAGTTGGCTAGAATATTTTCCAGTGAAGCACTGTTCTTTTGGCAGCTTCCAGCTTTCTGTTTCACAACGATTGATTTGAAGTGCACACCTCTCTGAATTTGCAACTTCTTTGTGTAAATCTATCTGGTTTAGCTTTGTGGATTCTCTACCCTCTCTACCCCTGCCCTTTTTGGCTGCCCATACATACTGTTTGGAAGCTAAGATTTGCTTAACTTCTGAAGAAGAATCAATTTGAAATATGTAGGTGCTGACTTACTGAAGATGTCCAAAGAAGATTTTGTTCAAATCTGTGGGCCTGCTGATGGAATTCGGCTCTTTAATGCAATTAAAGGAAGGTTTGTACTATTTCCTTCCTATATTTTTGTTATGATAGCATCCCTTGATAATTTCAGTGTTAACTAGAAGTTAATCCTGAAGCTGTAGCATTTAGACTTAATACTTCAGAGAGGTTATCTCAGGGACCAGAGATCACAATGATATTCAAATCCAAGCACAGCTCAGAAACATTGTCGAAACGAAGCAGCGTAATGTGGATTTCCAGTGGTTTATTTGTTACCAGCTGATAGCGTACATCCATTTCGTGAGAGACACAGCCTACCATACTGTATGTTGCATCTCCATCAGAGGTAACAAACAATGAAAAAAACAAAGCCCTGGAGCCTCAAATGACTCTTAAACTTACTTTTGTTGCAAAAAGCTCATAAATTCTACAGCTGAGCAGGATTTAAATCGGTAGAGGCAAGTATGATGAACTGCTTAGCAAGTGCTGTAATCTGTTTATTCTTACCTGATCTTGAAAAGATCAAGGTGCTCTGCATCACCTCCCAGGGGTCTCTTGCCAGACATCCTAAGGCACCTAGTCACCAGCATCAAGAGTATCCCTTAGTTTGTTATTTATGCATGACCTGAATGATTCTATCTCTTATTGTTTGATAGCTGACTTGGAATTATTTCAGATCTACTAAATAACTTACTCCTGTTTTTGATTAATCCATAGAAATGTAAGGCCCAAGATGACAATTTATGTCTGTCAAGAACCAGAGCAAAACAGGTCCCATCTCCACCAAAAACGAGAAAATGGAGACGGCAGTCTTTGTGGTAAGTTCTTATGTAAGGATTTTGTTAAACACTTACCTGGTGAGAAGGCTGCTTTCTGCCCAAGCTCGTGTGTGGGACAGCTTGATGTCCTGAGTGTTTGAAGGGATCCTGTTTATCCCAGTTCTGTCACTTTGGTTATGGTTTCAGGGCTACAGATTCCAAATGGCACCATCTGCCTGGGGGACAGACCCAGCTTACAAGCTATCTGCAGAATGCCACAGCAAAATCTCTATTCAGTTCTTAGTAGGGACAAGAGCATTAAAAACCACCCTTGCATCCACAATTTTCTTTAGATTATGTCTTGTTTGAAAAAATTCTGGGAAATGGAACATCGGTAGGTCTTAAAGTGAGGTTCTAATTCTTGAAAGTTCAAAGCTTTTGGGAACTTGTCATCCCTCATGACACAATGTACAATCAAATGAGAATAGAGATTGTCCTTAAATCTTGGACTTAGTAATAAACAGGCACAGCTTTCCTACCTGATAGCTATAATTTGGATTGGATTTCTAAACCAGTATTGTCGTCTATGTTGTTACCTTATACATTGTATGTTTTAGTTTGTGCCTATGGGATCAGTGGATGGCATCTAATAAAATACTGCTTTTGTGTGACATATCATGTGTTTTACTGTTTGATCAAATATTTTTTTTAACTTCAAAATCAGTAAAAGTAGATTATCCAAAAATATTAGCAGCTTTATGAGAAGGCTGTTATAGTGTCCCATGATGCAAGTTGTCACTAGTCTCCGTGTCTTCCTCTGGGTAAAAGTTGTGTGTGGTTTAATTGCCTGCTGCATATAAGTAGTGGGTATTTTTCTGCAAATCATCAAGCCAGGTATTTGAGGGATGCTTTAAAATACTAAGCTTGTTTATTCCATTTGAACCTTCACCTTAAATCCATTTGGTTGTTGATGCTGAGTGTCTTGGTGCCATCTGTATTTGCTGTTTTGTAACTGCTTGGCACTTGTTGCAGTGTATCATGCAATCTTCTTAGAAGAGTTGACCACGCTGGAATTAATGGAGAAGATTGCAAACTTGTACAGCATTTCTCCACAGCAGATAAATCGGATCTACCGGCAGGGACCCACGGGGATCCATGTATTAGTGAGCAATGAGGTGAGGGGGCTAAAGGGGGTTACATCTTTGTCAGAGATGTAACAGTTGTCTGACTTCTTGAAGCTAGAATAAACTTTTAAATTATAGAATGCGGGGAGAATTGAAAAGCCATTAATCCCAACAAGTTAAAGTAAATACTTGGAGCGAATCAGCCATGCACAGCATTGATTCTGGTGTGGTTTCAAGATCTTTGCTTCGTAAGAGATGTTGGGGTTCCCGTTTGGTTTTTTTAAGCAAAACAAGGCACAACAAAATTGATCATTTATTGCTCTCTACAACTACGTGAAAAGAGATTATAGCAATATGGGGCTCGGTCTCTTCTCCCAAGTAATGAGTGTCAGGATGAGAGGAAATGGCCTCAAGTTGTATCAGGGAAAGTTTAGATTGGGTGTTAGGGAAAATTTGTTTATTGAAGGGGTTATCAAGCATTGGAACAGGCTGCTCAGGGAAATGGTTGAGTCACCATCCCTGGGGGTGTTTAAAAGTCATGTAGTTGTGGCACTTGGGGACGTGGTTTAGTGTTGGACTTGCTGGTGCTAGGTCAGTGTTTGTGCATGATGATCTTAAAGGTTTTTTCTGAGCTAAATGATTCTATGAATTTCTTTTCATTTGGCTACTTACACAAACTTTGAAGTGAGGATCTAAAGTAAGAACTTTTAAAATTAAATAGGTAAATTGCCCAAAGAAGGTAAGTTTTAAAATCTGTGGGGCAATTAGTTTTATACCTTGGCCCATGATTCCAGGCACTGGGTCTGTCATGATATGCATTATATGGACACCATAATTTATGGACCTCTGCTACTGTTTGTGTCCCATTATATGATGCCTTAATTTAGTCCATTCCATTAACTTGCAGGTTAATAGTGAGTTGCCCTTCTTCCTCCTTTCCCTCTACTAAATTACTTACTCATTCATGCACCAGAATCACTTAAGGAGCTTCATTTATAAGAAGCATTGTTAAAACAAATGAAGCAGAGCATAGGTCTCAGCTGGAGCCTAAATTGAAGGCTGTAATGCTTATTCCTGAAGTCTCCTTGCTATTCCAGCCTGATTAAATCTGAAACTTTGATGCTTTATGGATGCAAAGTGCTTGGAGGCAACTCTTGGTAGCGGAATTGCATGAACCAGCCTGGGTATAAGGCTTTAAGTGTTTGTTTAAGTCAATTATTAACAAGGTCTATTGCTTTTCTAATATTTTTTTCTTGTTCTAGTACTATAGTGGCAAGAGTGTAGCACTCTGTGAATGTACTTCATGCATCATTAGGCAAAGACACACAAACTGGCCAGAGAAGTTTGATTTGAAGGAGTAGAGGCTGGATGTTAAATCCAAAAGAGTATAGGGAGATTAGTCTAAGTTGAAAAGGATATTTTGATGTGAGAACTTACAGCTGAGAAATGCGCTACTTGAATGATACTCAGTAGCTAAGAGAACGCTTTTTCACAAAGCTGGATTTCATGAGCTGATCAGAGAGGTTCTGGTCACACCTCCCTTCTCTGAAGTTGTGTCCAGCATTTGCTTCAACTGTATGAGACACGTCCTGAAGGTAATTCACCTCCTCTCTCCCACATAGCTACTCTAAGATGGGAGGAAGCATTAACTAAGGATAAACCTTAAATGGGCTCTTCATACTGGATCTGAAGTCATTTCTATCTATTTAAGGGTGTCACTAGAACGTGCACTTCTGAAAATCTGCTTGTTTCTCATGAATAAATCAAATAGCTTTAGGTTCTAGTCTTTCTTCTCATGATTTGCCTTGCTTCTCATAAGTTTCACTACAATTCCTGTTCCTTGACAAAATACAAACAGGTAGATTGTTCCTGCAAGCACAGCATCTGTATTAAAGTCTGGTCAAAATAGCCAGATGGATGCTGCTGAGGTGGCTTTTCAGTAGCAATTCCTTTATTCAGCAGAGAGTCCATTTCTTGGGGTTTACCATCTCCAGGTATTCTTTAAATGCTAATGTAAGTTCAACTGAGCTCCATTGTTTAGCTGAATATGTAATTACCACAGTTGGATTTTTAGGAAAGGGACTGCCTTTGTCCTGTCTAAACTACTACAGTTTCACTGAAAGCAACAAAGAGCATGATCTTTAATAGAATAGTTGCAATGTTATCAGAAGCTTCAGGATCAACAGCTGCAAAGAGGATGGTAAAATGCTGAATAAGCTAGATCAGTTTCAGGCAAGCATATTTAGTATGAGCTTCCTTTAAATACACTAGCAACTGCAAGGACCTTAATTAATCCGTCATGTATGTTAATAATCTCATGGGCAGGGTTACTCAGGACTGTGCAAGACTAGACACCAAATGCTGTTTGATACCTCTCCTCTAAGTCTATACTGGCACTGAAAGAAATGTGAATTTAATTGCTAAAAATATGTTGTGTTGGCTTTTTTCCTTCTGCCCTTCAGATGGTGCAAAACTTCCAAGATGAATCTTGTTTTGTTATCAGCACATTAAAAGGTGTGTATTGCTGCTGCTATTAGCTGTCACTAAAGATAATTCCTCCTTTCAATTGCACTAAACGTTATCACAAACTCAATGCTGTTAACCTGAAAAGATAAGTAATCTAATCTAGTGTAAGTCAGTGTTGGCTACGCTATGATGGACTGATTGATCAATGCTTTACTCTGTTACGCTGTTACAAAAATTCCATAAATCCATTGACACCACTGACATAAATGAGCAGAAAACCTTCGAGTAAAATGATAAAATATGACAATATGTAGAGTTTTTTATGTAAATTATTTGACTTAGACGTTCAGCATTGGTTTTCATGAGTGGGTTGTGAAACAAGCGTACAGACTATTACAAACTACCTAGAAAGAGAATTTGAAGTTCTGTATCTCTGGTGTTTCCAAAAAGCAGTGAAAATATACTTTGCATTTCTTTGTTACAGCTGAAAGCAATGATGGCTACCACATCATTTTAAAATGACCGTGCTGCACAGAGAGACTTTAATGGCCTAAAATTCAGTGCCTCACTGAGATTGCTACAACCTAGACTGGAAACATGAAGAACCTTCTGGATAAATGTTCCTGTGAACCAAGAATTACCAAACAGCTTAAGAAAAAACTTGCTTTTACAGATAGAAATTTTTGGTGGTGTATGATTTTGGTGGGTTTGGTTTTTTTGTTAGTTTTGATTTTTGTTTTGGTTCTTTTGTTTTTTTTAAGCTGGAGCTGAGAACATCCTCAAAGCTTGTACATGTTTCTTCCTCCCTCCCTTCCTCTTCAGTCTTAAAAATTGTAGAGGTTTCTGCTTATTACTTAGAAACATCTGCCTTGTACTAAAGGGAAATGAAAGATAAACAACTCTCAATTCTCTTGACCCCTCATGTTCAGGTGAATTGATTTACTTACAGTTCTGAGTACTCTCTTGGTGGATGACCACCCTGATGCTGATGGACGTAGACTCCCCAGGGCTCCTCTTATACTCTTTGAGGTGGAAGTCTTGGGGCTACCTCCCAAAACAGACTGGGCAATGCAGAGGATGGGTTTGGTGCCCAGCCTTCACCTGAATGTCAATTCTGGAAGTCCTCACTTAAGCTGTTCTCCACCTGCAGATGTGCTCAAAGTCCAGAGACCTTGGTCCCTTCTGACAGACCTTCTGTAGTACCAATCCAGCTGAACAATTCTGGGGGGGATTCAAGGGAGGATAGGCAACCTGAGGCGAGCAGTTCAGTACCATATTATTATCTTTAGGTTTAGAGTAGTCTCCTTGAATGGGGCTTATGAAGGTTTTCTGAGGAACTGGTTTGAACATTGAAAGCTACAGTGCTCATGACAAATTCATAGTATGGATTTATCCTACTCTACAAAGTAGTGATTAACTGCTATCTTTACTGTAACTGGGAATTAGATGTTATAATCTTAATGGATATTCATCCTGTTACTGAAGTAAAACTGTTTTGATCAAGACCAGGTAACAGATCATCTTAGTTGCTACTTCTTACATCCTTGCTCTTTTGTTTTTGACTCCTGTTTCTAGCATCTGTCACTGTGATCAGCTCCACCCTCCCTTGGTCTTTTGGGACTCCATCCAGGCTCCATTAAGCTAAAAAAGTGGCTTCTACTGAAGTCAAAGGCAAACTGGATCACACCTTTCTTGCATGGATGAAACCATTTCAATTTTGACAGCTAGATAATATGGCTGTTTCCCCAAACCGAGTGTCTATATACCATCAAAATCTGATTCTTGAACATTTCATTTCATCCTGAACTGACATGGAAAGCTGAAATACCAAACATTTTCCTGGAATGGAAATTTTTCAAAAAATGAGAAATTGGCAGCTGGAAAACACTGAATAAAATGTTCCAGTCTTTTGAAATGGAAACATTTAATTAAATCCATTTGGCCCTCATAGCAGCATCAGTTTGAGCTACTGTTGCAGCCCTCAGAAATTGTCATTCAAGTGCCTTGTGTGCCGTGTCTCCCTTGGGGCTGAGCTCTTTGGCTGAATTACAGATCCCATGATGCTCCTACCCTGGGTTAGTCAAACAGGGAATGCGTCATGAGGGCTGGAGAGGTGCCCAGGGAAAGAGGGGCCGTGGAGCCCTTGAATTACAGCTCCCAACTGACACTAGAGGAATTCGGACAGACACGGACTGATATTTCTCTGACAAAAGTTATGTGTTTCAAGTTTTCCCAACAGAAATAAACAGCAAAATATTGAGAAAAGCAACCTTTTTTTCATTAAAAGCATCGAGTTTTGCGCAAAAAAACCCCACCCGTCCCCACTGATTTTTTTTTTTTTTACACCGAAAATAATACTAGAATAGAAAAATTGTGTTACAATGGGAAAACCTTCAGCCAACTTAGCTAATTGAGTAGCAGTGCCTGCTTAGGCACGATCTTGCTCAACTGGCTGTCCTAAATGCTCCGTGAATTGTAGGCACCCAGCAAAGATCCCTGGGCTTTGGGACATGGTGATTGCTCCTGCTGAAAGGAAGGATTTGAGATTTCTTGGTTGAGAACCAGGCTGTGTAGGTGAGGAGGAGCTCCAGGCAGTGGACACTGGTGAATCCAGGTTGTGGCCACACAGTTACAGCTGCCTTCCAAAACAGTGAATG
Source organism: Cnemophilus loriae (assembly GCA_013397755.1). Classification (NCBI taxonomy): domain Eukaryota; kingdom Metazoa; phylum Chordata; class Aves; order Passeriformes; family Corvidae; genus Cnemophilus; species Cnemophilus loriae. Next base: position 506,540 of record VZTF01002407.1, read on the forward strand.
AATTCCAGATGCCTTTGTGAGCAGGTGGAACCGGTGTGCCTCCTGCTGTGTACCAGGAGCTGCTTGATTTATTTTGTAGAAGGTGCTTTGGAGGAGGGATGTTGGCTGTGGTTTTTCATGCTGCTCTGTAATACTGGCCCAGTGCGTGGTATGGCTGTCATTGGCATGCACCTCATGTGAATCTGAACTCATGAGAAGGGGTCTAAATAGACCTTGAAGTTGCCAGGAGTGTTACCTGTATCATATCCACTTCAATGTGATAGCCCTGTAACTGAGGGGACACAGCAATACTGATACACAGTGGGGTGAAGAAAGGATAGAGGTGGCTTTGCTGCCAGAGTTAGGGGCTGAGAACTGTTTGCTTGTTTTAAAAACTCTAACTTCTTGATTCTTTAAAAAATAACTCTTGCCCATAAGGAATTATATGCCAAAGTCCTCATAGTGTTTCAATAGCACTTGCTTGATCAATTTTGAACAAAAAGAAGTCTGTTAGGGCCTTGCTGTATTTAGATTTTTTTAAAATAAAATAATTTTATACTGACATGAAGATGAGTTTGACAGTATATCTTGCTTTCATGCTCTAGAAAGGTATAGCACAGTAAACAATGCCATAGACTATAAATATTTTCCTGTGGGTTGTCTGTGTCAGCCTGTTGTAAAGCTGCAGCTTTGGGGTGTGTGTAATACCTACACTTACTTGACAGAGGAGTTCTAGTCTTTGTTGAACCTCTGTAGCCCCAACAGGAATTTGGAGGTTTGTGGTCAGGTAACACACACACCCATGAAGACACAGCATGGCTGCTTTGGTGTCCAGGAGCCTGTTGAGTTACTTTAGCTTAGAATCATAGACTGTCTCAAGTTGAAAGGGACCCTTAAGGATTGCGGAGTCCAATGCCCTGGTCCTTACAGGAGTACCTAAAACTGATTGCTGTGACTAAGAGTGCCATGAGTGTCATCCAGAGCATCCCAGGTGCGCCTTGAACTCTGGCAGGCTTGATGCCATGCCCAGGGGCAAGGGAAGTCCCTGGGGAGCCTGTTCCAGTGACCAACCACCCTCCCAGTGAAGAACCCTTCTCCCAGTGTCTAGTCTGAACTTGCCCTGATTCAGCTTCATTCCATTCCCTTGCATCCTGTCGCTGGTCACCAGAGAGAGGAGATCAGCACCTCCCCTCCACTGCTGCTCTTGAGGAAGGTGCAGAGAGAGAAAGAGAGAAAGAAAAACTTGTCTCACCTGTGTGTCAGGTAATCCTTGACTCTCCTTGGATCTGCCATCCCTGGAGGGACTCACTTGACCTGTTTGTGGAAGTGACAGCCTCCAGAAGGAAGCTTTTGTTTCCTCAAAACTGGAGGAAACACAAATGTTTAGTCTGTGGTAGGTATCTAAATTCTAGATAGGCTAAAGTCAAGGGAGGTGAGTAGCTCCCACTCATCTAAATAGCATTTACTTTGTTCTTAAGTGCCTGTTACACTTACTTTTACTTTTTTTTATTGTTGTTGCTCCTATTTCTTTCTTAAAAAGTAAGAAAACCTACTCAAAGTGATTTAAATGAAACTTTTTTCAGCTATATGTGTAATTTGTACAGCAGAACTTGGTAAGAGCTGGGGCTTAGGATAACAGTGAGTAATGTGGTTTCCCAAACTGTCCAGGTCTTCACTTGTATGTATGATGACAGCCACTAGGAGTAAAAGTGGGCTTGCTGGGCATGAAAAGGCAGAATCATTATGTGATTAATACCAATATGACTCCAGCCAGTACTGCAAAGTATAAACTTGCATTCTTATCGGATCTGTACTGTCTGTTTGAGATTTCATAAATTGTGGCATTTTCTCTATCAACTGAGTAAATTGATGCAGATCAGTTAATACGACTCTGGTGATGTCCTGAAAACTCACAGTAATGCCCACAATATGTAACTGCAGGGCAGGGAGAGGGCAAATGATCTGGTGATAAAAATTTAGCCATCTGACTGAGGTGGCAGGACTGATGCTATTAAAATTAAAGCTCCTGTTCTTTCTGCTGGCCCTGCATGGTTAATTGGCTAAAATAATCATTCAATATGGAAAATACTGGAGTTCTCATTGTCTTAGTGTGAAATTTAATGGGCTCAGGTTTCAAGACTTGGAGGTGGTAAAAGGATTCTTGCATTTGAGAAGCCCTGAATGGCACTCTCCTTATAATGTAACATATACATATATATGCATATATATATATACATATATATCCACATACATACTGTACTGTATCACACATATTTGTGCTGAGTACATGTGTTCTTTGGCTTTAACTGGTACTCTGCTTTGTTTAGTTGCAGTTCAATGTAAAAGACTCTGGTTGATCAAGCTTCAAAACCCAGACATTCCTTGGGTAGAAATGTAAAAGTCCACAGTAGCAACTAGGTGATTTGGACAGGGTACACTTGGAGTGATGTAAGTTTGATGAATTTCTGCGATATAAATCCCAGGCCTTGGTGAAGATGAGCATATTCTTTCACTAACACTGCAGTTCTACATTGCAGCTTCTAAAAATTAGTGAAGAGTAACAGAAGTAGATTGCCCAATGCTTTGTGAACTAGTAAGGCTACTCCATAAGCAGAACAACCATACGATGACTTTCTTAGCTCAGTGTTGTATTGCTTAAGCATTGGCTGTAATTCTAACAATCATCTGGTGGATGACTGAAACAGATTTTTTTTTGTCTGTATCTCTTGGGATTTTTTTGACTTCTCAAAGAAATGCTTATCTTCAGACTGTAGCTTCTCCTTCTCCTCCAGTTATGAAATGATTTAACTTTATGCTAATAATAGAAATATTTTCATAAGATTGTAATCTGTTTGACAGCACAGGGTACTCAGAGTAGGGAGTGTTTGGCTTTGATCATCACTACTGGGGGTGAATATGAGAAGGCAGACTGGAAGTGTATCTAACATCCTTGGCTCTCTCTAGCAAGTAGGTTAAGCTAGTGCCTAATTTTTTGTGCATTTTTGATTTGTACCTTTTTTTTTGCCATTCCCTCAAAATTTTGCTCCCTGGTGGGGGATGCGCTGGTGACCAGATGGTGTGCCCAGCTTTTTAAAGTAGCCTGCTGTTGTCCTGGTTTGCTTGGGGTGGGTGTTTATCTTTCAAGGGGAGTTACCTCTCTTCACTGACAGTGCAGCTGTTAGAGGCAGGCAGTGCTGGCCACAAAGTTGGCGTGATGGGCAAGGGCGAGTGGAGGTGGGTCGATGGGAGGCTGAGGTGTACCAGTTGTGAGTAAATACTGCCACACTCTTCGTCTTTTCATTTGTTGGTTTTTGGGTTTTTTTGTACATGAATAAATAAAAAAAAAGCGTATTTTGCACTGGCTCTTGTACTGTTGTGCAGAAGAAATCTGTATCTAGAATCTGTGCTCCAGTCAAAATGCAAATAAATCTGTTTGTAAGAAGCACGGGTTTGGTCTCCGCTTTATTTGGCGCGGTTGGGCACAGGAGAGCCTTGGCATCGGCTGCTGCTCAGCGTGCAGCTGCGAGGGGCTGGGCACCCTGTCAGGGTCACAGGGAGCAGAGTTTGCAAAGTGCTGGCCAGAGAACGTCAGCTGCAGCCAAACGTCCTGCAGCGTTTTTCTTCGAGTTGGGCCTGACTTCATTTCCCCCCAGCACAAGGCAGTGACCAGTTCGTGTTTAATCCAGGTCAAGGCACGAGGAGAAGCGCCTCGTTCCTCAGAAGCCGTGACAATGGGCATATGCTTTACTGGAGGCACCAGCTGTGTCAGGTGGCAGCTGGCTTTGGTCTTGCAGTGCTCAGAAGGCACAGCTGTTCCAGAGCCTGGTCCTTGCTGACATCAGAGAGGAGCAGAGTCCCTCCTCACAGCACTGCTCTGTCCCATTGAGCAGCTGTGGGCCACATGCTGGCACTGAGGTTTGGATGTGGAGCATTCACAGTGGTTTGGCTGGAGGAACTCCAGTATGCTCTAAGGTTTAAACCATAGATCTAGTAACTTACATAGTCAGGAAAGTAGCAGATGTTCAGTGTCATTTTTGCGCTGGAGAATATGGAGCCCAGTTTGGAGATAGTATCTTCCAGCAGCCAAACTTCATCTTAAGGCAAAGTAGTGGATGTACGACCAATGTAAGGGTGCTCCTTAATCTGAATTGACTTCAAGAGCAATTTCAGCTCCTTTCCTGTGCTGAAGAAGTATTTGAATCACAAAATTAGAAAATGCAGCTTGGGCCTGTATATGTATCAGTTTATGGGCAAAGCATAAGGACACAGACGATGTTCCCAGATCGAGGTTCAACAAAATTTAATATTTTTTCCTACTAGTGACTCAGGCATCCCTGAGAAGAGGAAAAGGACTGTCAACCCCAATTTCTATTAGCTTAAAATTCCTCTGGAGGCAGAAGTCCAGCCATCTGAGGCCTGATATTGTTAAGTGTTCAACTGGTCCATGCATGGTCAAGCAGCATCATGTCCTGCAGGGCTGCTGGGTTCAACGCAGCTTCAGTGTAAGTTCAAATCCACTTCCAGGCAGCAATAGGGGATCTAGGTGGGTTGTTCCCCGAGGACAGGATGCTGGTAAGCACTTGGAGGGCCAAGGCTGGCATTTGGGCTCTCCAGGGCTGGCTGGAGGGCGCTAAGTGTGAGGAGGATAACTGGCAGCAAGTGCTTGGTGACTTGGTGGCTGTATGAGCCCTGCCAGCTGCAGGACCCATCCCTGGGGCTTTTGGGAGCAGGAGGTGAATCCCTTCCTGAGTCCTGCAAGGTGGGGGTGCCAAGGGAATGTCATGTGCAGGGATAGTTCCCACCAAACTCCACGCAAAATTATCCCTTTTCTTCTGTAAGCTTGACCCATGTGCTGGCAGGGGTTGGTCGATGCAGAGAGGAACAGTAGGAAAGTTTTTACCTAATAAAAAAGGTTCAAAGACAGGGAAAGTGGTAATTCTGCACAATTTAATTTCTATGAGAAACATATGTAAACAACCTCAGAACAGACCCAGAAGTTAGCAGCAACTGTAGGACTGGACAGGAACTGTTAAGAGCTTTTAATGAGTGAGGAGAAATAAGACTTAGGACTAGAGCTGTTTAGTCAAACCATTGGCATAATCTCATCTAAATCCTCAACAGCAAGTAAACATTTTAAAATTAATTTTCTAATTCACAGAACAATGCAGTCTTTCAGTTAATTAGATTAGTCACAACTGTGGAGCGGGCAGAGAAATAACACGTGTTACACTTTTTCTGTAAAGAAGCTGAATGCTTCCAGGCTTACCTGAGTAGGAAAGATTTGACACTGCAATAAATTAAACTGTTGAGGGTTTTTTTAATATATTACAGAAGAGGCTGGTTGTCCTGATCAAACTCGAGTTTCAGACAAGTGTTGACTCCCCTGGTCCCCAGAGATGTGTGGCCCAGGGAGGCAGGGCTGTCCCATCCTATTCCCTTCTAAATCTTCTATTTTTGACTGTTGCAAGCAGTGCCACTATCCATTTTGCTGTCTAGAAAAGTCTCAGTTATGATGTATCTGATATTAAGTAATAAGCAAGTATGATGCAGCTGGAAAAAAGTTTGATTAGCAAGAATCCAAAATTAGCTGAGCATAATGCACTGAGAAATAATTTTTCCCATGGTGAAAATTTAAATGCTGAAGATGATGCTTTAAAGAGGAGACATGCTAGAAATATTATGTTGGATAGATTTTTTAAAAAATGCAATGCTGAGAGGAATTCCTCCTTGGAAATATTTTCAAAGCCTAGTACCTCCCAGAAGAAAGAGTTCCTGGATGGGTTGGCACCACTTTGGGGATTAAGGTCTCCATGACATCACCTAATAGTTTAACCTGTGGTAGTAAAATAAGGGAAAAGTTAAGTAAAAAGATGAACACATGACTCGGAGCAGGTAGAAGTCCTGGCTGAGGGTGCATGGCCGGAGCATCCCGGGAAAGGAAACCCAGCGCAAAGGCATGGAGGCCACATACGCTGAGCCGAGTGCGTGCTGCTGCACAGCTGTTCTGAGGACGAAAACATTGTCCCAGACAAAACTGTTCCAGAGCCGCCCACAGTTTCCCTTTTCCATCAGATTTACCTCATTTCGTGGCAGTGCCCACGAGGCCACAACTCTCGTTTCTCCAGCAGCCATAGTTATTTACTGTCACATGCAGGGCTTGAAAGAAATGAAGAAAGAAATGTGTTCCCAAATGGAAACATGGGGATAAATTTGGTGATTGTTGAAGTGATTACTGGGGGGGAAAAAAGGAGAGACATTCTTCTTTTTTTCTAAAGCTTTGGGTCCCTTTTTGTTCTTTCAGTCCCTGCCAATGGCTTTGCACTTTTCAGTTCTCAAACAGTTGCATTATTGATCTAATTGTGGTGATGATTGTGGTCACCTGCTGGCCAGCTACTCAAGCAAAGTAATTGAGAAATGAACCTGCGGATTCTTGGAGACTCCCACTTTAAAACAATGAAACAATTTTTTCTCTTTCATGAACATCACCGAGTGGTGTTAATCTGTCACCTTTCAGGCTCCCACAGGTGCTGACCCTCTCAGTCTCTCTCTGTGAAATTGTCCTTAAAATTATATTTTAGTGCAAAGCACCTGAGCCCTAGTGGTGCAAAGAGCAGTACGAGGAACCTGAACTCAGACCCTGGGCCGAAGAGATGGATGTGTTTGTCAGGGCTTGGGGCTATGGAGAAAAACTAGCCTAACACTTGCTTATAAAATTAAATTCTCATGACATTACAGCATTGTGAAACTCAGAAACCCCCAAACCACTGGACTCTTGGTACATTCCTGACCTGTGGCCATCACTCTTGGTTGAACAAATATGGGAATATGTGGGAAAATGATTTCAGGTTTAATGTTAACATAAGTACAAGACATATACATTTAAAAAAGAAATGACATATTATATACCCACTAAGCACAGGAAGAATGTAAGAATTTAAATACCATAGCAGCACTCTGCCAGATGTGTGTTGTCTGCAGTGTCTGTTTAGGGTGTATCACTAAGGGTCAGAAAATGTTTAACTTGATTCTTCCTGTAGAGATTTATACCTCAAGCATGGATAAGACATTAAGTAAAATATTAACAGGCCATTTTGATAGTCAGGAGTACAAGACACTAAGCCCCATCCCAAAAGAGTGTCAAAGCCACACAATTGGGGTCCTTTTTCAGGTGTTTTTCTTGTCACCTACAGCAGGATGCCAGGTGGGTGGAGGGCAAGGAAGCCTCCTATTAGTAAGTGTTGAGGAAGAAAATGATAGCCCTTAAGAATGATGCTTTTTAACCTACACATTTTGATTTTTTGGGAGGTCTTACAAGGAAGCCAGGGCTGGAAATCCCCCTTCTGCCAAAGCTGGGAGGATATCCTAGGAGGTGCAAATGAGCCAGCAGGTGTTCCTGGGAGTTTTAGTTTACCAGACTGGCCCACGGTGGGGTCAGCCTTACTAGCTCAGAGACAAGGAACCCTCCTTGCACCTGGTTAGGAGAACTGGCTTTGTGAACCAAATATCATTCCTTACCTCAGTGGCTGTAGGAGAGGCAATGCTGGAGTGGGAGCAGGGACTCATCTCAGGTGAGTGGCTGAAGAGTCTGAACTTGTGTGTTGTTAACTGCTAGTGTGCACTTCGCTTCTTGCTGGACTTTATTATTGAATCATAGAATTGTTTGATTGGAAGCAAACTTTAAATGTTGTCTAGTCTAATCCCGCCTGCAATGAGCAGGGACCTTTTCACATGGATCAGGTTGCTCAGAGATGTATCCACCCTGGCCTTGAATGTTTCCAGGAATGGGCTTCCCTCACCTCCCTGGGCAACCTGTTCCAGTGTCTTACCACCCTCCTTGTAAAAAACTTCTTCCTTATATCTAATATAAATTGACCCTCTTTTATTTTAAAACCATTACCCCTTGTCCTATTGCAATGAGCCTTGCTAAAATGTTTGTCCTTTAAGTACTGAAAGCTGCAATAAAGCTCCTTAAAGGTCTGTACCAGGTCTCACAGCATGAAAAATCCCTGTTGCTTTCCCCTTTTTCCACCCTTACGGTATTTTCCCCACTTCTCTGTTCTTCTCTCTCATTTCATCAGGGGCTGGCAGTATGTGGTCCATGCCAGCTGTGATACAAAGCTTTGCTGTTAAAGCCCTGGGAATGAAGCTAATGGCATAGTTGGGCAAGGTTTTGTGATGGGAACATCCAGTGATGGTCTTTCTTTAATGAGAGGTGCTCCATGTGCTCTTTCTGCTGTGTTCCATAAGGGTCTGTGTGACTTGGGCTTTTGCCTGTCTGGTTGTGTAAATGAGACAAATCCTGAGCAATTCAGAGCAAAAGTCATCTCATCTAAGCTGCGCAGGGGATAAAAATGGTCACACAGGCAAGTAATTTTCTGTCCCCAAATCCTAGAGCCAAAGTCTTGGTATAGCCAGCAGTATCACCTGCAGCTGTGAACTGTGCTGATCCCTCCCAGTGGGGCTCACCTGTGGGTGTTCGAGGAATTGCCAGCCCAGCGCTGGTTGTGCAGTGTTTGGCACTGGTGGGAGGTGTAGAAGGATGCAATTAAATCGATTACAGGCTGGTGATTTTGCATTCATTGAAATAATTACTCTTGAAAACTGGCAGTATGGATGAAACTCACTCCCAGCCTTAATATCAGGTTTCACCAGAAAGTGTGATTGGTGCCAACCTGTGATTGTGACAAAGGCTGTAAATTCACAGGCTCATAAAATAACTTAGTGTGGAAGAAGCCTTCAAAAGTCATATAGCCCAGACCTTGCTCAAAGTGGGCCTAGGCCAAAGGCTGCTTGGTGTTGTGCAGGGTCAGCAAGGGGAAGCCCACAGCCAGTGCTAGCCAGGAAATCCAACCAGAGATTATAATATCCCATTCTTGCTGCAGATAATTTATCACTAAGAAAAGCTTTTTGTCTTTCCAGTGTTAGGTGGGAGAAAAGTAAAACACCACAGATGTGCCAAGCCATAATTATCTTCCAGTTCATCGCTTGAGAATGTCTACTTAAAAATTAAATTGGGATATAATTATTTGCTTAATAATTTTCCCCAGCGAATAGAAAAAATATAACTTGGCAACCACTTTCTACCAAGTTGGGCAGTTCTTGTGATGGTGTGTTTGCCAGCTACCATGGAGCTGGACACTAAAAACTTAAGGTTTTACTTGCTAACAGTACTGCTTCACAGTGATGGGTGGGATTGGCAGTGTGAGGGGTCTGGGGGTGAAATTTCAGTGGATGAGCTTTTCCATACCGTGTGGACACTGTCATGCTCCACATGGGCTGTAGTGCAAGGCAGCTTGGGGAACCTGTGCTGCGAATGCATTAAATCTCCAAACTGTGTTCTTGTGCAATAATTGGTTATGTGTGCTGCAAATTCCCAGCTCTGTTTGCTTGTTCTGGTGTCTCTAGATGTGAGAGATTGCATTAGTGTGGCTTTTTTTGTGTGCGTGATGAAAGAACACACAATCAAGAGGAGAAATGGCTCTGGAGTTGGCGGATGAGAGATGCTTGTCCTGAAGTTACAGTCTTGAAGTAAATAAAGATGCAGGCTATTTTCAGTGCTTTTTAGTTTGGATTGAGAGGCTGCAACTGGCAGGGCTTTCTACCCTGAAACCAAGATAAGTCTTACAAGCTGAGCCTGGATTGTGGGCTGTAAGCACAAGAAGCATTACATGGTGCCTTAATGTGTTTTCTTTGAGGAAAAGCATCGTTGTGTTCCTTCAAAAAGGGAGAAATTCTAGAGGGTGCTTGATGGGAAAATTCCTAAATCGCCCGAGTTGTGACCAAGGGCTTCACACTTATACGTCCAGTTGTAAGTGCAACACTCTCAGATGAACGTGAGACATGCTAGAAAGGCTTTGAATTTTGAGAGACTTCAAATGTGGAAAATTGCATAATCTGATGATGATAATAAAAGCAGTTAAATATTTCAGGCTTTCTCCATTTAAAATCCTACTTGACACATTTTCTCCTCTGACTAGTCCCTGCCAACATTACTGAGGATCTGTAGGTACTGTGGTCTGTTCTGTAGTAGCAGCATCGTGGAATTTCATTTTAAACTTCCTTCAAACAGTCCTCCTGTGCCTGATACAGCTTCTGAGAAAGAGAAGACTTCTTTTGTTTCATAGCTGGTAATATTTTTTTTGAGTAATCTATATTTAAGGTGAAAATACTACTTCAAAACTGCAATTCAACAAATGGTAAATTTAGGTTTTGTCATTCAAAATTGCTCCTGCCTCATTTTCAAAATGGGATATTCTGACACAGACCTTTTTTCCTTGGCAGGATATTATTTAATTCATTGTTCACCTCAGTATATTAAGGGCAGCAGAGCAGGGTAGAACACCAATTGCTTAAAGTACATTTTTATTTGTCAAGTTATTTAGCCTGCACACTTTGTTCTCACTGCTTTGAGTACACAAACTCTTTTCTGAACAGGTACTTGACATGATAGCTTGGCCACAAGACCCATGGAATTATGTTTGATAGATCTGGATGCCTCATGGCTATGGCTGCAGCATCCCTGGGACGAGCTCAGCTGAGACCTATGGGGTTAATAGGAACTTTCTCAGCATTAGGTTTAAGCCCCCAGCCTTTACTAACTAATCTGTAACATTTTATTTCTTTATGTGTTTTTAATGGAGTGCCTTTGAAAGACCTTAGAAAGACATGGTGTTTGTCTGGGGGGATTTAATGTTGTTAAGGATGAATTTTCTCAGCATATGAGAGGCAGACAAGCTTGGTGAGTATATACTGGTTCTTGCAAAAATTGCTGAAAAAAGGGCAGGATTTTTTTTTACACTTTTGTAATGTTCAGATGTACATTCGGGGGATTGATGATCTTTCTTTTCCACATAATCTTTACGAAAAGGGAAATTCTGTAGTGAAAAAATAGTTTTGCTCTGTCAGATTCCCGTGGCAGTAACTGAACTAGGGAAGCATGGCTAAGCTCTCTTTACCAGGGGGAGAAGATGGGATGGGTGTGACTGCTCGGTGTTTGAGGTTTGCACGCACTGCAACCAAAAGCACCACTTCAGCTGGGGCCGGTGAAATAACACCGTGTCACAGAACTGGCCAGGCAGTGCATCCCCCAACGCTGACCAACATATACACGATATATTCCTGAGTAACAGCTTTTCTGTAGCACTCGATACCCAGTAACATTTCTCTTAGGAGGGCCGCCTGAGCGTTTTGATATTCCTAAGAAGATCCAAAGAATTCATGGGTTGATGAAATATTTTCCACGACAAACTATGACTGAGCTATAGGGTTCGTTTTGCCGAACAGCTGCAAAAATGGATGAGGTATATGTTGTACTGCAGCTGAAACACTTGGATGTTTGTATCCGCTTCCTGGAGAGTCACTGGAACAACACTTAGAGATGCCACTGAAGAGAAAGTCCTGCTGTAGCAAATAGTGGGTGAAATTACTCAGGAGTGCTCATGCTCATAGCAATTCCGCCTTTAGATCTATTGATCTTTCTTTGTGTGTGCTCCTTTTCCACCTAATTTGGCACAGCTCTGTTGCCAGTTGGTTACTGATATTACAATGTAGAGGTTGATAAGCACTTGCTAGCATTCAGAAACTTTCCATTCCCACACTTTACAAGCCCTGGACATTTTTCAAACCTGTCATTTGAAGCTGTTTGAATCATGGAAGAACAATGACAAGCGAGGGAGAATGTGTTACTACTGATATTTATCTGGGAGCCTCCTTTGGTGCAATTACCAGCTGGGGAGATAAAAAAGTGTGGTGCAAAGAGTGTGTTTGGATGAGGGTCAAAAAATAGAGGTTAGTGTACTCTAAGAGAAGCTGGAGAGTGCTGGATCAGCACCAAGCAGTCACAGCGTATCACACTGTACAGGCTGGGTCCTCCACGTGGGAAAATGAAGCCAGGGAGACCCCTGGGACAAGGAGCAGAGAGCCCTGGCTTCACCTGTCCCCACTGTCACCGGAGATTTAGAGCTCAGAGGTGGAACTCCCTGCCCTGTGCAGGCAAGAACAATATTTGATCTTGCTGCACAGGTAAGGTAGGAGCCACGGGCAGTCACCAGTGGGTGCTCTGACATTTTCAGCTGGTGCCCCACATATCTTCAGGGACTTTGTGATCTTGTCAACTATCAAGAGGTAAAATCCTCATATTGACATAGTGAGCCTGTTCCTCACTGCTTTGCTGATCAAAATAAACCTTTCCTCCTCCCTGGCCTTGTACACTGTCTGGGTTCAGGTGCTGTGTGCCCAGACAGTCCCAGGAATTGATGTGTGTGTTAATGACCACTCACTACACACATGTAGGTAAGACCAGAAAATATTTGCCATGTGGCTTCCTCTTCCACAGTATTTCCTCTCCATCCCCGCCTTTTATTCTTCTTTCAGCTTTTCTACGTGTAATTTGCCCTATTCGTACTGCTGATCCTGCACTGCTTGTCTTTGGATGAGCTGTCTGTGCTTGGGGATGGGCTCCCACGCCAGGAGGTGTCTGGCTGCTGCACTGACCCACAAAAGATTCCTGCCCTGCATTCCACTTCTGCCTGGGCTGTGGTGTGAGCCGTGTGCCAGTGTCTATGCAGAGAGTGCTCCAGGTTAGAAATAAATGACTGGTTGTGACTTGGGAGGACTTCTTAATGTGATTCATCTCATAGCTGCAACAGTGGGTATGTTGGTCCAAGACAGTGTGGTTGAGGTGGCTGGGGAAAGAAAATGCACATTCAAGGATGACAGTAGCAGCCTCAAATGGAAAGTGTGTGTCTTGTCCTCCTTCAGACAATACCAGAGAGGTCAGCAACAAAGCTGTGCTACACCCTGGGAGTCTGGTTTTGGTTTTCAGTGGAGTGTGAATGAGCGGCCACATCTCCAACCTCTGCGAGTAACCCCTGTGATGGTTTAACTTCACCATGTTCCTACCACATTGCAACCACAAAGCTGTGGTTGCCCTCTCAGTCCCCTCATCTCTTCTCATCTCCCAGGGTGTTTCTGGCACAGGTGGTGGTGAACCAGGGTTATGAGAGGGGTGAACACTTCAAGAAAAATGTTTTAAGCAGAGTCAGTTGCCTGATCTGGTCCTTAATACCTCCATGCCAGGGTGCTGAAGCCCATCAGCAGGAAGAGCTGGGGTGTGGGGCTTGGCTGTGCCAAGGCTAACCCTAGCTCTTTGCTGCCCCATAGGGAAGTTGAGCATGAGCTCATCAAGTGATTTGTGTATCTGATTGAGGTCCTCAGCTAGGGATGAGGCAATTAACTAGTAAAAATTCATGGGCCCATAGAGAGACAGACCAAAAGTCTATTGAGGGAGCAGGCAGCACTGTGGATCCAGAGTTGCGTGCAGCTTCCTGTGGCAAGTATGGTGCAGCCCCATCTCCTTACACTTGCACTTACTTTAAAAAGCAATGTCAGTATCAGTATTACTTGATATGGACTACTATTTAATGACCCAGTGGAGCCCTCCCTGTTTTCATGCTTCCACTAAGTACAGCTCCTTAAAAGACAAACAAATTCATGGTCTCTTTTCATTTTCCCTTAGACAAAGCTGTAAAATAGCCAAAGCCCTCAGTGTCTCCCAGGGATTTTGTTAGTGGGCTCAAAATGTCACACGATGTAAAGCTTTAGGATTGCTCAGACCAGGAAACCCGACACAGAGCTCTCTTTCTCATCTGCAAAAAAAGACATCGTGTCATGGATTTTTAGGAATAAAGCTGCAAAACAGCTTGATGTGGGTTTTTCTTTTAACCAAAACAATGTGTTAAAGCATTCAAGATGTGTCAGTTTACTGAAGTTCATAGAGTGTGTAGAAGTCTTAAGATCTTCTACCTGCAATGACACATAAATGCCAGCACCACTGATTTTGATTAAATGCTTATGTGCAACTTTTCCCATAAGGCTTGAATCAGAACTGCTCTTTTGAGATGAGTTATGGCTGCGTGAATTTCTAGCAAGACAGCATGACCACAGTGGAGACTTGTTGCATGTGCTGGTTGATCATCACAGGTAGCCCTGCTGTGGCAAAACTACTTTCACATGGGATTTAGCAGTGCACAAAACAAACTGGGAGATGTGGTGGCTTGGCAAAAGTGAGATAGTTGGTGCACAGACCGAATCCTTATGCTGCAGTATTTTTTTTAGGTATTGACTAGGAAAAACCCCAAACCCAGAGCGCTTGTCATACTGCAGGGCAGCATGGAATGAATGAACTAGTTTGCTTTAGGCTGCTCACAGACCTTTTCAAACCCAAATTCTGTTTGCAGAGGCAGAAATTCCTCTTTGTAAATTCTGAATATGGGCAGTGGTAGAGAAATTGTAGATTTTCAGAAGTGAAGAAGAAAGCTGCTAGTAACACCAGACTTGGAAAACTGTCTTTCAGAACTGAAAAATTTACCCCCTTTTTTTTTTTTTTTTTTTTTTAGTATGAGTATTGCTTGCTGAATGCAATTAGTATTTTTCTGTAGGACTAATGAATGAGAATTGATTAGGAACCATTTTTTTCCTGGAAGAATGTACTATATCATCAAAATTTTTGGTGAAAAAAAGAGTAGTTTGAGTTATCCTATGATGACAAACTCAAAGTTGAGAACAAGACCAGTCAATTCAATGATTTCTTGCTGTGAAAGTGATGCAGGCACATGCTATGATTTGTGATGTTCTTCACCATCACATATCTAAAGGTGTTTTTAAATGCTGTGGCTACTGTTATTGTTATGACCTATTGTGAATTAAGATGCACCACTTGATTTTTCACTCATATCCCACTTGATCTAAAGCAACTGGATTCCCTGAGGGGATGCAAAGGTTTGTAGGTGGAGGGTAGGGTACAGGTAATCAGGGCAAAGTTTTTGGGTAAAGACACCATCTTTTGGTATTATATCTGGAAAAAGCTGGCAGGTTTTGAGGCATGAAAGAACATTTTCAGCAATACTGCCTTCTCCTTACAGACAGTGCCTTGCCTCTGCCCTTACACCATCACAACCGCTGCTGTTTTCTCAAAACAGTCATTTTCTTAGTTGTCTTCAAGCATCACCCAAAACACTTCTTGTGTTTCCTGCAACTCAAGATACAAACAGTATCAACTTTGGCTTGTGTTCAGCAATCATCCTGATAAGATTTCTCAGAAACCTCAACTGAACAAGTTAAGAGTAGTTTCATTGACGCAGTTCTGTGGTATACCGAAATACATCAAGTTGTCATTTATGGCATACTTGTTTTCTTTCTTTGCCTCAAAACAAAAACATAAATAATTGTAATGGATTATTCATGGTGTTTGAAGAAAAAAGTGTTCTAATCATATGTTTTAGGTTTTTTTCGCTTTTGGCTGCAAGGTCTGGAAATAATTACACCTACTAGACTCGAAAAGACATGCATATGGAAAGAAAATATCTGGAGGTAGAACTTTAAATATGTTGAAGGAAGTGAGGAGTGAGTAAGTAATATATCAAGATGGACTGGCCTGGGGATCACTGGCTTTGGGCCCTGGTGTATGGGTCATATTTATAGGAAGAGATAGACCTGATGTCTACGTAGTGAATGACCTCAAAGCTGGGGCATCAAAAATCTCATTTGAAACCATCTCTAATGAAGATACAGATCAACTGAAGAGATGGTTTTCAAATATCATAGGGTTAGTAACAGAGGATAAGTGTGACATTAGTCTCCTTGAAATGCCATGAATTAGGGATGTGGATAATGATGGTTGGAAATGTAATTGCATATGAATTACTGATGTTGGAGGAACAGAACTGTGGTGTTATACACACGATTACCAGCTCCTGAATGGCTTCCAGATAATATTGGAAGATAATTGTTTGTACAGCTGGATCTTCTCTATCTACCTTCAAACCGCTCTGCAACCATGTGGAGAAGATTTTGTTATATTTTCAATCTGAGTATCTTCAGAATATTCCAATACCTCTTGAGCTTGGAGAAAAACTCCTATTATTGCATATCTCCAAAAGCTCTGGACTGGAAGTATTTGTACATCTCCATGGGAGGAATATAATTCCTAAAATGAACCAGATCCTTAAGAAATGAGAGAGTTTCCACTCTTAAGGCCCTCTAAGAAAGCTCAAGACAAGGTGTTTTTCGTCCTTTTTCATTCTTTTTTAATTTTTCTTTTTAGTTCCTGGGCACACACTTAGCAATCTGTCTGTATCATTTCAGAGCTATTGAAATGAATCTGAGAATCAGGATGTTATTTTGGTGGTGGATGAAACAATAATACAACTGTCATGAGAATGTTAGGGATTTTTGGATGAATTATAGGGTAAACAAGATAGTGGCTTACATGCTTTGAGCAGTGACTGTTTTGGTGGGTTTTTTTAGCAATAGTAATTTTTAATATTTTTTACTATACATGGATTCCTTCTATTACTAGCCTTGGCCTGATAAAAATATGGCCTTAAAATAAATGGATCTTTTTATTTCACAACATCAAGCTCTCAAGAAGAGGAAAACATAGTGGTGACATGCAGAATGTAGCATTTTTTTCTTGGCAGGGGTGGGCATCTCATGTCCCAAAAATCAAATCAAGATTTATAACAAAACAAACATATTTTATTGAAACGAATGGGAGGCAGGAGCTGGTCAGGATGAGTAACTTGCTTATAAAAACTCTCAATCTTCTCTGTCTGACTGGATCCACCCAGAAAAATTTCCTTCAACTCCATCAACACACACAAGAACTTCTGTAGCTGCAGAAGTACTACTCGTGCCAGCCATGTGAAAGGCAAAAGGATGAGAGTAGAAGTGACTGTTAGTGAAAACAAGGGTACCTGGAATTTTGTCTATTATTGGAGAAGCTGCCTTGATATTTTTTGGTGGGAAAAGAAGGATATGCAGAAGATGCTGTGCTAAAGCACTATTTATAATTGCTGTGATGGGGAGCCCTGGGGAAGCCCCCTTTCTTTCTGTGGACCCAAATCTCCTCTAGCAGAACTGGCCCCTTTCCTTTATGCTACTGCAGAGAGAGCAGTGACAGCAAGGCTGAGCAGGAGGAGGAAGGATGAAGAAAGACCTGGAGGCTGATAGCTACTTTGGGACCTTCTCGCAGGCTTCCGTTGCTGCATTTCTTCTTTCTTTTTCATTGTTTTCTTTCTGTTTTGGGTTTGTTTTTTTTTCATATTCCCCCCAGTTTATGTCAAACTGTCTTATATTATAAATGCCAAGGACTAGTTTGAGAAACACTCCCATCACATTTTCAACTCCTAAGCATTACTGCCCAGCAGTAATCCACTCCAGGACAAGTCTGAGACTCAGCCTTGATATAGTTTGGCCCCTTATGGAAAGGGCGTTTTGTGACTGCAGTGCTAGGGAGACAGGCAGCTGCATGCAGGGAACCATCTGGGCTGTGGTATGTGAGCAGCACAGGTGTGGGACAGGTGGATGGATGGAAGATGTAGGGGTGGTAGCTGCGAGCCAGGGAGGAAGCTGTCTGGGATGGGCTGTGAGCAGGGATGGGGCGATGCAAGATATCCCCTAAACCCAAACTGAGAAATACTTTACCCCACCCTGCAGGCCTCAGGGAACTGCTTGGTGCAACTTGCTGCTTGGATGCAGACCTGAGCCCTGCTTTGTGCACAGTCACACTGGGCTGTAGCTTGTGCTCCTGTACTGTTGATGACTGACTGATGTCCATCAGTCACTGTGTTCGAGTATGCCTGTGCTTTGACTTCTCACCTGGGCTCCCACCTGCACCTACTCTATGTGAAGGGGCCTTTGCAGCAACCTGTAGAGGTTTTGTGGTCTGGGCAGAGGTGCAAAAGGAGCCAACAAAACCATTGCAGAGCAGTGCTGCTGTGCTGCCCTTGTTCTCTTCCCTCTTTTGAGAGCCCAGTGCCTGCTGTTCAGTTTCCACCAGCAAGTTCTCGCAGAACAGACCCTTTGCACCTGACAGTGGTCTGATGTCCTTGATGCTCACGTGCTTGGCTGATGGGATGCTTGGGGAACAGTGTCTTCCTCCTTGCACTTCTGCAGAAATGTTGCATTTCTGAAATAAAGTATATTGTTTGCATGTCAAATGGCATGGGGCATTTTCACAGCTCTCCTGGCAGCCACAGGCTTGGTGTATTGCAGGCTAAAGAGCTGCCAAGGGCAAGCATTTAGAAAAAAAATAAAAATAAAAAATCCCTTGCAGGCAACTGCCAGATTTTGGTGCCAGGTTAATCAGAACTCCCCATTGTCTCTCTGAGACAAATGTTCTGATTAAATCTATTGTTGTTGGGCTTGATGGGACAAAGTGTTACTGAGTTACATCATAGCTATAATGTGGAAACTGGAACACAGCACAATTTATGGTGGAATGTTCCCTGGTATTGTTCAGAAATATCACCACAGAAGAAGTTTGTGGGAATGATTATTTGAAAGCTGCTGGTCTAACAGTGGCATGAGCCCAGCTCCAGGGTGTCTAACTAGGCTCTGCTCCATAGCTTAAGTAAACTACTTAACCTCCCTGTTTCTGCTTTGCCCTTTATGAGCAGTGGTGTTAAAGTGTTTGTCTGCCTTCCTGCAAGGATCTGCTCATGTTTCCAGCTGGCTCTGGTTTATGCATCCGCACTGGTGTTGCAGACTTCTGCTCTGTGTGTTGGACTGGGGGATTTCTCTTCTTTCTGTCCAACCCGGTCATCATGTTCTCATCGCTGCAGCATCTCAGAGATGACTTGGAGCGACTCTGGGTCCTGCCTGCTGGGGCTAATGTGGCAGAGAGAACCTGGCACCCACCACTCCCACAGTTTCCTCCTGCAGGTCTGCAGTCCAGCACCATGGGAAGAGCGCTGGGGACTCCCTGGTCCTTAAACAGTGCTGTCTTAAGGAGTGCCTGGTTCTTAAACACGGAAAAGAAGTAAGTAAAGTGTTGGTTGTGCAAGAGGCAACATTGATGAGACCTCAAAAAAGCTATTGCAGGACATGAAAGAGGTGGGAACCAGACTGTCTTGTCTAGCCACCTTTTGTCACTTAATAAAAAACATATATACCCATAAGACATGTGCTGCATGAGACTGCATCCAGATTTCATGGCTCCCATCCATCCTCACGCAGACTGAGCGCTGCCTGGTTCCTGGTTGTCCTTAGCTAACGGGGCTTACCGAGGTGCGAAAGCACACTAGATAACTTGAGCAACCTTAGGGTCATCAGTATCAAGCTGAACACTGAAATTTGCAGAGAAGGTCAGCTGTCTCTTTCTCACTGACTCTTTTGTGTAGCAAACAACAAGGTTTGCATGAGCACCTTCTGGCATTTGATCATGCCGTCTCTGCAAAGTGTCATTGTGTTGGAGAACATGAGACAGACTGGACTAAAGGCATGGGACACTTAGGAAAGCAAGTAATAGAGCATACAGGGGTCTTAAATGAAGTCTGGGTGGGATCTAGCTGGTCAGGTTTACCATGATAATGGATCATAATGTCTCATCTTATGTCTGTAATTCTTTGAAGATGCTCTAGGCTCCCAAACTCTGAGGAAAATGTTTTCATGATGCCAGACGTTCTCAGCCCTTGATGGCTCTCCTTGACCTGGCTGAGTCATCTGCTCAGATGCCTTTCTCTCTCTTGTGCAGTTTGAGGTGGAGGAGAAACAGCACTTCCCTTTCCTTCATGTCATCTTGTCTTTACATTTACTTTTTTCTCTCCGTTTTTTTGTTTTGTTTTACCTAGATTTGGGGAGGGGGGTGAGTTACAAGCTAAAATAATGCAGCCTGTGGCATCAGCAGGCAGCTTTCATGTTGTAATCACCTGGGTTGTGTTGTCATAGCTTTGTTGGTATTTTGGCTATAAACACACCACTCTCACTTAAGGTACTAAGACCATGCTGTAAGTTAATTTTGCTTGGCAGTATGTGCTTAGAAAATAAAAGGTTTCTCTTTGCCACATGTGTTTAATGTAGAAGCTAATTAGAAAGGAGCGTTAACATATGGCATTAACCTTTGGTCGCAGCATAACAGCAAAGCTAAATTTGGTAATAGTGAAGAGGCGTAAGCCAAGTACCCAGACCAGCAGACAATGGTTAGTGTTACCAAAAAGGGTTTGTCAGTGATATCAAAACAAGTGGGAACAGTTCAGCTGGCAGCTTGAAGATTGACGTTAGGATCAGAGGTGTAGACAGAAATGAAAAAATAAAATAAAGTGATGGAACTGTTTTGAAAAGAGATGACCGCATGGATTAGTTGCCTCATCAATTGATGAAGTTAGTTTGAGTACCAGCTGGTGAAGATGTACCAGTGATTTTCACAAGCCATGACAACTTACAGCTTATGAGCTACAATGGAGGAAAGTGCTGAAAATGCATGCACTGCTGTGAGGAATGGATTCAAGATGATGTGAACTAAGAGTATGTGGTGTGTTCTCATCCCTGGAGGGGAAGAATAAAATAGTCTAAAACTGTTTTAGGAATAGCATCTCAACATAGTCACAAGGAAACCACAAGGAATAAAATATTAATTAGAGAGCTTCCAAAGATGGAAAATTATTGACCCAGAAACCCTGCTTCTTTCAAAGAGCAATAAAATTAGAGAAGTCCATAAAGACAGTAGGAATGGCAAAAGGAAATTCTACCAGCAGTGAACCTGATCGTAGGACCTAAGCACTGAAACGGAATATTACAGCAATGTATAATGAGGCAAAACAATGATCTGGGTTGTTCATGTAAGAGTATCTGGTGATGTGATTTTTTTCGTTGATGAAAATCAAAGAGAGAAAGTAGCTCAACACACAGAAGGAGTGAAGCCTTCCTGAGAGGAAAATAAGGGGGAAAGTTTTGATGTGTGCAAAGAAAATAAGATGCCTCCTAACATCAAGGAAGAAGTTAATGGTTGATGAGAAGAATGAGGCACTAGATTCAAGCCTTCAGAGAAAAATATGTGCCAATTTTTTGACTTGGGAATGCAGACATTGCTTGTGGTGGATGACAATATCTGCTAGGATGTGACAGTGTGATGCTGTTACCAAATGCGCTGAATTAACTGGGTATTTTTCTCAAGATCCAGATTTGTTAAATGTCTGTAACTCCTATTTTTTTAATGAGATTTACTATACTCTGCCTTTTCTAGAAGACATTTATTAGGCAGAGACTGTCAGTGCTCAGAGCAAACGTTTTCTTGAAGATGAATTTATGATACTTTGGATGTAGTCAGATGATAACTTTAGCTAAGCTGAACAGGACTCAGGAGTCACTCCAGGCAGATGTCATTGAAAGAAACCCTCAGTATTCAGCGATGCAGCTCCACACAACTCTGTGTTCCAGAAAAATGCCATCTCCCTTGCATGAGAAACTGAAATACTTAAAATAGGCAATGACTTTGGAACTGCATGGGACCAAAAGTAGTTTTACTGTGACTGCCAGACCCAGTGCCTGATCCTGCTGTGTCTCGAGGCCTGGCAGAGATAAGATCTTGACATGCACAGTCTGGTTTTCCATGTCCAGAAAACTTGGATGCATTGGCCTGGAGGAAGCTATGGTGTTACCCAGTAAAGAAAAATGGACCTGGTCTCAGTAGATCTGAAAGTGCTTGGTCCTGCGCTGTCTGGTACCAAAACCATTCCAGGTAAAATGGAAAACTGTGCTTAGGAGTCATCTTTAGCCCTCCAAAAGTCAAGTATCTTGTCTAAGCTAGCGGTTTCATATCCCATTATGGTCAGCTTGCATGGAGTAACTACTCCAGCCCGCTTCACGTCTCCACACACATTTGGAGTGAATCCTGTTTAAATGCAGGAGCCTGTGTGACCAGCATACACTGGTGATGAGCTTGTAAATGCTGGAGATTGAATTAGTTGAGCCCAGTCCTCCTTAAGTGTATCCCTCTCTTTTCTGGAAAGCGGGGAATTGCCTCCAGTGCAAAGCTACAGTTGTTTATGCTCAGGTGGGCCAGTGTGATGCTGTTGAAGTGCGAGCATTCCTGCAGCCTCCTTTCAAGCAGGCTTCTTGTTAAGCTTGATGTTACCTGTTTCTTAATATGTTTACAAATTTTGACTTCCACTGGTCCTGGATTCTGCTGTGCCAGGCGTTTTTATTTTCAGCTTTCTGTTTCACAAAATGTCTGCTGGTTTTAATGGAACTGAAATGTACCTTAGACGGGCTAAACATGCATCATCAAAATCCTTCTAGGAGTTATTTCATTATTTAAAAAATGTTTTAAAATGGCTTGTTGGTTTGCTAGCAGTGAGGCCAAGCAGTTATTTGCCTAAACATCACCTTAAGGTCTTTAAAACCCAACAGAGCTGTAACCTGTGTGAGTGCCACCCCCATGTCAGGTGAACTTTGTCCAGCAAAAAATACACCTGACACAAAATCATTGCTTGGGCTGTGTTATCACCAGTTCAAGGAAATTAAAATAAAAATGCAGATTTATTTCTCATTCAGTTTAAAAACTGCATGTGCATTGAGCTAGGAAGGATGCCTTTTCTTATTCCATCAGCGTGAGGCCTTTGCCTGTGCTGCCAACTTGACCAATGTTGCCCATTGGTCTGAATAGCCCAGTGGGTCCCTAATTTATAACCTCAGTTAGTGATGTTCTTGTAAACATGCACACAGATAAGATTATCCCATGGAAAAAGTCCTGGTAGCAGGACTTCTGCCAGGCTTTGGACTATTCTGTGGAGACTCGAGTTTGCTGGAAATGTCTGGCATGACATTTCAGTTGAGTCACCACCCCTGGAGGTATTTAAAAGCCGTGTAGATGTGGTGATTAGGGACATGGTTCAGTGGTGGACTTAGCAGTGCTGGGTTAGTGGTTGGACTCGGTGATCTTAGAGGTCTTTTCCAACCTAAATGACTGATTCTGTGATTCAGCTTGCCAGTGCAGCCTGCTGTACTCCCTGCCTGCTGCATGGTGCAGCCATGCCTGCTGTGTGGCTATGAGAGGGCACTCTTGTGACCACCTAAACCAGCATGGTGGCACTCCTTTCTCTTTCCTGGTGTGTAGAAACTGTCTAGAGTGACAAGTGACTGAGGGTTTTTTGTGTGCCCAGCTAGAGACATGTCATCGGGCACCCTCATTTTTATCTTATGGGTGTTTTAAAGTAGTGGCATATAAATCCACATGTCACCTGTAGAAAAGTCCCTGTGATTTAGCAGTAGGAGAGACCACAGACTCATAAGTGCATCGTGAGGGAAAGCTGCATGACCACGATGCCTGAACCCCTTGACTGGCACCTGCCTCCACCTCCAGCTTTGTGGGAGGTAGTTAATGCTGAGGTGAACTGAGGACACATTTACAACCACTCATACTTTTATATATGGCTTATCTGAGATGCAGTATCTGAGATGTGTGAAAGTATAGTAACCCCAGACTGATGGCAATCAGTATTATTGGCAAATAGTATCTACTTACTGTCACTGTTGGGAATACAGTACAATTAGAAGGATTTTCATAGTCACCCAGAGTAGTGTGTCAAGGATCATTTCCCCTTGGCTTTCTTTGCAAAAGACCGATTGCTGATAGAAAGGACATAAATTTTGACCTGTTTGAGCTGGTTGTAGCCAGTTTTCCACAAACACATTATAGTTTAAAGCCAAGGAATGCTCTTTAGAACAGATGGTGAGAAGGGAATGGCATCCATTCCAACTAACACGGCTGAAGAAATTTTGGGTATGTTTCTGCATAATGAACATAATATATGCATATGTATGTGTGCTTACATATAGGTAATACTTTCACTTACATAATTTTCAGTAAATAATCTTGACTCATTTTTCAGCTGTCAAATACCTATATAAATATCAACCATATTTTACTGCTGTGTTGGTCATTTGCTCAGTATTATATAGAGTTTTGTTCTTATAGTGACAAGATGGAAATCATTCACACAGATATGGTAACTGGAAGTTTATTGCTGGAAATCTTCTGTTTTACTGTTTAGAGATAGGACATACTGTGTGCTGATGCTGACACTGTCTGGAAAATGTTGTGTTCTTTCCTTTATCACAGTGCTTGTTTTACAATGGGCTGCCGATCAGTTTTTCAAAAGTTCTGAGCATCTATATTTGAAAATCAATATATTCAACAACATATAATCCCTATCAGAGCACTGACTTCCTCTATGAAACACAGATTTCCTCTGTCCTGGTTTTAAGTCTCTAAACACCTGTGAATAGAATTTCATATGTGCCACGCTTAAAGAGATTCTAAGTTGTTCTGAGAAAACATGAATAATGATTGACTATAGAGCTGGCCAGTTGTGTTTTCAGACATGATTTGCACACATGTACTCACACTCCTGCAGGGCTTCTTTTTACACAGGCTGTATAAGACAACGTCAGTTTCTGCAGCAGAGGTGGTCTGTGGTTCGAGTTCTCAACTTTGCCCCACCAGTTACACGTGCTGACAGCAGTTTTCATGCTGAGGGGCAATTACAAACCTAGCCGAAGGCTGGTGTTCCTGCAGAGTGTCTGGAGTAGCAATGAACAGTCTTGTTCTTGTAGGAGCTTCCAGAAAAACCTTCCCTGTAGTAAGATCAGATCATCTTGTTTGGATTAGCAAGTTGTCAGTCTGGTTGTTGCTCCTGCTCATCTTTAATTTCTAATCTAGTGACGAGCTGTGAGTTATTTGATTTGATTCTTATGGCGGATCCAGGGAAAAAACGAAATGCCTTTAGGATCACTGTGTAGCTGAGAGTGAAAAAGTATGTCCAGTTTGGAAGTCTGCTTTTTATGAACTCCTCAGTGATGATATGAAGCGCAAACTTGAAATCCCTGCCAGGGCAGTCTGAGAAATACAGATTTTATGAGATACTTAAGGAATTTGCAAACATTTTTGAGGGGAGAACCAACAGTTGTTTCAAATATATTTATCTGTGACCTACAAAAATTGTTCTTGTGGTTTTGTGATCTAATGTGGCTTGTGCTATAGACGTCCACAATGATTTTTAATAACCGATTCATTACCAGTAGTCCAAATCTACTGACCAAAGATATCTTTAACAGGCATATGAGCTCTGGGTGCACTTCAGTTACATTACACAAACAAGATACTACCGTGTATGAAAGAGTTGTATGACTTGTATTTTTGCTTCAGTTAAAATATAACCAAAACATAATCTTTTGTACATGGCCGTATGAAAGACTGAGTCACATGCAGCAGCACAGACATAGCAGCACTACCATAAAATTAAGTGGTTGTTAAAGGATTTAAGATATGGTCCTTAAAGACTGAAAAAGGCACTTCTTCTAAATGGGGGGATATTAATCTCTGCAGTTCTAGTAATTATATTTTATTATACCAAAGCAACTGGTGTGTATTTGAAGTGTAGTTTTAAAGTGCCAATAGTGCTTTTGGAAGTTGGCTGCATTTCAGTGGTGGGGAAGCGTCAAGTATGTGACTAAAATTTCAGTAGATTTGTAGCTTCTGATTCTATCATTCATTTGCCTGTTCAGCTGGGTTATGCTGCTTTTATCAGGTATAGGTGAGACTGACACTGGCATAGAGCCTTCACCTCTAGAGCTTTTAAAAGAAATTTTAAAAAATGAATGGGGCACGGAAAAGTGCCCCAAAAGGGGGCGTTGGGAGAAGGCTCTTTTTTACACTAGGAGTTGTAAGAAACTCTCTCTCTCTTTAGCTCATGGCAGGGCAGGCTCACTTTATCACCCTGAGTAGCAGCAGCAGCAGCAGCAAGAGCAGCCTGCCATTTCTTCTGGAAAGAGCAGCAAGATGAAGGGTTTGCAGCTGAAGAGAGATGCTAGAACTTAAAAATAAAGCATAACTTTTAATGGGAGAGTGATTAACCAAACTACTATGGGATGGCATTGATTATCTGCCTCTTGGTAACCACTGAATGAGGTCCTTGCTGAAAGGCATGTTTTAGTCATACCAAAGTATAATTTTAAGCAGAAGAAGCCATTTCAGTAAATAGAAAGAGAACTCACAAGCAATATGGTTCCTTCCGGCTTTAACTTCTCTGAGTTATCAAGCTATTGCTGGTTTTTGCAGCCATGCCATTTATGAAGCTCAGTCTACCTTCCTCCAGTGTGCAGTCCTGGGAAAAGACCCAGCTAGTCCTAGGCCAGATGCTCAGATATTGATGTTTGATGTTTATTCCTCTCTGCTACATTCAGTGGGTTTTGTGCTGTTATATTGTTCGTGATACGGCCCCTTTGAGCCTTTCTGGGAAGAGAGGTGCATATGTGTGTTTTGTGTCCCCTCTTTTGGACAGAGATGTGCCTTGCAGTGAGGATGGTGATATGCATCAGAGACCCATGATGAGGTTTCTATGAGACATCAGCTCTGTGCAAATATTGGACTATTTGTCAAAATCTGAGTCTTTGGGTAATAATGTTACAAACGTACAGTATTTGGTGCTCCGCCTCTTGGCAAACACACTCATTCATTGTCCATTTGGTAAAAAATCCTCATATGTGCTGGTAGGAAAAAATTAGACAGGAAAACCTTTTGCTCAATTCTCAGAACATGGGAAAGGAACAAGAACATGTGAAAAGTATTTTGGAAACACTTGGATGAGTGGTGTATGAGTGTACATTAATTCATTATTATGAAAATTGCACCAGCTTTCTTTCTGGAATTTTGGGGTTTACATGTGATGC
Source organism: Cnemophilus loriae (assembly GCA_013397755.1). Taxonomy (NCBI): domain Eukaryota; kingdom Metazoa; phylum Chordata; class Aves; order Passeriformes; family Corvidae; genus Cnemophilus; species Cnemophilus loriae. Next base: position 533,027 of record VZTF01002407.1, read on the forward strand.
CCGCATGGCTACAAGGATCGTGTGTTCTGCTCAGCTGACTGTAGCACAAGCTGGTGAGGAGCACCAATGTCAGCAGAATGTAGCAATGCTCCCCAGCGTGTGGTTCCCTTTGCTCCGTGTCTGGCCTCCCATCTTGGTGCTCTGCTCTCTGTGCCTGTGTTCTCACGACCATCTCTGGTTCCTATCACGGGGCAGAAAACCTTCCCTCGGCAAAGAGGTCCTCCCTTGACCGTCTTCCTTCATCTCAGTTGTTTGTTCCCAGATGAGTTATTGATCTGGTGCTGGTAGCCTTGAGCATTGTTTCCAAACAGCAGAGACAGAAGCTGCTTGGAAAAGCAGTGATGAAACCAGAATGATAATTGCTGTTAGTTATGAAGCATTTCTGCAGTCTCAACCAGGCAGGGACCAGTGGGTGGCCAAGGCATGGCTGAGGGACTGAACTGGTCTCAAGACTAAGAAGTTTGCTCATTTAAAGGTGAATCAGGCATCTGTGCAGTGCAGATGGATGATTGGCAACAGATGTCTGTTCATAGACTTGTGTTTTCCTCAGCGTGAGAGAAACGGGGTGGTTTCTGAGCTTGCAAGCTGGAGTCTGCCTGAAAACGGTCTTTCTTGACCATTGCCAGTGGAACCACCTCCCTCCCTCTGCCTTGGCTCTCTGTGAGCCTGCTTTTCAGCAGCCTCTACAGCAGTCCCCCTTATGAAATTTATTAGAGGAAAAAATTGCTAATACTGGAAATGACCTGTTCACCTCCCGATGCCTTCATGCAGGTTGTGTCAGGGAATTTCATGCATTTTATCTCAATAATGAAGTAAGTTGGCAATGGAGAGTTTTCTTTGCAGGATATCATTAAATAGCCCACGCGCTGTGCTGGCCGTTACACGTGTGCCCTTTTGCCCTCCGCTGGAGCCAGCAAAAGGTGTGTCATAAGGACATTATTCCTATGGATGAATCAATTCACTAACCCATTTTCTCGCCAGCAGCATTATGTTTCTCTGTTCCTTGTCACCCTGAAGCGCTGGGTGGATGCTGTCTGTGGCTGGGTGATGTCTCTGAAGCTGAAATGACCCAATGACCAGTCAAGCAGACTTTTGTCTCCAACAAATGTGTGCAAGAAACTTGCCAGCATGCTCATGGACTGCTGGGAAGGTGTTGCATTAGAGCCTCTTCCTAATGAGCTGTGGGATCTGGGAGTTGTGCATTAGGCTAATCTTTCCAGGAATTCGACTTGAAAGCTTACCACATTTCCAAGTACAGGACATGCCCACACAAATGAAGAGTTGGGTGTCTGAACTCCTATTTGAGTGTATTTATTCTAGATATTTATTGGCCCTTGTTTTTGCAGGGCTTTTTAAAGTCCAGTATAATGTCAGATGTGCTGAATGCTGTAAAAAAAACCCCAATTCATCAATCTCGATGGATTTTTGTTCGGCACTTATAGGTTAGGCCTGGAGACACAGCCCTTTTATAAGTGTGCTGTGTGCTTTTAAACTCATATATAAGGACATTGAGGCATGAGGTTTGCATTTGCTTTGCACTGACCCACGCCTGCAAGTGAACCAGCTGTATAAAACACACAGCGGTGCTGTATTTTCCCGCTCTCCGTGATGGTAGGACTCCCACAACCTGCTGAGGCCCCAAATGCCTGGAGACGGGGGCTGACACGCTAATAGGGGGAGCAGCCTCCTACTGCAGGACAGCCCATCTCCTGCCGAGTCTTGCTGTGGCAGCTGCATCACCTGGACCCCATCCTGTCACACTGTTTTTGCCATTCCTGCCCGTCAGTGTACCGCAGCCATCAACACAGACATTCCAGGGGAAGTTGTGCAACTGTCCCTGGTTAATCATTAACTGGGACGTTCTAGCTGTTAAATTTTTTTATTTATGTCTAGATTTTTGCGAGGGGAGACACTCGTTGGACAGGGCAGGCTGAAACGCACACAGAGATCTGGCACTCAGACATGCTCTTCTCTGTGTACATGAAGCTGAGCAGTGCAAGTCTGGCCAGAATTGAAAGCAGGGCTTCCAGTGAAGAAGTGAAGCAAAACCGGCTGTTACTCATAAGGAGCTCTGGCTTTGCTGAAGGTCCTGGCTGGGACCTGCTCCGTGCTGGGTGTTGCAAGTGTCAGCACGAGGAGCCTGCCCTGCACGGGGCAAAGCCAAGGCACAGGGGGTGAGCCACGGCCAGAGCCAGGACTTGGGCAGCTGCGTGTGGAAAGTCGGGTTGTCACAGCAAGAACCAAACCCGCATCACAGTGGGAGGATCCTTGGAGGCTCACCGGGGCTGGGGTGTGTGGGGAGGGCTGGAGGGAGGTGCAGATGGGGTTTTCTTTCTCCAGCACGTGGGGTTTGTGGCTCTTGCGCTGGGGCTCAGAGCTCTCTCTTAGGCAATGCTGAGCCAGTTCCAGCTCACTCCTGGCTAGAGGTGGTTGGTGAGGAGATGATCCCTTCTTCTGCCTTCGTCCCCCGCCTGATGCTGCATTTTACTATTCAGCTGGGGTGTATCTTGGTTTGAGTCAGTGTTGTGACCACACTGATTGATTTCAGAGATTTGTGTATTTGAACCACTGAAACAGCATGACTTGATCAGCAGAGAAGCAGTCTGAGTCCCTGCTCCTTTTTCATGGGGTCTACTATGTCCCCCCTAAGCAGCCCTCTCTGATCCACTATCACAGTGGATATTTTGTAGGTGTGAGTGATAGCAGCTACAGCAGACAGCTCTTCAGACTGTTCTTTCATCTCTAGCTTGCAAAGTCCTGCAAAGCCACAAGAACATAGGAGTAGAGGTGAGAGCTGTCCCTGGGGCAGAGCTGAGAGGAGGGAATCTGTGTTCCCATCTCTTCTTCCCTGTGCCATTAGCCCTGGGACCAGGAGCAGTGCAGCAAGGTTAAGGCAACATATTTTGCACCCAAAATATACTGAGCAAGGAATCAATCTAGCAAACAATCTCGCGCTCCGCGGAGAAATACTTGAGCTGTGTTTGCTGTTGTTTGCAGTCGTGCTGCACCGTGGCTTCCCAGTGAAGTCACTGAGCCCAGCTGGGTGTAACTGAGGGTGGTGCTCACATTGTCTGGGCTAAATGTCAGCAAGGAACAGCAACAGTTGAACAAGATGGATTTCCAAGCATTTCCCTTCTTCTGGTCGCACAGAGCACTCATTCTTGGACAGCTGAGGCAAAAAGACAAGAGCAAAGTTATTTTAGATGGAAAAGTACCTAAAAGTTTTGTTCTTTGTGCATAGAAATAAATGAAAATGAGCCCTGGGTCTTGTAAACATCAACACCCAGTTTTGCGTATATAGCCCAGCTGCTAGGAAAGCTTGATGTGTTCTAAATACACTTTAAGTTTAAGGAATAAACAGGATCCACTTCTCAGCCCATAGGGTTCCTGACCATGCTTCTGAAGATGCCCAGTCAAGATTTGAGTGTTACCTGTGCCGATGTGATTCTGCCTTCCTGCACACTGGGCAAAATCATCTGGGCTAGCTCAGAGCTGCCACTGAAACTGTTTGATCCAGGTGAGTGGTCACAGTGCTCTCTGGCAGATGGAACATAACATGCACCTGGATGCTTGTGCTGGGCATCCAGAGTTTCTCAGCTGCTACATCCACTAGTGTGACTAACACAGGTGATGGGAGAATGTTGAGAAAAGCCCATGGTTCTAAGCCTTCCCAAAGAATGTGACCCCAAATTTGGACCAGATGTGAAATACAAGACCTTCCTTTACTCTGATACGAGTCTGAAAATGTCCCGGGTAAGGCACTGACTCTTCAGTGGCAGTGTAGAGGGACCTGGGCCGTGCTCTAAGGGGAGCTGCTGTCAGATGAAAGTCTGCTGTAAGAGCAGGTCTCTAAGCAGTTAAGGACTGGTGTATTTACATTGAATGTTTTGCTAATGTTGGTCTTCCAAGAAACCAGTTGTAAAACTTGCTGCAGAACTGCTTCTGCAATTGTGTGCCAGACAGCAACTGGAGCCTTGTGTCCAGGACAGGGCCTCGTGAACTGCTGTCTAGGAAACTCTTCTGCACAAGGCAGTCTTGGTTTTCTGTGTTTACTCTTCTGTCTTATTGTGAAACCCATTCTGAAATATTATTCCTAACTAGAAATTATTTGAAACAGATTCCTTCTTGACATCCTTTTCATGGTGCCCAGTTAAGACTTGATTTTTCAATTCTTGACTGAAATTTTATTACAGGAACCAATATATCCAAGTCAGTAGGGAAGGGGAGATTTGGTCTTAACCTGACCTTCCAATAAGCATAGATACAGTTCCACTTTCAGAAAAGTGTGTCAAACTGGACTTAGTTTGTGTTCTTTTTATATAGGGTTAAACTCTTCTGAAAGTATATCAGCAGTGGGAAAGGAAATGGACAAGTTTTACTGTCTGCATGGACTGGCGTGGCTATAGGCATACAACTTGCACGTGTAGAGGACTGCAAAGCTGCAATTTCCTAGGCTGTGAGGTGATGTTGGTGAGTTTCCTTATCTCGCAGTTGTCTTATCTGTTGGGAGCCTGGCTGCCACTCCCTGACAGCAAAGCCGGGCTCTGTGAAGGACAACATTGTGCCCAGTGCGTGCATTCTGCAGGACTCTTCTGCAGGACTCTTCTGCTCCCTTCTGGCCAAGTCTTGAAATCCAAACCAGAGACAATTTTCTCCACATCTCAGCTGGATATCAGGACTGATCTTAGAAGCTCTGTGGTCAACACAATCCTTGATGCTGGTGGTACAGGAAATGAAAGGTGGGGATGAGTGTGCCCCGTCATCAAGTAAGTGGAACCATTTATGAGTTCCGTTTCTCTTTTCATCCACAAAACTTCATGGTAACCAGTTTCTTCTAGAGACTTTTGAGGTCCTCAGCATATGTGCTCAAGAGTCACAGTTACTGCAGTGCTGCAGCGAGTTACTGATTACTTTTCTCCTGTTTGAGGCTTGCTTTTCATGCTGATTTATTTTCCTGGTTGCTGTATTCCTAATGTTTAAACTCAGAGACTTCCTCACCCACCTACAGCCCAGACCCTTCAGTAATGGCACAGAACTGTCCTGGTTTTCTTTAGGGTAGCTGATTTTGGTGTGGAGACAACTTCTGCCTCACAAGGGTTGAGAACTTTGGAAGTGGCAAAGTACTGCCCATCACACCTCAGCTCCTCGGTGCTTGTCTGCAAGTCACTGTGCTTATTCTGGACCAAAATTAAGTATACTGTTGAATTAAATGAAAGAGAATTTATAACCACGACTGAATTGTGTTTGCAGGTGAAGCTCTCCCCTATTCTGCATACTATTCAGCTGCTCTGAATAGTTGAGACAAGTGGGGTCCCATGAGGGATTGGTGTCCCCCTTGAGGGACAGGAAACCTGGACACAAAGACACATGACTAAGTTCATATAAGGTCCTATAAGGAGCCAAGGCCACATAAGGAGCTCTGTGTCCTCACTAGAGTAATTGACCCAGGCACAGGAGTCCTCTGATTGATTGGGAAAGAGGGCTGTACCACATTCAGACTCAGGATCACTACCTTGTGTGGCCCATGCCACTGTCCCCACCAGTGGCTGGACCCGGAGGGGTGGCTTGTCGAGCAGACTGGGGGTGCTGCCATGGGTTCACACTGCAGTTCTGCTCTGCTCTGGGGATATAATGAGCTAATCCTACACACCTGGCTCTGGATGCAGTTCCCAGGATGAAAAAAAATCACCTTTATCTGTGATCAAAGTTCTAACCTGCACAAGTGACAACCCTAAACAAAAGGCAGTTAAAGAAGGAGCCCAATGTCTGTTACCTAACATGTTTTCAAAACCTCATCATGTTTAACCTAAACATACTGCTCTTAGGGGGTGTGAGTCATGTCTTTAATCACTAAGATTTGACACTAGCATGTAAATTAGCAGGTTGCAATACAAGAAACCTTTCTTAGAATGTCACATTGCCAATCCTGTTGCAGCATTGGGACCTCAGATGTATTTTCCAAGAGCCTACCTAGGCTGTGGACCAGCAATAGTTAGATATGTTCAAATCCAGTGGAGCTGTGCTGGCAAAAGTTCCTGCATAAAAAGCAAGATGGTGAAAAAAGCCTTTTGTTTGGATGAGTTGTATCAGTCAGGCTAACCTGCCCCAGCATGAGGGCTTTTGTAAGCTGTCTGCACGTGTGTCTTCATGCTGGTGTAGTTACATGGGAGAAATTTTTAGAATAGACTTGTCTTATCTTCCTACAGACACTCATGTCTCCAGGTGTCCATGGCACGGAATATAAATGGGTTATTCATCATCATGGAGCAGCTACTGTTAAACTTTGCTGGGATTTAAAATACCATCCCATTGGTTTTCTACCACCTTCCTGCCTGTTAAATCATTACATTTTCATTTATGTGACTCTGTTCTGCTACGCACACGTAACCCATGTCAACGTTTTTGTTACTTTTATTATGTTGAAAGTACTCTCCTATCTTTTTGTCATTTTTCTCTTCCTTCTTGGAGTTCTGCTAGCTTCCCTTTTTTCATCTAACCTTCCACAGACTACTGCTGCTAAAGGTATGGACTCTGGATCACCACTAAGAAAACCTGCTGATTTATGATGTTGTTGTAGATACCTGCACTTCTTTTTCATTATTACTTCTCTCTGTCTATCTGTACCAAGTGTGAGTCTTGCCTTTCAGACCTTGTTTGCTTTTCTCCCCTTCATTACCTGCCTTGTGCCCCCTACTCACCTGTGCCCTGTCAAATGCTTACAAGCATCCTCAGTGTCCTTCAGCTGTTCTCATGCACTTGTAAGGAGCCTGTGTCCAGCAGAGCTCAATGGCAGGCTTTCAAAGGAGACTGTGAGAAACAGAGACAAAACCAGGTATTTTTTTTCCAAGGTCTATGTCTGTAATAAACACTAATGTAGAGAACTAGTAGACCAGCAACAGCTGAGGGGGAAGCACAGATGGAGTTAATGCACAGGTACTAGTTAGCATGCCTATAGATTTTCACACTCTAAACTGGTGTTGAATTATATATATTTCTGTTTATATCCTCACCTAGCTCCGCCTGTATTTACTGCTCTTCTTTATAAATTGTAAACTCTTTAAGGCAGAGGTTTTTGCGTAACACCTGGCAGTCTTGATGAAGGACTGAGGACACAGGTACTTAATAATGATGTTAGTATTAAATAAAAATGAGCGTGCTGCTCGTGACTCCAGGGTCTCATTTATGCACAGCTTCATGATGATTTCCTGATGAGAATCTCCTTGGAAGCTAAGGAAACTGGATTGTCTTGGACTTGGCACGTGACACCAAGAATTTGCAAACCTTAGAGGCTCTATTGAGAGTAAGTTAAGAGATGAACTATGTTTTTGAATTTCTAGGCTTCGTGCTGTGCAGGTGGGTTCTTGTGAGAACCTGGCACTCTTATTAACAGGACGTGCCTCAAGCCTTATGAATTCTGCCAAAGGTAGCACCATGGCATGGATTGTTTTTTGGTCTAGATCTATGGGCTTCCACAGTCAGGACTGGAAGTTGATAGTTTTAAGGTTTGTCTTTCCTTTGTACTGGAACTGCTAAGACTGGGGCAACTCTAATTTTGAGTGCTATTCACCAGTGAGTTTTCTCATTTTCTTCCTGGGCCTCATATTGCCTCACTTTAGCCAAGAGGCAGCAGGTGGGATATGGGAGGCTTGGTCTGACCCAGAGAGGCTCAGCAGCTGATCTGCCAGGAGCACAGAGCCATTAGTGAACCCTTGGGGTTCATGAGCTCGGATCCCTGGGGGTCCTGAATCTTGCTGAAGGTCTGGGCAGAGATGTCTTTCTGCACGAACTCATTATGTCCAGGCAAGGCTTGCAGCAAATTGTCTTCTCCATGCACTGGAATACACTGTCTTTTAGTCTTGAGAAATAACAAGAAGGGAGTTTAACATATGAGGCTTTTTCCATGTTGTTTAGATTCTGATGTATCCTATCCAAGATTTTAATGGAAAGCTTTCTTCTCCACTCCTATGGGCCAGATACTCAGCTGGTGTAAATGCAAATGCCATCGCTGCTGTGTTCTTTGACGCAAGGTTAGGGCTGAGCTCATGGTGGTGTTGTGTCTGGGAATATTTTTATCCTTTAGAGATATTTGCCCCCTCTCCCCCTCTGTCTCCTCAAGGATTCTTTCTTCTCAGCAAATGTGCTCCTCTGTCTGGAACATATGGGACAAGTATTTTCTTCCATTCCTTCACTACTCAAAAACGGTCAAATCAATTTGGCTAAAATTAAAACCTTTCGGGTTGAATCTTAGCCTAGAAAACCTCATCTCCCAACGGAATCCTTGAAGAAATTTGTGAGCAATTTCCAAAAAGGATGGAGCTGTCTTGTAAAACAAAGCTGGGGCAGAAACCAACTGGAAAAGCCCTTTGGTAGTAGTTACACCCATGCCTTCAAGTGTACAAATCTCACTTTGACTGTCATGTGAGAAGGAATGGTGGCTGTTGACTTCTGCAGCTCTATACAATCAGCAGCGTAATCAATTCTAGTGACCAAGTCGTGCCCTTCTCCACCTTGTTTTTCATCTGTGTGAGTCTTTACGCTTCTGCTTTTGGCTGGAAATGTAAATGACTAAGCATTTGGTACCAGACCTTGCAGACTTCAGAAGGTCAAATAGCTTGGAAAAGCTCTATAAGTTTTGGATTGTTTAACCCAATCCTTTGAGATTCACTGAAAATTATATAAAAAGCTGTCATCTTTGTGGATGAAATCGTGAAGGGCACACTGGTGAAGCAGCAAAAAGACCAATTTCTTACAGTAAAACTTGGTTGTAATTAAGTGAATGTTGTCTTGATAACTGCCCTTCCAACCTGCTCCTGCTCATGGGATTTTAATCTTTGATTTTCTTGGCTATTGAATTCAATCAGAGTAAGCTCTACCCTTGACTTGTAGAAGTTACAGTAGTGGGTGAATCGCTAGCAGTTTGATGAATTCAGTGTGGGAAAGAGCTAGCATATGGTTGTAGCCAAGTGAAGAACGTTATCTGATTTGGGGTGAGTGATTAGCATTTCTTGTTCAGACTGATTCATCCAAGGAGAGAACCTATCCAAGGGACAAAAGGTATTCACACTAAATGAACTTTCAAGCCCTCTAGCACATCTGACATCAGTGTCATTATAGGCACATTTCTAGCACCTCATATCGAGGAAATAGGACCTGCAACTTGTGCGAAATGTCTGCTTTGCCATAGCATTAGTTTCTTAGTAGCACTGATGCCTTTGTTCTGTGCACTAGCACGGGTGGGACTGAAGTCTGGTTAAATCTGACTTTTTATGTGCCTTCAAAGTCTGCACAGCAAATCCACAGTCATTATGATCAGAGCAATTCCTTGTATCATATCCAGCAGACACTTATCTAAAGAACATTGCTTGAAGCTGAAACAAGTACTCTGGCTGTCTCTGTCGTGGTAGAATTCCTATCAGAACACCTAAATGATAACTTCTGGTGTTCAAACATCAGACTTTACCTTTTGCAGATGTTCTTGCCCTTTCTAGCACTTGAAATGTGTTATTCTACAGCCCAGTTTTTTTCCATCATGTACTGTAGAACATGCAACAGTGTTAGGCATGATATCACTAGGAAACAGGGAAAAGAAAAAGCTTCTTGGTAAATCCTAGTTGTTCCCCTAAATCTCATTGTTCCAGAGTACACATATCTTGAGGGTTGGCTTTACAGAGAACTAGAGACGTTCTGCAGGTTATCCTTGCCCTCTGAGCACCCATCCCCTGCTTTGCACTCAGTATGTCGCTCAGGGTGTTGGTGAAAATGTCACCATCACAGGTGCTGGGTACTCTGACCCACCTCTTTGCTGCTAGAGAACCGTTATCCTCAGATTGGATATCAGTGCCTTGAAAAGAAAACTTCTCTAAATTAGCTGGGGGATATTTTAATTGCCTGTGGAGTGGAAGACTGAAGGATATAGACAGAACAGAACCTGGAACCCAGAGTCCCTCTCCCAGCTCTGAGAAGTGGCCTGTGGGCTGTCTGAGCTCTCTGCTTGGCAATGTGTGCCTGGAGGCCATCCTCCTTTGCTGCACAAGCAGCCGGTGACCCGTGCCTGAGGCATCATCCAGCGCAGGCATGATCTCATCCACCCAGGCACTCACAGCAGCTTATTGTACCCCCAGGCAAAGCCAACTGGGCTTTCTACAGGTAAGCACAGGAGAGCAGGGGGAGCCTGCGCTGCTCACACCTGCTCTTTCAAACCAGGAGAGGCATGACCTCTCCTCAGCTTTCCCCTCTGTCAGCCAGGAACTGTGATACTGACTTTCTTTATGAGACACTTTGACATACACTGAAGGTCTTTTTTCCTTCTGTCAGGATTCCTAACCATGCAGGAAGATCTGCAGGAAAATACTGCAGGGGAACAACAGGTTAATCTCTGCCTATCCAAAAGCTTACAATGTTATTAGAAAGGTATTATGGATAGATAAATATTTTGGGGTGAACATGGGATAGCTGTTGTAGATTAGGTAATGCACCTCAGGAGTGTATGGCCATATTCTTCCTGCCCTAGTTTCACCTGAAAGTGTTGCTGAGTGCTGTATATGAGGACTTACCTATTAATGCAAATTTAAATATTTACACTAAAATTGAAAGAGATTCTTCAGGTTGTTGCTTCCTTATAGTAGCTCGTAGCCTAAGTGCTTCTTGGATTATTGTTTTCACTCACACTTGTTTTCATAATGCCTGTGAATATTGAACTTCTGTTACAAACATTGCAAAAAAAAGCAATGTTACAAGAAGATTATTTAGCACAGCAGACTCATAAGGACAAAAGCTCCTAACTTCAGTATGAACACACTACAGAGCAACACAAAGATGTCCCTGGGGACACAGACCTGAACAGAAGCTGGACATCAAAAGGATTAGTGAAGGTGTGGTGTTTGTTGTAGCTGTCTTACGTCCATGCTGGTGTTAAATAATCCTTGGTTGTGCTTGTCGGTATTAAGTTCAAGTAGTTGTCTTGCTTTTAAACAATTCCCAAAATTCTGTCAAATTATGGTGGAGAAGGGAGGAGACTGTGTGCTCATGGCATTCATGGAGTTTGCCGTGCATATGCAGAGGTGGGGTAAAAGCAGAATTCTGCCGCTGTCCTCACCTTTGCTTAGTGCAAAATGCCACGAGCAAGAGATGGACTTGTTGTATGCTTAAGCTGGCAGATGGGCACGGGAGGTGCAGCAGGCTTGTTCTTCAGCTCAGTTTGCATGGCACTTGGATGGAAACATACCTCCAGGAAAAACCAAATTAAGCTTTCTGCAGGTGAGGACTTTTCTTTGTGCAGGAATCCAGATGTGGGAACATGAGATTTTCTGCCTGGATATTTCCCTGCATGACCCACTGAAGCTAGATGGATCTACCACGTTTGATGGATGAGCCATGTGCAAGTAGGCTCAAAGGGATATTTAGTTCCATGTTTGACTCAGCAGGTCTGAAAATAAGTAGTCAATTTGGATTAAATTTCACAATTTGGATTAAATTTCACAATGATATTTAGGTTCCTAAATAGAAAATTGGGTGCACTGATAAGAATTAGGATGTTGAATGCTTTCAAAATGACATTAATCTGTGATGCAACTGTGTCATGAAAATAGGAGGTTTCTTTACCCTGTGGAGCAATTTGATAGGATCAATCATATTAAGAATTTAGATATGTTGAGGGAAGGAGGTAACAAATGGAAGATTCCTCATGGCTCAGCCAAAAGCATCCAAGAAGTCTCTTCCTCTCACCCCTCTACTTGATGCACCCAGATGGCCACATAGTAAGTGCACTGTAAAAGGTTGAGCCAACGCCTCCCTTTGCTGATCTTGGCAAGGTCTGGCTGTTTGTTCTGGCTTTCCCCAAGCACCACCAGCATGCACAGCTCTGCTTTTGACCACTGCTGTGAACTGAAGTCATGTGGGATGTTTCACTTGCTGAGCCACCTCCAAATCCCAAACTCCTAACAGTGCTCTGGCTGGAGATCTCCTCCATGGAACACGGGCTGTGCTGGTTGAGAGCACACATAGATCAGGGAGGACATTGCCAAGCATGATGCAGTCCCAAGGAATATACTGAACTTGGTCAGATACATGGATGATACTACTGGATCTCACAAATTAATACCAGTTGAGGACTTGGTCTCTTGTGCTTCAAGGGAAGCTTTTATAGTGCACGTGGCTGGCTGAGTCAAAGGGTGCCTCTCCTCTTTGAAGGTGTGTGGGAATGAGATCAGTCTGTGCCAGGCAGGGGGTTTGGAGGGACCCACAGTAACCTGGAGCAGATGGGTACATCCATGTCTCTTAGAACAACACCTTGCTCAGGTGCCTGGAGTGGCATGAGAAGCACAGTTAATCATATGAGGTTTAATTAAGGATGTCCTGTCTGTGTGACATGCCAGTTAGGGATGTATGGTGTTCCCAGACCAGGAAAGACTTACTGCTCTAACGACAACAGTTCTTGCATAAAAATAGGTTTGGCCTATACTGGGAGCTGCATACATGTGACTACAACTGCTGAGAGAGATCTCCTGAGGATCTGGGCTTCAGAGCTGGAATTCGCTCAGGTCTGGAGTTGTTTAGCTGAAATGAAGGGCGGTAAGGGAAATTTGCACCTTTTGTCCCTAAGTATTGCAATGTTTCTTGCAAACTTTGCAGTGAATTTCAGTGAAGACTGTCATACTCAGAATGAGCAGATCATCCATACTCAGATGACATGCTGCTTCCCCAGGCTTTGGGACCAGGCATTTGAGTCAAGGAAGGCTCCTGCTGCCTTTATGGGCTTTGTTTAAATCTCAGATCCTCTGAAAGCAGTAAGCTTACACTGAACCTTTGACTGCTGAACATGGTATTTACATCTGCTCACATCCACAGAAACCTGCACATGCCTGCACTTAGTCAGCCAGAGAAAGACCTGAAAATCCCCATTCCATTCAAACGACAGAGATTTGCCTTCCATTCCTCCGCCAGGAATTCTTAGTCAAATCCTATGGAAAATAGTCCTATCTGAGTAGTAAATCTCAGATGCTTCTGCATGTTTATTCTCTATTTCCATCTCATTGGCCCGAGTTCATTTTTAAACTTTGATTAGGGTAGCTATGTAGTGGAGGCAGGCTGGGTGGGGTATGTATTTTTTTTTCTTTCTAGCTATTTGGTTTTTTTTGTATTTTTTAAGTCATCTAGCAAAAGAGCAGGGCACGTGGTGATAGAAAGATTGGCTTTGCTTAGCAGTGCAAATAAGTGGTCCCGCCTTCTTCCTCTCCCTGCGATAGGTGAGACTGGAACCAACTGACCTGGTTCTGCCTGAGCCAGCTCCAGAGGGATGATAACAGCCAGGGGTAAAAACAAATTAAATACCTGCATGGTGTTTCAGTGTTGCAAACTACAGTGTTTGTAACAAAGCTCTACAACAGTTTGGGTCAAATCAAGACCAGTCTGTTGCCCATCTGACCAAAACAATGTGTTGTATTTTATGCAGTACTTGGTCTTTGACATCTTTAGTATATAAGCTGAATTTCTGGCACTCACTCAACTTCAGGTGGGCTCCTGAAATGCAACCTGAATTGAATTCAGTGCAATAACTAGACATGGGTAACTACCATGGAGAGATGCCTTTAAAATTTCTACAGTTTGCAATTTGGGCCATGTGCTGGGGGCCCAGATCTGCCTTTATAACAGCTCCTTGCTTTCTCTGGGTATGAAAAATTAAAATTATTCTCTACCTAGAACATAGTGGTCTTGGCAAAATATGGGATCAGCAGACATACAGATGGGCAGTGCCACTTGTCTGCACTGCAGACAGGCTGCCCGTCCAGCTTTTAGGAGCTGATATATACTCTGATATGAACTCTTTATAAACCATAATAAGTGTTCTGTAAGACCTATACAAACCAGGTACTTTGCTATTCTGTGACCACAGCTGTATGGAGAAATAGCTCTGCACTGTAAATCAATCACTTTAATGTTGTGCATTTTCCAAGGAAAGTCTGCACAGGGGATGGCTGTTCCCCTGTCCAAATGCCGCTCTCCAGTCTACTTCAGAGACAGCATTTCAGGGGCAGGATCTGGTCCTTAATCCCAAATTTGCATGTCATCGCTTGAGTCAAATTCTGTCTCCAGTACCCTAAAAGCTGTTGATAAATAACTTGAACCCCAAACCACATTTAGCCAGAAGACAAATGCCCTAAAATCAACCTAGCGCCTCACTCTAGTGACTTAAGGTGCACAGATCCCTGGGACCTGATTAGACACATGTGCATATTCTGAGGGAATTGGTGGATGAAGTGGCTAAATCACTGTCCATCTTATTGGAGATGCTGTGGCAGTTTGGTGAAGTTCCCACTGACTGGAAAAGGGGAAATATAACCCCCATTTTTAGAAAAGGAAGAAAGGAAGACCCAAGGAACTACAGGCCAGTGAGTTTCACCTCTGTTCCTGGCAAGATCATGGAGCAGATCCACCAGGAAACTCGGCTAAGGCATGTGGAAGCTAAGGAGATGATTAGTGACAGCGAGCGTGGCTTCATTAAGGGCAAATTAGCCCTGACAAATGCAGTGGCCTGCTACAGCAGGGTTATGGTGTTGATTGGTAAGGGAAGAGTAAAAAGATGACCTAAAAGATGTAATAGAGAAAATCAAGTGAGAACTGCAGTTCATGCTGGTGCTGAGCATCTCCAACATGGTGTGATGCTGAGCTGGGAAAAGAGGCAGGGTGAAAATATGGAAATAATGCCAGTCAGTAGCCCCTGTGGAAGAAATGCCATGTACAAACAGAGCTTTATTTGCAAGGCATGATGCTGTCACCAGTAACTTCAGGACAACCAGGACTACTAGGGTAGTAAAGTCTGCCGACTGAGTGGACCATGCTTTAACTCAATTGATGAGTTAAAAATAAAGCTGAGGAGTTATTACATCTCTAAATGTTCCTAACAGCATTTCTCTACATCTCCCTTAACCTCCTGCACAGAAATGTACATGCTGATCAGTATGAACTTCCATCTCTCCTTCTGAACACGAATTGAAGTTGGGACCTTTGACATGATGATGAGTGTACCTGCATTACCCTTTTCTTGCACCTGCATTTCCCTGTTGGGCTCCCTTTATCTCCCCTCATGATAACGTGGTGCCTGGGAGAGGGTCTGCCAGACACGTTCATTCTGTCCATAACTTGCTGGTCTCCAGCTCTCACTTGCTTGGATGTGTCACTATGATTTCCAGATGTTGTGGCAGACCAAGTAAACTGCATCTCTTAGCCAGCTCATTCTGTAGGCAGACAAGACAAGATGGAGAGGGGTTTTGCAATAAGATTTTTTTCTAATGCTGACAGAGAAATCCTGTGGGCTTTAAAATTGCGTTGAAATCTCATTCCTAGTAAATTTTCTGAAGCAGCTGGAGGTTGGTTGGTAAAGGAAATACGCACAGGTTCTTCTTTTAGTTCACTCACTTCTGATGCTTCAAGTACAGGTATAGTTTTCCTGGCAGACGATGGAAGCTTTACATGTGGCACTGCTGAAAGGGAGCCTTTTTTCCTAGCCAGGCATGTACAGGAAATACATAGCTTTCTGGGATTTATTAAAAGCACTGTTTTTAATAACTTATCTAGTGTGACTGATGGGAAGGAAAAACTCTATAGTCACACAGAAGAAGATTCCAAACTGTCTGTGTTTGGGGGAAATAGGAGATTTATGTAGTAGTTAACGTGCAGCTATTTCAGCAACCATTGTGAAAAACAGTGATGAACTGCAGTCAAGATTCAGAAGTCATCAGGCAAGTCTGCCCTAGTATTCAAGGGATGGCCATCAAATAATGTAAAAAGCAGTAAAAGTCGGGAGAAAACTCCTCTGATGGAGAGGCTCGCAGCTGGGGAAGAAAGATTTCCCCAGACTCCTGCATGGCTACAGGGCAGGGATGCTGCAGAAGACTATTAGAGCTTGGATTTTATCCTTTCAGCAGCTGGGGTATTAGAGTGACACAGAGCTTTTAAATTCAATTTCATGAGACCTAAGTCTAAAGACAAATTTGTGGGGTAATCTCAGGGACACGAATACATTTCCATATTTAGCTAAGTGGCCAGTTCATCCTCTGATGTAAATGAGCATATATCTATTTTCTCAATGGTTGTGGATATATTCCAATGCAGTGACCTGGCACATAAGATTGAGAAAGGCACAAAATCTGCTTCTCAACTCAGGAACAGCACCCATGTAACTCAACTGGCCTTATTTAGCTCTGCTGATATTAACCCCAGTAAGTACTTTGCATTTCATCTGTAAACAGCTTTTGGTCTTTCATCAATTCCTTTCCCATACATGGATTTTTTCATGTACCCTTCACATCATTAAGATAATGATGCAAACAATAATCAGAAGAAACAGAGAACCCAGGGACTGAATAAAGCTTGAGTGCTGCAACCATTTTACTTAACCATCTCTTCGAGGGCCACTAATCTGCACCAAAAAAAGCAAAATTGTGCAAAGAACATCACATAAATATTTGCGCTTACATAAAAAGAGAATGTGTTTTTAATATTGGAAGAGCTGTAAGATGTGTGCCAGATTCTCAGCTGGAGTAACTGAGCACAGCTACATGGATTTACATCAGCTGAAGATCTGCCCAGATGTTTGGAGAGTGATGGAGAGAGAAATCTTCCAGTTAAATGTTATTTAGATTGACAGCTAATTCCCAAGCTCAATAGTTCTTCAAAGATGTAGAAATATCTTGTAAACAATCCAGATATAATTGTCAAGTCCCCATTTTTCCATGCATCCCAGGAAATACAAAGGACTGTAGGCTCATTCTGCAGTCTTGTGGGTGAAGGCCACAGGAACATTGTAAGCCTACTGAAATACCTCCACCCAACTTGGAAAATAGGTTCTGAGAAGGATCCATGGGCAGGTGTGGGTCAGGCAGAGTTTTTCTGGAGAAATGCACTTTTGTTGTGTCGTGGTAAACGCTGGAAGGTAACACGCAGGGGGGAAGGGAGGAAGAGCAGGGTCAGACTGGAGACTGACTGACTTGTCTAACTAGGCTGAGGGATGGGAAGGGCAGGGCAGAATCATCACCACTGGGAAAGAGAGAGAGAGAGAAAAACAGCCTTTGCTTGGCGATATCCTCAGGGGAGCCTCCTCAGCCTCGCTGAATGGGAAATCGCCTGCAACCCTGGGAAATACAAAGGGCAAATGGAAAGAGTTAGCACATACCATTGCTGCTCTGTGGAAATGTTTACCAAGAAAAGCTTGAGATTGTGTTAAGATACTGACTGAAGTGACAGAAGTGTGAGATCAGATAAAAGATGAAGCCTTGACTCACAGCTTCAGCATTTTCGAGGTCCCCTTGTCAGCTGAATGAGGACAGCACATGTTCCTTGCTGGACGGTGTCCTGTGGAAGTACCACCACGTCTGCTTGCCTCACTTGTACCCACGTCTCTTGCAGTGCAGTGGGCACTGTGCTTTTCTCTGGACAGTGCCCTGCTTTAGCAAATGTCACTCGTGGTGCCTTTCCCCTTCAAGAAGCCAACAGCAGGTGCCTCTCTGCTTAAGCTCTCTGAGGTCTTGTCTGAGGTCTTCTGTGCTTTTCAGAGTGAATGACATGTTCTGAGACATGTGAGAAGCAACAGGGCTTTCCCTGATTGTGGAGAACAGAGAGAGGGATGTCACAGTCTGTAAAGTTGTATTTTGGATGCCTTAGAAGAATTTTAGAGTCCCAAAAGCTCTAGCAGAGTGAAAACATGTGATGGCTTTGAGCTGAGGGCATAAAGATCCTTGCAAGTTTTGACGTGCCAGTTCGCTTCTTTTGGGTCAAAATTTGTGCTGCCCAGTTCCACATCTGGTAGGAGAAAGCACCTAATGAATACAACAAAGTCATCACATTATTACCCAATTTAGCTGGTATTTCCAGGGACAATAGCTGTCTTCAACAGATTGCATAGACTTGTGCACGTGATGAATCATAAGGTTGTGCTTAGAGATGGCGTAGCTGATTTTATGTGGTGCACCCAATAACTGTATGCTTGCTGGAGGACTTCTCCTTGGCTTGTAGGCTTCACCTCTTGACCTCATTTTCAAGCAGAAGTTAAACTATAACTGAATTGCTTTGCAGGTTGGTACGAACGGAGCCTGAGGCGCTCTCTGCATTTTTCTCAATTAAAACAGAGAGTAGAAGCACTTTGGACAGTGGACCAAACCTCAGAGAGATGTGGCATGGCCAGAAAATCAACTCTGCTGGCAAGACCTATGTGCTCTGCCTATGGATCTCATGGACTAGAGATAAGGAATACAGGTTATTTCTAACTCTGCTCCATAGGAACTGGGGTGGTCCCACAGAGCTTTTCATGTTGGATAGCTTTTACCTCAAATGTGGTCAGGAACTAGTTTGTGCTTCCACATTTCCACAGCACTGATACCAGGGAGGACGCTGCCTGTGATGGAGAACTCCTAGGTTCTAGCTCAATATGTAGAATAAATATTTGTATTAATGTACATGAATATTTGTATTACGATGCTGTGTATAGGGCTTGACAGAGCAGTTGAAGAAGAGGAGGAAAGAAAAGCACAGAAAGAGTGATTTTCAGGTGCAGTGTGTAGCTCTGGCTTCCCCGATGTTACTCTCCCACAAATCCAGCCACTCTCCTCTTTTTGTTTGTTTGCAAGACAGACTTAATTACAAAAAAAAAAAAAAAATCCACAAGGCTTTCTTCTGCACTGACTCTCTATGATGTTTTTTCCTTAGCTCGAAAGAAGTTGTGGTAATGTGACAATACAGGTTTGTATTGCTCCAAGCACATTTGTTTTCTCCCATGGGCACAACCTCAGAGCTTTTGAAAATATGGTGTTAATATGTGGCACTGAGATATAATTTGGCTTTCACTCTTTAATTACGCCTCTTCAAGCACAGAGCTAAGCCCATTAGTACCTGCCCCTCCTTTCTCTGCACACTTCTTGAAACAAACTTGTTCAAATGATGTGGCAAAACACTGCGCATTCCTCGGAAAGCTGAAGACCTGTTTGAGAGGGGTCACTTTGGTCCTCTAAAATTGTTTGGGAGGAGGGAAGTTTTTTGAGGTCTCCGTTCATTTCAGCAAACTCACTGATCTTGGCAAGCCTTTGTCTTTGTGATGGAGAGGCAAGCTGTGAGAAAACAAGATTAGCATTCGCAGAATGGCTTTGGTGCTGTGAGCACCTGCGACTATGATGCACATGCAAAGGGTTCCCCTCCCTGGGCTTCCCAGCTGGATCCCGACTCCAGCACCTCCACTGCTCTGTGTGGCACAGGGCCCACCACGGCCTGTGGATCTCCCACTACATGTGGAGACCGAGTGACTGCAGTCAGACGGAGACCTGGCTGCAAGAGGCACCTAAGCCTGCCCGTCTTTTTTTTTTTTCTCTTTTCCTTATGAGGCTATTGATACAGCAGCAAAAATCACACAGACAACTTCATTTATTATGGGAGAGATGGTA
This sequence comes from Cnemophilus loriae, assembly GCA_013397755.1. Taxonomy (NCBI): domain Eukaryota; kingdom Metazoa; phylum Chordata; class Aves; order Passeriformes; family Corvidae; genus Cnemophilus; species Cnemophilus loriae. Next base: position 552,454 of record VZTF01002407.1, read on the forward strand.
GAAAATTCAAGCTGCATGTAAAGAACTGGTGGGAAAGAATTCTACTCTGCTCAGAAATAGCATCTGCATTTGTGCTCCTTACTGAAATAACATTTCTTGCTGGAATGCTGGCAGCTCAGCTCAGACCCCAGCTCTTCCTTTACTTCTGCATTACTGTCTGCTGTGATGTTACCATGGGAAAGCCTGCCCAGCTGTTGGTAACAGTCAGAATGTCCTGAAGGATTTTGGAAAACATCTGTGCTTTTCTTCACTCAGGCTCCTCAAATGGCTGTGCAGCACTGGCACTGAGTGCCACACAGATGTCGTTCTGCAGCCAGCCCGGAGCAGTGGTTAATGCATAGACAGAGATGTATGCATTTAATGTGCTGTGTGCAGACATTCATGCTGCTGGTGCGCAGCCACCTCGGGGAATCTGGGATTGCAGCTGCTAAATGCTGCACAGCAGTGTTAGCTAATGTGTGGGAGAGGAGGAGAAGTAAACAGCCCTGCTGAAGTTTGTACGAGCCCATCATAAACAGCTGCTGTCAGTCACAGAATATCCTGAGCTGGAAGGGACTCACAAAGATCACTGAGTCCAAGTGACCTCGGTCCTGTTCTGTGATCCTTGCTGAACCTCTTTGAATTTACTGGTGGGTCCTTCCTCTTGGAAGCAGTGCCTAATCCCTCTTTCAGCCAGAGCAAGATTGTTTGTCTCTATCTGACTGTTCTCCTTTACACTCTGAGGAGAAAACATTCTATCACTCAGCCCCCCAGGCCATCCCTTTTCTTCTTCTGGGTATTTTCAATGCTTGAGTTTTCCTGCATTCACAGGTCTATCTCACCACCCTACATTTCCAGTAGGTCAGTTTTGGCCTGCTCGTGCTCCCTCCATTTCTGACATTTGCATCTGGGCAAAGAACCAGTCTGATCCAATGTGCCCGATGCAGCTGATCCCCACCTGTCCCAGGGAAAGCTGAAACTTCAGCAGGGTGTGTGGGGAGAGGAGGCAGCCTCAGAGCCCTGCTGGCACGTGGCTCTGTGTCCTTTTACCTTTGCAGTCTCTCCGAGCTACAAGGTGAACACGCATTTGGGAGCAGGGACAGATCTGGGCCACAACTCTCCCGAACCTTAAAATACCCTGCACTGTTTAGGGGACGTAAAAGAACAATGTTATTGGTAGCTTGGCCTTAGGCAGGAGGCACTGTACGTCTGGTTGTGTTTGTTTGGAAGTGGAAATTATATTCAGCTTTGGAAGTGCTCAGAAAAGTTTGCAATGCTTAATGTGATTTTAGTGAGCTGGAAATTTGGTGGTTATGCTGATTACCTGGGGGCAGGGGAATTGATTCAGGAGTTAAAGGCACCGACTCGTGTGGGCTCCTTCTATCTCTTGATACTGGTTACATACAGTTTTTCCTCACATGGATTTTTCCCAAAGAAACACTGAAATCAATGAGCATATCCAGCTTATATATCAAAAACAAAATATATCAAGAGTGAAGATTCTTGGTTTCTCTGTCTTTCAGTTTTTCCACCTGTAAAATGGGGTTTGGAAAATACCTTGATAGTGCAGTTTGAAAATATGCTGATAAAATGAATCATGCATAATCCCTACCTGTCTTGCTTTGAAAAGCATATTGAACCACAAAGAGCTGAAAACCTGTTGGGCAGGGGCAGGCTGGCCAGGTGGTCCCTGGACAGGGACCTCCGTGTCCCCTGGGAGGTGTTTTGCTGCCTTCCTCAGGAAAAGTTGCCACAGGTACAACATTCCTGAAAGATCTGTTTGTGTTTTGAGGAGCTGAGCATGCATGATGGGCCAGGGGGAATATGGGTACTGCTTTCTGTCTGGGAGCACCTGCTCCAAGTGGGTGTGTTGGAGCATGCATGGATAGCTTGGGAGAGTGCTGTTCCTGCACTCAGAGGGGTAGAGCAGTCATGGCTCATTGCTGGGCACTCGAGCTCATTTCAATGTTTCTTGAGATGAGTGCTTTACACCTACATGGTGTTTGTGGCACATCCTCTCCAGTCTCAGCCTCCTCCTGCAGCTGGGAGTTGAGAGCTGCATTGTGTGCTCAGCCTGGAGGCCTCAAAGCTTGAAGTTCCTCCTGAGAGGTGACAGAGGGAAATTTTTGTCTTTGCTTATAGCAAGCTTTCTTGTATTTCCTGTCTTACATTTATAACTCTCTATACTGGGCTTGCTTTCCTTCTTATGTTAGGCTTTCTTTCTTTAGATTGTATTACTCAACCGTCCCCATCAGGCCCTGCTTTTGCCTAGAGCCTTCCTGGATGTAAACCAGCACACCAGCACTAGGCTAGCCATTATTTAAGTTATACATTAATTCAAAGCTATAGTAGGACTCCATTACTTGCCTGTAACAGATTACTTATAAATAGTTAAATATTTAGTGGTTTTGATTTTGTTACTCCTTGAAAGCTCAAATGACTTAAAGCCAGACTGTACTAACAAACCATGACTGGGGACCAGAAGGAGTTAAATAATTGTTACAAGCAACTGATTTCTTCTCATACCTGAGGATGTGAACCCATCTTATATACTATTTTATTTCCAGTGAAGAGTTTAAGTGACAAATTCTGCTTTCTTCAGACTTGTTTGTGCTGATTTCAGGTCAACTAAGCAAACACCCAAGACAAATCCAAATAAAAAACCCTGCCACCTTTCCTGGGATTCAGCCTCATGATTTTGTGAAAAAGAATAAGACTTTTTGCAGTTTTTCACAAAAAAAAAAAAAAAAACAAACAAAAAAAAAAAACCGGCATAGTTCCACCATTGGGAGTTTGTCACACCTTGAGTCCCCTTGTGAAACTGCAGTTTACCTTCACAAGTCACAGCTCCCAAATAGTAAAGCTGTCATATTGTTCCTGTTTCCCAGTTCCTTATTTATAATGTAAACATACATCCTTTTGGGAACTTGACCTTTTCCAGTGTTTGTGCCTCATTATAATTGAACTATTTGCATAGGAGACCAATTTTCATTCTCTGCTCTTGTGGCGAGTACACTGCGTTTTCTATTGAAGGCGTCGGTTTTCTGATTACTAAGGAAACTAAGAAGGTTTACAGACAATAATGTCATAAAACATGCAAAGTTCTTAAAAGTACAGCCTATTCTTTCACTTTATGGGCAGGCCAGGATGTTAGAGGAGTCTTTCTTCAGTCTCCCAATCCCTGCCTGCTTGTTTACCAAACTGATCAAAGTTCCCAGGCTCAAAGTTCTACTTTGCCTCTTGAGGCTGCTGTATGAAGGGTTTTAATGTCTGTTCCCTCAGGCTTTAGCTTTGCAAACTTAACAGGGGTTTATGAGTTAAGCCATGGATTTTCTGCATCATCTTGGTCGATTGTAGCAAAATGTTTCTGGGACATGTGGGTTTTTTCTGGTTTGGCTCAAATGGAAGAAATCCTGGGAAGGCTGGGCTTGAGTCAGCTGTGATGCTTGGGCTCTTCTAGATCCTATGCCAGCTCAGGCAGTGATCTGTATCAGCTGAGTTGGCAGAAGGGATAAGCTTAATATCAGGAGAAATCTGCTTGCAGAGCCTCTGTGTCAAGGTTTGGAGCATCAAGCGGTTTAGCCTTTACGGAAGCGCATAGGAAGAGGTAGTGATGGCCTGGGCTGACCTCCTGTGGCACACGAAAGGACCATCACAGGGTAAATCAGGCTGGAAGGACCTCAGGAGGTCTCTGGTCCAACTCCCTGCTGTAATCAGTGCTGATTTGGGTCAGGTTGCTCCAGGCTTTGCAGGGAAGTGTGCTGGAAGTGCAGGGGCCGGATGCCTACAGCTTGTGGAGGTGGGCAAGGCACTGTGAGACACCCACCCTGAGAGCCCACAACTTTCCAGGCTGTTTTCCTTCAAGAACCTTTTTTTAATCTCTCTTTTTTGGTGAGCGGGAGCTGACCTGGGGGATGAAACGATTGCCTGTCCCAGGGCAGATGGTACTGGGACACAGCAGGGTAGAAGTCTCAAAGGATGGGCTTTTTAGGGCATTGTGCTGCCCTCACTCAGGACACAGCTGACCATTCCGCCACACCCATGGAGGGCTCAGGTGCCTCCACCCACCTTGTCCTGCTGCTCATCCCCATGGTGGGGCAGCCAGCACTGAGCCGCTTGTGTGTCTTGTCTTGTTAAAGCCTGTTTTGCAGGATACAATGTCACACGACACCAAGTCATCTGGGGACAGTGTCGCCCAGGCCAGATCTCAGAGGGTGTTGTGCTTTGATCTTCTTTTCCCCCCAAATGGAAGAAACCACAAAGACTTCAACTCCCTCAGAAATTGCCACGAGATGAAAATCCTGTGGAAGAACAATAGCTGCAACATGGTTAGAACATGCTTTTATTTTTGTTCCTACGTGTTTTGTGCAATGTTAGGCTGTGGTTATGCTCGTGGAGAAAACAGCCAGTTCCCTACTGTTACTGTGTGGCAGAAGCACTCCAGAGATGTGAATGCGAGAAGGAGTCATTGCAGTCATATGTTGGCTCACATGTGCCTTGAGCAAAAGCCTTGTCCCATTTCGGCTGCCCTGAGCCCATAAATTAGATGATAATTGGGATGGCCTGGGCCTGGCCTGACGAACAGCTTCATCCAATCTTGCCAGGGTGTGCGGGGCTGCTGTGATCATTCAGGGTGGGCCCCAGCCCTGCGCTGAGGCTCTTAGGATGGTGTGATAGCTCAGCATAGTGTACATGTAACTGCACTGCAGTTATTGCAGAAGCAGTGAGTAAAATCCAACAGCATGCATACAGCTTATCTTTAAATGGGCTTCTTTTAAAAACGTTTTAGGTATGCCCATGTCAGGTGCTGGGTTGTCAGACAGGCCTGCCCCAGAAGTTGAGTTTGCCACCCCTGAAAAATCCCACAGGAGTTTGTGGATCTGATCCATTGAGGATGTTAAATCCACCCACTCCCCACTGATGTTTTGTTCTGCCGGTTGGTTGTCACTCTAACAGTTAAAAATTAAGCTAAGGAGGGCTGTGTGTGAGCTTATTGCACTTCAGTTATTGCTTTATTCTTCTATAAATTTTCTCACAACCTGGGGTGCTGGTGTGTTGAGTATGTGGTGGGGGGATGAATGAACCTGTAGCAAGGTCAGCCTGGCCTTGCTGGCCCTGGCACACTTGCATCAGTCTTTTTTTCATTCTTTCCTGTGACCCAAACACCATCAAAGAGCACTCCACATCTATAAAACCTCAGTTCATTGTAATCACTTACTTTGTAAGGGAGTTTTATAACCTACCGAAGCAACGTGTCTAAAGAAGCACCTCTGGGGACACTGGAACACCCACTGGGGCCAGCACCAGAGCTCTTTGTTCAGGGGGCTCAGAGCTGGCAAACTCTAACCTATGCCCTGGGGGGGCAGCCCCCAGGAACCCCCAGATTCCCTAGCTGTGGCTCTAGCTTTTGGTTACAAGCAGAAGGACATTTTTAGCTACCTCTGAAAGCTTTCGCAGGAGCTGTTAGGATGGTGGATATCCTGGGGGACTGCCAGGGGAAGTGCGGGAGCAGGAGCTGGGATGCTCCCTCCATTTGCTTGGCAATTACCTGAGTTCCCTGGAAAATGGTGTCTCCCCGAGTGATGTAGGCACGGCTGCAGATGAAGTCTGTGGTGGCAGCGGGGCCGGGAGCCGAACACCACATCCCAACCTCAGAGCACCCGTCTCGTCTGCAAAAACCAGCAGGTTCTGCCGTCTCCCAACCTCGTTTAGAAACAAACATTCCCCTTTCTTTGTGACAAAGAAGGAGACCTTCAAGAGGCCGCATTGAGCAGAAACTTCCCAGCTCTCCTTAAACCCCAAAGGTCTCTCTCCGCAGCCGGAGCAGCCGGAGCTGCTCCGGGTCCCACTCGCGGTCCCGCAGCTCCACCTGCTGTCGCTGGGCGCATCCCGGAGCGGGGCCGCGGGGCTTTTCCTCCCTGCAACAAGGATTAGCCTTAGGTTTGCTTGCTCACCACGAGGGGCTTAAGGATCTGTGAATAAAAGGTTCTTATTTTTGTTCTGCAGCAGGCAGAAAAGTTTTAGGTCTGGTTCAGCTGGAAGGAAAAGCCTAGGTTTTGCTCCCAGCCCGCCAAGATCCTTCCCGGCCCCACGGCAGATTTTGGTGTCATCAGCACTTGGTGGCGCTGGGGAAAGACTGGAGGTAAGGAGATCCAGGACATCCCCAGAGCCTGCAGATAGCTGATTACTGCCCTGGGAATTTGCCTGGGACCCAGGGATGCAGCGTATGGTCCATCCTGCTTGAGAAGCCCACCCTGACCCCTTTTTTTCATGTATGGCCTCAAAAGGGGGGTAGCTGGTGGCAGGGACTGGTGTAGAGACTGGAACCAGACCTTCTTCTCCCCCAGTTTGCAATCTTGTAGTTTTTAGTCAAATAAACAAATCCCATGATTTTCAGGGTGATGGGAGTGATAATTTGGGAATAACGTGAGATTATTGTTTTCCTCTGAGAAAAGGCCAAAAGTCTTTGTACCCATGAAGTGGAAAATATTCATGGATTTATTTTTTCTTAAATATTAATTTTTTTACAAGCCCTTCTCCCACCAGTTTTCAGGTCACTTCCCCGCTAGACAGTGGGGAAATGTCAGTAGCCTGTTTAATTCCCAGTCTTTATTATTCATAACTTAAAAAGATAATGTTGAAAAGATTACAAATATACATTTTAAAGTTACCCCTCTCCATGCTCTAGTCCAGATTTTGGAGTTATTAAAACTTCTTAAAATGCAGAGTTGTCCATGTACCTTTTCCACTGATGCTGAGTAATTTCCTCTATGCCAGTGCTAAAAACCCTTTAGGCACCTGAGCTCTCTCTGTCTCTGTTTCCTATCACTAAAATGGGGCTAACACTCCCTAATCTCGAGAGAGTTTTGTCAGGATGATAAAACCCCTAAAAGCTATGTGGAGCTGCTCAGTCACCACAGTAAGGGCACTCCCTTTTGCAAGCAGCTAAAAAGCAGTGTTCTGAACAGCTATCACAAATGTCTTTGGACAACTAATGGAAATTACCATGCCTTTTTGTTGAGGGCAGAAGATATTCATCCCAGTCTGTAGCCTGCCACTCCCCTAGCTAATGTTTTCTGGTTTTCCCTCTACTTCAAAAGCTTGCCTTCCTCTGCAGCTGTATTTTTATCTCAGCTGCTCCAGATGTTGAGGGTAACATCTGCATACTGCTCCTCTCCTCTCTCTGCAGGCTCTTACTAGAGAGCACCCCCAGCAACTCTGTGGCTGGAAGGTGACCTGAATATAAAGGTTCTGGCGTCTGCTGAGAAGCCAAGGACAAAGCCCTAAAATCTTTCCAGCTCCTAAAGCCTCTGTCAGTTCTGCCAGAGGTTAAGCCAGGCATTAATCCTGTAGGAGCTTTGAAGGTTTTAAGAAAACCCCAAACACAAAGCTGCTCCGAAACTTGAGGAACATGAGAGTTGTCTTTTGGGCAATTGGACTTTGAGGAGCAGCACTGCACTGGAGTCTGTCAAGTGTTCAGACTTGGCTTCACCTACTCAGACACCGAGCAAATGCCAAAACTGTTTGGCCAGAGAGTCAGGGAGAGGAAAGGCTGTTACAGCTCTCTCTTGGACACAGATTTAATGACCAGGCTATCTTCTGTCCCACCCTCAGATTCATCAGGGCAATTAGCTGGTTGGTTACTCATATGGCCAAACATCATGGCTTGTCTCCTGAGTAACTCTAGGCTAAGCCCCACCACCGTGGAAGAAATCCAGATAGTCTCTCTATAGCTCTGTCACCTTTTGAGGACCTTGACATGTGATGTTCCTCTCTTTATCTTGGTATAAAGTTAGTTGTCTTTTGGATAGTAACACCAGCTGATACTGGAAGAATCATTTTTGTTGTTGCTCCAAACTCACCTGTTAATTTTTCTTAAGTCTGCAAATCAAGCTGAAAGCTTAACAAGTTGCTCAAAGCTGTGTATCTGTTGGAATGACACTGGGCAGCCCCTCGGAGCAACTCGGCATTATAACCCCGCTCTCTGGCCTTGCACCCCCAGCAAGTCCTCAGTGCTTTGTGTCAAGAAATGATTTGATTAATTAAGTGAAACCTACACAGAAATCTGTTCAAAGGCAGCATTTCCTCTAGCAAATGTCTCCAAAGGCCATGAAAAGGAGCTGATTTTAGTAGCTGGCAAAACAGGAACATATGCCCTGACATCTGCGGTGGGGATGGTGTGGGGCTGGGTGCAGCTACTGAATGGTGCTGTAGCACAAATCCCTGTGGCCTTGCTGCTGGTTTACCCAGTGTGGTGGGACAGGAGGGAGCTGAGCAAGTATTTTGTCAAGAATGGGCAGTTTTAACAGCTGCTGAAGGCTCTAGCCCAGTACAACCCTCATGGAGGTGACCCTTGTTGTTGTGGATCAGGAGGGGGATCAGGTGCCAGATGGACATCCTGGGAGATGCCCATGAGATCCACGAGGCTGCCGTGCCTGTGAAGGTTTCCACCTCTGCCCACCACCGGTGGGCAGGGCATGAAGATCACACACTGGTGAGAAGAGTTAACAGCTTTCTAAGGGGAGTGCCAGCATGAAGTGGCAAGCTGTTCACCTCCAGTGCTGGAGATTCATCCTGATGGGTCAGAGCGTCAGGCGGGCATGCACAAGCACATCAGGGATGAAGCAAGTCAGGCACCTCAGGAGCCATGTCTCCGCAGTTCTGTGATGCAGATCTAAGGCAGCATTTTAAAATTTTTTTTTGCGTGCAAACAACTCGCCCTCTCAGCTCATCAGCTGAAGGATTTTCTGGGTCACCATGGACTGTCTGCATGGCCCACACCACGAGGCCCTGGGTCACAGCAGCGCAGGTGTGCTGGTCCCAAGGACAGGAGGACATGGTGGGGGATGCAGGGTAACATCTCTGAGACCTGCTCCCTGAAAGTAGGTCACCTCCTGTGACAGTAGAAGTGACTCTCAGCACAGATGGCAGGTGGGACCTGGGAATGACCTTGCCTTGTGGTCATTTTCTCATGCAGAGGCTTAGTTGGTGCACTGCAGGCAGTTGTTTGGTGACATGCTGAGCTCACTGTGGCCAGGTCATTTCCACAGCCATGGGGATACTGGGGAAAGTCACTTTTGCCTTGTGTCAGAGTGTCTCCCCCTCCAGAGCAAAGAAGTGTCCTGCCACAGCTCACCCCAGAAAAAGATGGGGCCCTTTCCTTTCTGCTCTTCTCTCTTTTCCTTTCTCGCACCGTGTTAGTGGAAAGGGCATCCCTTAGGAAATGATGGGTTGGCACAATCTGCTCCACCTCTCAGTCATCAAATTCAAATCAGCACTTTGAAGGAAAGAAAAGCAAACCATCACTTATTGCACAGAGACAGCTGGAAATGCTGCAAGGTCCTTTTAAAACTCACCAATTTTACTCATGTCTAGTTATTGCTGGGAAAAGCTCAGTACAGATAATGTAGGTGCTTATCTCATCCAGCCTTAGTGGGTCATTTTAAATGCCTTAACTGAGCTCAAAAGTGGTGCTGTTTTCTCTCTCTTGAAAATGCATTTAATAGACATTACATTTGTCTGAGAACTTTGCTGATTGACTCTAGGTAAAAATAAGCACCATCTTGTATTACATTGTTATGCCACATAAGCACCTTGCATAATTACCTTAGCCCCAACATAATTTTAATTATGTTAGAATTAGTGCAAGGAATTTTATCTGAGACTCATGTAAATATTTTGTGCTCTCAATACTTTGATGTGCCTAGAAAGAGATTAATGTTTGCTTTGATAATTAGTCTGTTGCATGTGGCCAAAAATTCATTACAAACACAGTTAATTAAGTTGTCAACAAACCTTTGGTCTCCGGCTGGTGAGAATAATTCAATAATTTTGTTCAGCTTGACGAGGGATTTTCTTTTTGTTGCTATCAACCCCAGCTGTCCTTGGGGGCCCATGGCACAGCGGCGTTTTCTAGGAGGTCATGCAAAACTGGACAGGACACGGTGCACGTGGCGCTGCCCCGAGGCTGTAGCACAAGGAAGGGAAATGAAGGTCCACCTGAAGACAAGTAAGAACTTCCTTACTGTGCAGTGACTGAGCACTGGAACAGGTTGTGCAGAGAGTTTGTGGAGCCTCCCTCACTGGAGATATTCCAGAACTGTCTGGGCATGACTCTGAGCCATGGGGCTCTAGGGTGGCCTTGCTTGAGCAGCGAGGTTGGGCCAGGTGACCCACTGCGGTCCCCTCCAGCCTCACCTGCTCTGTGATTCTGCAGGGTGCCACTCCAGATGCGGCATCATGGCTCTGTGCCACAGAGGACAGAAGTGAACATGGGCTCTTGTTCTGAGATTGGGGAAGCAAGAGATACTAATGCTTATCCCTTAAAAAGTTATCTGGTTCTGCTGAGGGATGAGGAGCCCCAGTCCTGCTGCTTGGAGCTCATAAAAGATGGTGTAGAGAGCCTGCCTTGTGTCTGGGGAGATGGTCTGGAGCTTGCCTACTGGCTGTTAATATTGTGGGTCCAGAGAGGGGCCAAATGCCTCCACATGCTCTAGGAATACAGCTCATGTCATAAGAAATCAAGGTCTTTTCCCCAGACAGCCTTTCTCTATTGCAGGAACTCTTCAGGGAGACTGTAGCCTGGCAAGATCTCTCCGTACCCCTGCAGCCCCCTGCCCCGGCGCTGTGACCATGCCACGGTGGGAGCACAGACCTCTCTGGTGCCAAAGATCTCTTAGCACCATGCTCACACTTTGAGCTGGTGTGGCATCCCCTATGCTTTTTGTCTGAGAGCTGCAGTTGCCACTGGACTTGGACTCAGGTAGGTGACAGAGAGCCCCAAGAGGAGTGTAGGTTTGGGACATCACTCAAGGACCAAACACTGAGTATCTCCAAGTGACTCATTTCCATTTCAAAGAGCCCATTTGTTTTATCTGGCAATTAGCTTGCATCCTCTGTAGAAAATGACTCCATAAATACCACCAAGCTCCCAGCCAATCTCCCCTTTTAAATATATTTTAAGTGCATGATTAATACACTTTCCCAGCCCCTGTCTGGGACTGTGCAGGGAGGTCAGGGAGCAGGTAAATGAAAGAAAATGGCTTCACTCGGCATTGACTGGGCTATTAATCACTGCCCATTTTCTATAAATCATGGCAGATGGCAGAAACAGGCAGGTACTCATGGGAAATGACACACTGTGCATGACGGGAATCGCGGATCGCAGCAGACACTGGGAAGAGAAGAGGTTGCTCCTTGCCCTGCTTTCCCCAGTGGAGGGAGGCTATGGCACTACACCTGCGACTCACCTCCACGTGACAGTTCTCCCCTGTAAGAACGGATGCAAGAGTTTGCAGGAACCTTGGAAAATTCACGGCATCACAGCTGGGCTGGATGGGCCCGTCTGGAGATGGCTCCGCTTCTCATCAGGCACAGCGGCAGCAGAGGGGAGGATTTGCTGCATATGGGTAGTGAGTGTTGAGGAGGATGAGCCCTGAGTATCAGCAACTTTTAACCACTGTGGTCAGGGATACTTTTAATCAGAGCAACAATTAAAAATTGCGCTCCTGACATCGAATGCTCATGATTGCTTTGCCTCAGAGCAGATGCAGGTGGGAAACGTGCAGGAAGAACTTAGACTGATAAAGTGAGGAGGACAGATACATCCTAAAATGAGCATGCACTTGGTAGCAGCATGCATCAAGGCATTTTCTGTGCTGCAGTCTTGGAGGGATTCCCTTTCCATGCTGGGGAACTGCAGGCTCTTCCCTCCTGGAGTGGATGACCTTCTAATAGTGGCCTACAATGCTGTGGGAGTTGTGCTTCCCTGTATCTATAGTGCATCTATGGGTGGTGGAAAGCAGCTACTTTTTTTTAGGAGGACAGACAATACTGTATGTATAGATGAATTAAAATACTATTTTATATGGAGGTTGTATGAAAGACAAGGCAAATACTAATTATGGGCTCTCTTCTCCTGCACGTTGCCAGTCCCAGTGAAACCAGTTGAAATAATCCCCCACTGCATTTGGTATTTCTTCTGCTGGGAATGGGATTTCTTCTGTCACCTCTCTTTTCTACCAGAGAGGCAGAGGGATGTGGTTTTCCATCTTTTGATGCAAGGAGAGCTTATGTTGACCTAATCAGTTTTGCTTTTGCATAGCCTTGCGTTCCCTTGCTTACCCCAGCCAGACCTGCAGCTGGACACCCTTGATGTTGCTTGGCAAGGAGAGCAGCATTGCTGCCCACAGCATCTCCTGCACAGCTCTCACCTCCAGCCCTGGTACACAACAGCAACAGCTCCTGTTTTGCTAGCAAAATAGTTGGAAGAGCGAACTAGGCTGGCTGCCAGGAACTCCCAGTTAAGCCACCACCAGCAGGGAGAAAATGGCCTAGAGTGGGGAAAATCAGGATCATCTGCTCCAGGCCAGAGTCTGTCCTATCAGCAGGGAAAAGGATGGACAAGGGTGGGAGGGATGGACATAGGAAGTGGATTTAAGACTCGTGAAGGACAGCTTCTGTCCATCCGCATCAAGGTTAATATGGAGCATAGCTCCCTGAGGGACGTGGTGGGTAGTTGAGCGTGCTGAGGTGAGTGTGTGCTGCTGGGCATGGGATCACAAGGACTTACAGGGTGACAGATGCAGAAAGTGAGCAGCAAAGTAATCTTGTAAGCATGTGACCAGCAAAGGAAGAAACAGCCTCAAAGAAGCCAAAAGGAGCCATAAAGACAGCGAGTGGGAGATGTGAAGCAGAAAACGTGAGATCAGGAGAGGAGAGATTAATATGCTACAGCCAAGAAAGCTTCAAATTATGAAGCTCAGGCGGGGTGATGGAGAGGATGGCATGGGAACTTCAAACAGCAGCTGGGTGGCCTTGGTGCTTGCTGAAGTCATCTTCCCCAGCCCAGGAGCTGCTTGGGGATGTAGCGTGGCTCCCGCTGCTCCCACCAGCACAGCTGGATCAGGCAAGGAGAAGGGCTGGTCGCCTCCACAGGCAGCTGTGTGCAGATGTTTTCCACTGGGGGAAGAGCACTGAGGGCATAGTTTGAAAGGAAAGGGAAAAATTGTAGCAGGAGCTGGAGGAAAACTGTTGCTGAAGGAAACCTTGCTCTCAGGCTGTCTGAAGCGATGCAGGGTGAAACTCCATTTTTTTGGGATCGAGGTTCTTCCTTCCACTCAATGTTATTTAAACCGGATATTTCTTGCCCCAAACAAGCCATGTTTGGCTGCACTGGACTCCTCAGCTGCTCCACATCCCCACTGCCCTGGCTGTGGCTGGGCTGGAAGATCTGTAAGGAGAACGGGGAAGGCTGGGTCTCCCACCCCTTCCTGATCCCCTCCCCAGCTCCCCCGCAGGCCTCACGGGAGCCTAATATTTGTGCATGTGTGTTTTAACACGGCATATGGTCTTCATTACACACAGACTTCTCGCTTCCATAATTATACCATGATGGGAGTTCCTGTCAAACCCATAAAGCAAATTCTCTTCCCCCCACCGTGTCCCTCCGCCCCATTGAGCCCTCCCCATAAAACTCGCAGGGGTCTCCAGTTTGCAAGGAGAACCCTCCCTCGCTGGTCACACCATTAACCCTTTGCCTCCTCTCATTCAGCAGCTGCTGGAGGAAAGCCGAGCTTTCCCCATGGGCACTTGCTTACCAGAAAAGGGGAAGGTGTTGTCCAGATTTTGGCCATGTGAGAAAGAGCAGAGAGAGCCAGCAGTGCCTAAACCATGCTGGGGAGGTGGGGAGGCAAGCAGCCCTTGCTGCCTGCTGTCTCACCATCCTTGAAGCGTGCCAAACCCGCCCGCTGCCGAAATACAAGCCCCTCTGGGTAGCGCATGGCAGCTGTTTAACAACATGCTGCAACACTACCCTACAGTTTAGGACAGGAAATGAAGGCGGCTGCATCTGCAGGGGGAATTTAAGTGCACAGACTGCAATTACCTGCGCTGGAGTTTGGCCAGAGCCCCACTCCTCCGAGCATCGCCACGGGGCCGGACGCCGACAGCTGGCGCTCAGGGGTGCTGTGGGGTCAAGCACAGCTCCGGACGCTGCTCGGGGCCTTGTGGTTCAGGCCCAAACCTTGTCTGGGGTGGATGGAGGCAGGAAAACACGGAGAATTTATGCACAAGAGGAAAATTTAGCTTCGTTTGTATGTGTATGTGGGTGCTGCAAAGAGAGGCATTGAGATGACGCAAATTTAGGTGGTCTTTTTCTTGGAGACTGACTGGAAAATACGCTTGGACAGTCTGTAATTGCACTAGAAATAGTGAGTAATGGAGGGGACAGCTTCTCCCAACAACTGGCACCTAAGCCAGGGTGCTTCTTAGAGTCAGGAAAGAAACCATTGCTGGGGCTGCTCTGGCCTTTGGGGCCATTGGGATATCCCCAGTGGGTATGGGCTGCAAAGGGCTTGCTCAGGATCACACCAGAGATCCCGCTCTGCTCTGTGCTCATCGTGACAGGAAAAATTCCGTTTCCCACTAGGTGGTAGAGAAGAGCTTGGCTGAAAATCCTCCTGCTTCTTACAGCTGAGCAAGGGGGAAGGGGGGTTGTATAAAACTGAAGACCTCTGTCTTAGCCAAGACTCCAGCAGACCCAAATGTAAGAGGGGTGCCACTCCAGAGGGCTGGGGGAGAGGTGAGGGGTGGACAGGGTGCTGAGCAGGGCGCCAGTGCCACCCAGCAATCACTGGGTCCTGCTCATCACCAGCCACTGCCACTGCTGTGCCAGGCACCAGTGGCACACTTTTTTGATGTCTGTGGATATTTTGTGACCCTTTACTGATTGGTCTTGGGGAACATAATTTGAAATGGGCTATATCTAATAAAAGAAAGAGGGGAGCAGGGGAAGTGTTGATGCTGATTTCATCTACCACATGCTAGTCCAGCATCACCACAGCCCATCACAGAGCTGGTGAGCTTTGCCCACAAGCCTGCACTGCCTGCATAGCAGTGACAGTACCTGTAGTGTTTTCCACTGATGTTAACTCCCTGTATCTTCCTGATTTTTCCCTCACACAAGTCAAACACATCTTCGTTGACAGCACTTTTAGCCAGGTGCAGGAGTTATTCCAAGGCAAGATTCATGCCCAGCCTGGACAGAGGCACAAGAATGTTGGCAGGAGGAGCCCTGACGCCTCAAGAAGGTGGTTTCCTATTGAGGTCTGCAGTCCTCCCAGTGACAGCACAGTTCTGCGATTCACAGCTGCCCCAGGTGACTGGTGTGCCTGAGCTCCTTTCACACACCCTGGAAGATCAGAGGAGTGGCAGTGGCTTAAGGAAGTCACACCTGAAGGCAGGATCAAAAACACCTGGCTCTTGCTAGACAGATGTTTATCCATCTGACCAGTGCTTAAATGGCTTTAATGAGGTAATTCTACAGCTTCCCCCCAATCTGCATTACCCTTATCCTTACAGAGATTTTCTGTCCGTCTAACTCGAATCTCTTTTCTGCTGCACTTGATGCCCCTGACTTCTTGTGCAATACACTCTGGGCAGGAAAAGTGGTTTTCCTTTTGACTACAGTTTATTGCATATCTGAAGCCCACTCAGACACCAGTATTTCCTGATCTTACTTCTACCCCTTGCACACATCTTCTGTGCGTTCTTCCCCATTATCCAAATCTTCCTTGAGGTTCAGGCTCAGCAGATCCAGGCAAAGTGATGAATCAATCACAGATCAGCACCCAGGACACTTGACACCTGGTAGATGAAAGACTGGCTTGAATTTTCAGTACCTGCTTGCTTTAGTTTGTGCTTTCCAGGCTTCTTTGTGGAAGCTGGACCCCCAGTGAGAGGTTGAGGCAGGGAGCGTGGCACTAGCCTCAGCATTCTATGCTCTTCTCTGGCTCTGATGTATCACATTTCACCTTAGGAATTTTTTTCTATCTAAAATAATAGTTCAAAGGATGAAGGGTGACATGTGCTGCAGACTGGGGGTGTGTCAGGATCCCATCACTCAAACGTCCTGCCTGGATTTATATTTGCACACCTCTGTAACAGAGGAGGGTGGAAGCGCTGGCTATGGTTTTTTGAATTATCTGAAGTCTAGATGGATGAGCTGCGTGTGATGGCATGAAAGCAGAGACTGTCTAGCTCTTCTGGGCAAACTGGATGAATGGAAGCTGTGCAGCTCAGCAGTCAGGGCTAGTCTCATCCTGGAGTGCTTGTGATCCCAGCACTGCACTGGGATGTACAACACTGGCTCATAACATTTTCCTAAGCACACCAGTCTTGATTGGGTTGAGTTTTGACAAAAGGTCTGACCCAGTTGAAAGTACCAGTAATGCCTTTCAATCTGAAGATACCTGCAATAACTTTGGAAGGTTCCTGCAGCCCTGAGGTAGTTGTTTTCACGGCATGAGGATTCAGACGCAGTGTGTCCTGTGCTGAGTTGTCTAGGATAAGTGCTTAAATAGAAATCACTCGCTTTTCTTCAGATAGGCTCATGATAATGGTAAATATTTCCTCATAGAGCCTGAGAAATTGTGGACCTGAATTTTAGGTCCTTTTTTTTGTCAGCCAAAGGAAGCCTGAACATAGAGTATTAACTTCCCTGGAGAGAAAGGTCGTCTTTCAGGAATATGCATCTCATGGTTCCAGAAGGAAAATAAACATGCAGCACGATGCTGCAGATTGAACTGGAGCGCATTCAGCTCCCAGCTGGCTCCACAATTCTGGAGTAGTGGCTGCCTCGTGTGAAAAGGAGAGGTCCTGGAAGCCCCATTGTCCTGTGCTAAAATATGATACCACAGTCCCCATGTGATGTGACCCTGGCCAGTGCATACTGTGCCAAAACACACTGTTAGAGTGAGATTTCCTCCAGGACAGACAGAGATATATGCCTTCAGGTTTGAAGGGTGATCAAGTGCAAGGAAGAAGGGTTGTGTGCCTGAGGAGTGGGATTATAGAACAAAGGGGTCTCTAACCCTAACCCCGCAGGAGGTTTGTGCCAGGAGGTGCCTGCTGGCTTTGCGGGGCTCGGTGTGAACTACCCTGAAGCCGCAATAGAGCAGGGCAGAGGAGGGACACATTTGACACCTGGTGGCTGAGCCCTTTCAGACTATGTGGCTCCAGTCTTTGCATTTGGGTCAAAGAGCAGAGAAGTCGGAAACCACCAGACTCTGTCCACAAGGAGAACTCTGAGTGGTTGGCAGTAAAGGCTCCTTGGGGAATTCAGTAGGTTTCACTGCTTCTTGACCACAGTTTTCACAATAGTTTCCAAACCTCCTGTTCCTGGGAGCATTCCTAGATGCTCACAGGCTGAGCAGTCCCCTCTGGAGCACAGAGAGAGATGCATTTATTCTGCTTGAATTTGAACCTTCAAATCTCCCGTGGACAGGAATAATATGGAATAAACAAGCCTTGTGTTGAAATACACTCCTCCTCAGTGCTACACTGACCCAACTTGCTTTTCCTATGGAGAATCTTGACGCACTTTGTTCTTTAATGCATTAATCTTCACAAGATCCCACGGAAGCTGGGAAATGCTGCTGCTTCTCTCCCTCCTCTTTTTATGGATAGGGAACTGAGATCCTAAGTGTCCTACAATCAACTAAATGCTGTTGAAAGTGCTTGTTTTGTACCTTTTCAGAAAACCCAGAGACCAACAGAGAGGGGTACGTGTGCTGTGGAGGTGGATTAGACCAGAATTGACTTGAAAGCTTGTGCTGACCTGAGGGTTTTTTTCCTGCAAGGGAAGGTCTGAGGCTCCCACTGGACTCTGCTCACCTCCCAGCACAGAGCAAAGCCCGTGTCCCCTGGAAATGGAAATCAGCAGGTGGGTGATTTGGTGTCCCTCTGCTCTCGGTGTATTGCCAGCAGTTTTGAGGTTCCTGCTGCACGGCCTTGAAGCAGCCAGGCAGCCCTCCAAGCTCTGCCTGCTCTGACACAGCAGCACTTCTTGTCTCCCTTGTAATATTTTGAAGTAAGGAGATTTGCAAACAGTTGTAATGTCAAGTGTCCATGCTGGTGGGAAGGGGGTGAGAGGGGACCCTCTATCAGTGTGAGTGCTACCGGACCCCCCAAAAGGCTGAGAGCTTGGAAAGCATCCACACAGTCGATCACTTCCCTGAACTATCTGTGCTCATGAGCCTCCAGCTCATGAATCTTGGAAGGAAAGACGTTCTCAGGAGATTTGTGGTGCGTCCAGCCACAGCTAGAAATACCACAAGAAAAGCCTCTCTTGGGGAGATCCCAGTTCTAAGCAGGAAATGCAGACTGATGTGAGAGTGAGAAGAAATCCAGATGTGGCCACCGTCTGCTTTATTTTACTCTGGGAAACCAAGTTCTCTTTTGTGGGGTATAGTTTTGTCAAGCATCATTCTCAAGCATATCTAGCCCTTGTGTTTGCCAGCTATAATTGAGTCAGACCCACATATCAAAGCTCTGTGTGTGTGCGTGTCCGTGTCCGCATGCCTGTGTGTGGAGACAGCTTCCAACAGATCACTTTCTGTTGTTTTTCTGCTAACAGACTGAGCAGAGCTACTCACTCCCACATACAGACCGAGCTCTGGCTCACACAGCTGCCTAGGGAGAAGCACTGGTTTTCTCCTCTTGGGCCAATGTTGCATTTTTGAATTACTTTACCAAGAAGTGCTTAAATATTTGAGTTTTTCAAAGTGAAGCAGTTTCTCCACCACCAAGCCTTTGTTTCCTTGCACAGTTCAGAAGTTTGCTTCGCAGTGTTACCTTGTTTGAAGTCCCAGCCCAGCCTGGGAAACGCTCAGCATAGTTCAATGCTGAGGAAAGTAACTCTTTCCTTTTAAAAGGTACTGCTTGGTGTGAGTGACAGCCCAGGGGTGAGGACAGGTCTGTCTGAGGACAGACCCAGGGGTGAGTGATATTTGCTGGATTTTGGAGGGTTTGGTGGTGAGCTCAGACTCTGGAGGGGTATTTGCAGGGAAGGAAAACATCCTGGACTTGCCAGGTAAATGCAAGCCTGAAGACAAGTTTGGAAAGCATGTTATGACCTTGTGTGACGTTGGTGCTTGCAGTGCTCCCTTGTGAGCTTTGCTCTCCACGGCTCTTGGTCTGTAGGGTCACTGTGACGTCCAGGCTCTTGTGGTGCCAGGGAGCAGGAGGACATTACACACACACCCACGAGCAGCCAAATCTTTATTAAACCTCGAAAAGATCATTAATCTCACCCAAATATTTGCTTTTTCTAAAGGTTAGGTAGGGGGTAGATACCCTCAGGTGTTTGGCAGCTAACACTTACAATTAGAACTAATAACAGGAGCAACAAAGTGGAACTTCTGGTCATAACTCCTCTGCCCCTCACACACTTTTTTTGAGTGGATCCAGTTGGCCCCAAACCAGCACTATTCCCCAGGAGAAACTTTCCAGCATTTATTCATCACGCACAGAGTTGACAAGTGCCTCCAATTCTCTAGTTACTAATGCACTAATGAACATCTGCTAGTCTTTCTTGCAAGTTCAAGGACTTGGGCAGGGAGGAAACTAGGGACTGAATTTCTCTGTGTGTCTGAATAAGGTTAAAAGTGGATTTTACATGAAGGCAGAGCCTTACTCTGGGGTTCCTCATGCTTCTTAGAGAATGGCTTCCAAAGTCCAAGCCTTTTGGTTAACAGCTGCTTCTGAGAAATGGGGCTTTGAGTGAAGGAGTGAATGTGTCTTCAACAATCAGAAAAACGAGAAATAGAGATAATTTTTAGTTTGTAAGTGAATTAAACTGTTCCAAGTAGTCTTTGCTGTTGCTAGTCCTGGAGAGCTTGAAAACTTCTGGCAACCATGCAAGATCTTGCTTTGCTGCCTCTTGCTAGTGGGAATGTAAAAATTGCCCAGCAATATATGCAGTCAAAGCAACCATCAGGTTCCACAATGAGTATCTCTGAGAGACAGCTAATTACTTCTCCAAAACCTGGGAATATTTGCTCTGGAGAACCATCAAATAGCAAGATCTGTCCTATACAACAAAAATTGCTCTAGAGCTTCTGCACTGTCACTTTAGTCCCGTCACTGTTTTATTGCTGGATGTTACATACATGAAGAAAATTCAGCTTTGACTTAATCCCTTGGATTAACAGCAGTTACAAATTGCGGTGGCATTTAACTCAGTCTTCTAGAAAGTAATTTGTTTGTTTTCAATAGTTTCTGTCTTCCTTTATATCAGCCTTTTAACTCTCATTCTGTGCCTTGTCACCCATTACCACCCAGCATGTTGTTTCCCAGTGTGAAGCTGGGATGTGGAAATGGCTGGAAATAGGGAACCCAGCTCAAAGGAGTGTGTGCTACCTGGTGGGTATTGCTCAGCTGTGCAAGGAAACCTAAGAGCTCTGAAAAATAAGAAAGGCACATATGAAAGTTCATGCATTTAACCACTGGGGCATCTCCTTTAGGAGGTCACTGTCAGCACTTTTCCTGGAGGCTGGAGCCGTCTGTAGGTGGCTGGTTACAGGTGCCTGTGCAGGGCGGTGGTGTCGGTATGAAGCGCTGTGCAGCACACAAATCATTTCTGATGAAAATTAAATACCCAAAAAAGAAATTCTACTACCAATGGAGTGAGCAAATCATGCATAAATGACTAATAAATAGCACCGCAATCTCTCCTTAAGCTGTGATTTATCTGTCTGGAGACTTATTAAAGAAATGTTCCTGCTGTTTGCACAGCTTTTATTATGGCACTGCTTTTTGACCCTCTTGAGTGTCAAAGCCTCTTTCCCTGCTCTGGCAGTCCCAGCAAAATCCCTCCACGGCCACTCCACTATGCAATGCCTGTGAGCAAGTGCACCCACACCCTGATGTCCTGGCCCTGCTCTCTCCCAGCCTCACATGGTTGCTCTGTGCTGCAGTCAGATGCCCTTCTTGTGGTCTGTGCCAGTGAAGGAGCTTTCTGTGTTTTGTCTCCTCCTCATCAAGCACAGGACTCAAGGGAATGGCAGGAAGCTGAGTCAGGGAAGGTTTAGGTTGGATATTAGGAAAAGGTTCTTCACACAGAGGGTGTTTGGGTACTGGAACAGGCTCCCCAGGGAAGTGGCCACAGCATCAAGCCTGTCTGAGTTCAACAAGTGTTTGGACAATGCTCTCAGGCACATAGTGGAATTCTTGGGATGTCCTGTGCAGGGCCAGGAGTTGGACTCAATGATCTTGATGTATCCCTTCTAACTCAGCACATTCTGTGATTCTATGACTCTATGATTCCCCTTTCCAGGCTTGTTGCATCAGTGCTGGGGCAGCAGCTTATGCAAGACCTTCCTCCTTCTCCCAGGCAAAACCCACCCAAGCCTGTTTGGACCAGTAACATTTGGAATGTGAGTGGGTCAGGCTATTTTGGGCAAAGCTGTGGGAGCAGTAGCCTGGCTGCTCCTGACCCCTTGTCTGTCAAGGGCTTTCTCTGCACTCTGCAGTGCACTCAGAAATACTGAGCTAAGACCATATATAGAGGAAAATATCAAACACATGACTTTAAAAAGAAATACTTTTTTCTTTCTTTTAGCTAAAATGTGCACTTTGCATAGCTGGCTCACGAGTTCCAGCATGTTTAGGGTCAGCAATACTTTGAGGTGCCAGTGTCTTGCTGACGTTATTGGATGATGGGGCAACAAACCTCTACATCGCTTTTTGATGTGTGGGACATGACAGAAGCAGCTAAAGCTGTTCTGACTCAGCCCTCAAGCATTTCTGACATCAAAGTGTAGACACAGGCAGTGCTGAATGGTCAGGACTTCATGTTGAATCTTTTCTCACTGCTGTCTGGGGAAAAAAAGTCTTCAGCTGCCAATGAGGTTGATTTTCACTCTGACAATAGTTCACCCTGTAGAATATATAGTGTTATGTGACATGTGAAATTGAGGTATGATGTAATTTAGGGGTTCCTGCCCTCTTTATGAGATGCACATCCAGTGCACATAACCCCCTTTTAATAATTAAAACAGTGGAGTATTTAGAAAATCTCGGTGTTCACAGTAGGAAATGGGAGGGAGAAAAAGGCACTTGAGGTATCAGCTTTCACTGCCCTTTGCAGTGCAGGACAGGGAATATTTGCACTCACGGATGTGTTGTCCCTGATCCATTGGTCAGAATTGTCTCCAACCTTGAGCCCCTTGCGTGGCACCACCCGAATAAGCAAGTCCAGCTGCTCACCATCCTCCTCTCTCCCCATGGCTGAAGGACCATCCCAGGATCCTGCCATACAAGCTGGCTTCCCACATGTTCCCAGGTCTGCACACAGAAGCCACACTGCACGTTGGACTGTCATCTTCCTGACTGCAGGTACATCTACAGAGGCTGAAACCTTGTGACATCAATGCTAGGAACAGATCCAGCAGAAATTAAGTTTATTTCATGAAAAAGTTAATGCAGGAGATGCTCTTCAGTAAAGTCAGCCAACCAGCTATATTTACTTTTTTAAAATACTGTTTCAAAATCATAACTCTCTTTGTTAGGACCTTCAGGGGTATCATCACCCTTCCAGCATCAGCTGGGCAGGAGCCAGGGATGTTGGAAACCATCATCTGGGCTGTGATCCGTGCTCTGGCTGCCCAGCTGTGGTCATCAGCTCCCAGTCCCACTGGGGTCCTGCCCTGGGGCACAGCACACACGCTCATACCCTGACAAATACACACAGCTAAGAAAGGTTGGGAGTTTCCTGTTTAGTGTCTGCTGTCAGAAAACGCTGCTCTGCTAAAATTGAGCCATCCCCATGGGAGTGTGTCAATTTGGACAAACTTAAATTTAGGGGAAAAAAAATAGGAATAACTCATTTCAATAAATTCACAGCAGTCAGCTGTCAGAATGGCACATTTCAAGTTTTCAGCCTCAAATGCCTTCTCTTTGGCACCACTGTGCATTAATGTATACCAGAGTACAAATTCTTACATAAAATAATGAAAAATGAATTATGAAACAGAATAATACTATACAAACCTGGACTGGAACAGAAACATGGAATACTCAAAGTATGAAGTATACATGAAATATAAACATAAGGGGATGGAAAAGAAAAGAAATAATCCAAAAATGCGAACGAGTATTTCAGTTGACCTGAACGGAAGTGTTTCCAGAATATTGTTTTGTAAGGGATTGTTGATGAACCCAAATTTCACCTTTCCTATTCAGTTTTTAGTCTTGTGTCAGAAATCCTAGCTGGAGGGAAATACAGGGCATGAATGTTTTTATCAACACACACAGATATAACTGTACCTTTTTATTCTATTTGTTTCTTTCCTTCTTTTTCCTTCAGCATCTGTCCCATTCTGAAAACTGAAGCTGTTTTTACTTCCTATGATGGAATTAATTACAAAGCAATTAATTGACCTAGTTATTCATGAGAGGTTTTGGTCATCCCATGGATGAAGGGACTTCAAGTTCCTTTTATTTTTCCTTCATGTCACAGCCAGGGCAATCACAGAAAATCTGGTGGTAGCATCCATTTGCCCAGGAAGGTGGGGAAGGTTGACCTCTTTCCATTTCTTTGCTTCCAGGGGACTTTGGTGATCCACAGTCAATGTGTTGGTCCCTGTGGATGCTGGTGAATCTGACCTGCAGTGCAGGCACTAAATTCCATACTGGTACCCCTGCATGTGGGCGCTCGGGCAGCGGGTGTGTGTGGAGGAGGCGTTTGCAGCTGCTGAGGTTTTGAAACTTTTTTGCGAGGCTTATGAGACACAGGTTGCGGGTTTTTTGGCCTAAGAGGAGGAAATATTACTTTACTGTAAGCAAGTGTTAAGTAAGGATGGCCAAACCCTGCATCCAGCAGTGACTCTCCTGCATTCCCACAGGTCAAGGGCAGGGTGTTGATCTGAAGGTGGATGTTTCCTAATGTGCAGTCGTTGGTAACCTAAAGCAGGTTTATGACAGAGCCAAGATCAGGCATTAATGCAATAGACTGGTAATTCAATCACTTTATAGAAGTTGATCTGTCCTTTTTATTACAATTATTGTCAGCCCGGGTGTTTCGTTCCATCACTGAAAATAAACATCATTTATCATACTTGTAAAGATTAGCCCCTGACAGCTCCAGCTCTGCTTTGCATAAATGTGTATTAATGCCGACTCTGTCTGAAGTGCAGAGAGAAGTCTATATTTCACAAGAATGATTAGACAGTGTCACCACTGCTTTAAGTAATGTCTTATCATGACGGATAATCAAACTGTGGAAAAAAAACAACAAAAAAAGGCAATTTATCGCATATGCATTTTTTGCTTTATTGGGCTGAGAAATAGAAATAGTTTTGCTATTGCATTTTTGAGGTTTGTAATGTCCAGGCTCTGGGCTGGTGATGCTTCTCTGGGTTTCAGGGGGCACATGGTGTTACAGCTCATCAGCAGAGCTGGGACCTCCACCTCTCTGCAAGGCTGCCTTGAGTCTTCCCATTTGAAGACCCAAGAGTCTACAACTTTGCCAGGCTTTCAACAGTCCTCACCTTGGGCTGAGTTAAATTTGGAAAGCTTCAAGCTAAAATGATGATGACATTGGTTAGAGTGAGATTAAGGGAAAATATGATGCACAGGCTAAAATATTCTTGCAGACATTTTCCAGAGAACCTCTAGGGCTCTGGGGCCTTGGGGCAAGACCTCAACCATTGGCACGTGCCTACCCTCAGGTCAGGGCTGCACTTTTGCTGCTCCCATCAAAATGCACACACATTAACTGCAGGAAAACAAAGATCTATTTGTCAGTGTGTGCTTTAGAGATGTTAGAGCTCAACAGCCAAACTCTGTGTGCTTGAGGTCTCAGCTAACAAGAGGGAAGAAACCTTGTCCAAGTGACTGTGTCTCCTGGCAGTTGCCATGGAGGGTTCCTCTCTGGCACCCAGAATGAAGAACAGCTAAAGACATGAGCTGAAGTCTCACTCTTTGCCAGTTCAGCCAGGGCAATGCCAAGAATGTTCCCTTGTCACCTGAACCATTCATTCTCTGAGGTAGAATTGCACGTGGGCACCGATGTCCATCACACACTGGCTGTGTCAGCTCTCTGCTGCAGTGCACAAAAACAGCTCTGCGACGTTTGTGAAGAACGTCAGAGCTGAAGCAAAGTCCTTATCATCAGTATCAGGGTTGGTACTGGGCCTATTTAATCAGTTTTAGAAACTGAAGAAGGGAAACCAAACCCAACCCCATGTAAGTTTTCAGGTGCCATTTTTGTTTTGCTGAAGTTTGAGTAGTGCACTGAAAAGCCTGTGATTTCTGGGCATTACATCTGGGTTTTGTGAAAGCCCCAGGCTGTGGAGTAACAGTGCTTTTGTGAGAGTATCTGCTTTCATTCTTGCTGGTTTTAAAAAGTAATTTCCAAAATTTATGCCTTCATGGGGGAAAAAAAGAAAAACACACAACAACATGGATCCTCAAAAGAAAATGTCAAATAAAACCTTTTATTTATAATCTTATAATTTCTAAGCCAGCCACCTTAGTTTGGAAGGCTTATGTTTGAGATCAGTGTTAATTGAAGATGACACCTTACAATTAGCCCACTGCGGAGGTATCTCATTGAATTAGATCCTAAAGGAGCAGTAATACATTAAGTACCATATATGAAAATAAATAAACCTCTTCCCTGCATAACTAATAGCTACTTCTGCTATTAAAGCTGAAGCATTTAAAGCACTGGAAGTATACCGAGTGGTTATACTGCTACTTTTTCCTTTTTTTTTCCTTCCTTTTAATGACAGCCCCAGTTTATTCACTTTCAGACTACAATTACCTCCAGTTTTACCTCCTCTGCTCTGATTTGGTGCTGGTAGTGATACAATAAACACTGTGGGACACCTTTCCCTTTGCTAAAGAACCTGAAACTGAAACTTCACTCTGGAATAAAACTGAAAAAAAAAAAAA
>VZTF01002407.1:578188-975703 GCA_013397755.1 Cnemophilus loriae
AAAAAAAAAAGCAAAAGCAGTGCAGGTGAAGGAGCCAGTTGGTGGTGGTAGAGGGAGCGAGTGGGTGAGGATGGCACTGGGACCATTAGCGATTGAAGAAATGCTGATTTTAGCCAGTGGTATTAGCAACTGGCACTTCTTAAAGTGCTAAAAGCTTTGGACACAGATTACCATTCGCATATTTCAATTTCCTTTAAATCCAGGGAGATTTCCTCTTAAAGCACACACTCTCTCTCTGACTCTTTTTTTTTTTATTCAGCTAGATTGTACTTGATGGGGACTGTTAACTGAATGCAGCATATTATATATTACTTCAATAAATCACCGACAGCCGAAGCATTCAATATCATGCAGAGCAGTAATCAGGGGAAGTCTTAATCACACTTTAAATGGTTTGGATTTATGCTCTGCTTTCCACGGGCTACTGCCACTGCTGGAAAGGCACAGAGGCACGGCTCCGTGGTGGCCCGCCAGGACCTGGTCCAGCCGGTGCCAGGGGCTGGGAGCACAGCCAGGATGCAGGGTGTGTGCCAGAGGTGCAGCACTCAGGCCAGAGAGGATGAACAGCCTCCAGGGCTATTCCTGGAGCTGTTTTTAGCTGTGCAGTGGTCTCTTTAGATTGCCTGGGCATTTTGGTGTAAAAAGATGTCACTCTGACAATGTAAACAGCTGTTCTTATTGCATCAAGGTTGTACAGATGTGTGGCAAGTCCTGGCTTTGTTTTGACTGAAAAAATGTACTTTAACATAGAATTTATTTTTAAGGAAATCATTATATAAGAGCAAAACCAGCTGCTATATTCCTTTGCCTTTTGCATTATGTCCAGGAGATTAGAAACACCTCCTGCATTTTTGTCAGGGAGTGGGAGAAGTAAAGAGGAAGGGCTTAAAAAAACTAAACAAGCCACAAAGCCCCTTAAATATAATTTTTAATTTATGACTGGTGACCCACCGAGGCTTTCCATGAAAGTAAAACTTTCCAGCCAGGGGCTGTGGGCGCGAAGGCCGTGTGGATCTCATGGAGGTGGGTGCCAAGTGTCAGCCCACCAGCAGCCGCCGGCAGAGGACGAGAACCTTCCTTGCCTGCACCGTCACACGCCCGACCTTCACCTTCACCTTCACCCTTGCAACAATATACAGATGTGCAGTGACGTCATCTGTCTTGGCCACAGGGAGAAATCACAGCAGAAAACAATAGCCCCTTCTGGGGGGAAGTTAATAATTTTGGTTAACCCCATGGCCCGGAGCACGGCACAGACGTGAGCGCAGTCACCGGCCGTCGGCACTCGCTGGGGACGGGGACATCGCGCTGCCGGGTGGGAGGTTAACAGCCTTGTTAAGCACATCTGGCTGGGAGAGCCCTGGGCACACTGTGAGCTGCTTTCCCGGCTCAGAAATACTTTGCGGGCCCCCTCAGCTGGAGAGAGCGAGTCTCCCTTCCACCCCAGTGTTAAAATAGTCACGCTGCCTCCACCGTAATTTACTGCTCCAGCAGTGGAAATTTGAACGAGACCCAAGCGGAGAGGAGACGCAGCAGCTGTGATGGTTAAACAATAGTCCTGCACACAGGAAACTCTCCCGTAATGGTGGACTTGAGTTCCAAGGAGCTTCGGTATCTGACTGTTGGGTTCATCCCCTCCACCCCCCGTTTTGTTTTTCTTTCAGTTCCATGTTGTTCATGTCTCTTAATAGGGCATCCTTCATTATCATTATCCCTAATAGTGGTTTATTGTATTAGTTACAGTTAATTTAAATGTTACCGAAGCATTGAAAACAGATTGCAGATGTTTTGAAACAGATGTTATTTTAATGTTAAAACAAAATCATGAATATTTATGGATCATTATTGCCTGGGTTGAATTAAGCTCTTTAAATAGTAATGTATGGGCTTAATGTCTTTTGAAGGAAATGCTCCAAAAAAAGGTGAATGGAAAAACACTGTCATATAAAGATGTATAAATCATTTCTTCTGGCAACACTGTGTTTTTCCTCTATGAACAGTCAGAATTAATTACTGTTATATTACTAAACCTGGTACTGTTCTTGTTCTCTAGCTCAAGTTAACCTAAGACAATTTTTTGAGCTCAGAAACACCTATTGAGCTCTCTATTTCATAATGAAGGGGCCCACCTGCTCCCTGCAAGCAGACCTAAAGTTGCAGGAATATTTCGAGGTGGAGTCATCAGTTTTAAAGGAAAATAAGGTGAAGATGACGCAAGCACACAACTCACTTGGTGTCAGTCTTTCCTACAGAAACACAAAGAGGGTTTGTTAATGCCACATGCAGGCTGTCTCTGCTTGAGTCATATTTCTTTCTTTATAGAGGTGGAGTTAGTCTTTAAGGCAGCAGCTCAAAATGGCCTTTCATTCATTACAAAGTTATTTAGTTACGGGTAGGTAACTCTGAATGGCATTTCTACATCCTGCACTTTATTAGTTGATCCTAGCTGCTAAATGACATGGAGAGATCAGCATTTTATGGCAGGGGAGTTCAGTCGCTTTGGCCAGTTTTAGATGGGGTCCAACCTGCTAGAGTTGAAAATTTGCCTTTGAGGTGATGAACTCAAGGGGCGTTGATGGTGATTAACTCAGGAGGAAGGGGGGTGAGATAATACAGTGGAAATTTAAAAATAATAAGTCTGTAAGCACAGGGATGATTTTCTCCTCCACAGACAAGTAACACTTCCACTGCCTTAGGATGAGTCATGTCCTATTTAGAAGAGGAACAACCCAAGCATTAGTTTATCAGCACTGAGTCTGGATGATGCTGGGATAGGAATGGTGCAGGCAAGGGGACACGGAGCCACAACCCATCTTACTGTACTTTGCTTGTGTCCACTGGGTCCATGTGCTCTAACCTGCAGCATTGACTCTTTGTCCTTTTTTTTTCCTTTTCCCTCTCCACGTTCATACTTTGGAGGAAAGCCCGAGTTCTCCTGAAGCTGGCAGAACTCCTTGTCTCCAGTCACAAAACCCCAGAGCAGATGGGCACAGGTTTTGGCTAACCACAGTGGCAGTTGTTGAGCATTAAGGTCGGCAGTCTCATCCAGGAGCATCTGAGCGTTCCCCTTCTCCCTCGGCTGAGGGCAGTGAGCATTTCCCGCGCTGCTCAGGCAGACATCCTGCACAAACATCTCACTGCTGCCCCAGTGCAGGGGTTTGCCCCACGGCCTCAGGACCTGCATTGTCAGGAAAGGAAGCAGGAATGTACCAGCCTTTCAGCTTCCAGTGTGATGTAGGTATAGGGGTCACAGGAGAAGCGCTGACGAGCTGCACATTGCATCTTACTGCTGACCTGAGTAGAGGCAAAGAACAGATGTGACTGGAAACATCAGGCTTTGTTTTGCTTTCCAGAAGTTGGTCAGGCAAGTTTTCTATTGTGGTCTAATCTCTTGATTTAAAAGCCATACTGAGAAATCACATACATCCAATTGAAGAGGTGTTCCTTCAACAGCTTGGACTTTCAGTTTTACTGCTTTCATGTCCTGAGGAAAGTCTGGTACAGTACATTATATTCAGTAGACTGCCAGAAAGGGAGTTCATTTAGTTTGATGACAGATTAATACTGATTCACAAATTAATTTTGTCTCTTTGTATATCAAGGGTGTCCGCAACTTATTTAATTTGTAATAAATATAATTATAGAAATGAATGAGCTATCAAGAT
Organism: Cnemophilus loriae; assembly: GCA_013397755.1. NCBI lineage: Eukaryota > Metazoa > Chordata > Aves > Passeriformes > Corvidae > Cnemophilus > Cnemophilus loriae. Next base: position 581,854 of record VZTF01002407.1, read on the forward strand.
TTTTAAAGTATGATCCATCAATGTTGGCATGACTTGTAATCCTGGTCATTATAAATAAAATGGGTCTTTTGCAATATGGAATGCAATTTTCCCTGTAGTTTGTCTCATTATTTTCTGACATGTGGGTTAATATTAAATTACAATGCCTTAATTTTCAAATCAGGGCTCAATTTGTAAATAAGAGGTTAATAAATAACCTTTCCAGCTGGAGGCCTTATTGTGACTTCATTAAAATAAACTTTTAAATGAGATGAAGCCTTGATGGTACCCACATTGTCTCATCCGGTACATTGCAAAACAAAAAAATAATCTCCTATGGCTGCCAAAAAAACCTGCCCAAAGTCATTGTGCCTCCAATACATGCCAATGGTCTTTTAAATGTCCCACATAACTGGGCTATGCCCTGACTTGCTCCATCTCCTGCTTCCTGACACATGGAGCACATACCGAGCTGTCCTTCTTTGAGTGTGACCTCGAGCACACTGTGAAGGCTCCAGGTGGTTGGTGCCACACGCTGTGCTCTACATCTTAGTGGTCCCACAGTGGATGCAGCTTGTCATTTCTGTCACCAAACTCAGACCTACTCCTGCCTCTTTGTCTGCTTTCTGCTGCATTTCGTGTGAGGTTTAGATAGGATATTAGGAAAAATTTCTTCACTGAAAGGGTTGTGAAGCATTGGAATGGGCTTCCCAGGGAAGTGGTGGAACCACCATCCCTGGAAGTGTTCAAAAAATGTGTAGATGTGGTGCTCCGGGACATGCTTAGGTGGTGGATTTGGCCACTTTAGTTTTATGGTTGGACTTTCTGATCTTTGAGGTCTTTTCCAACTTAAATGATTCTGTGATTCTCTAATGCTCATGGTTGTGTCTCTCATTACAACTTCCAGTGAAAAAGAAAAGACTTTTCTCAACAAGTGCCACATTCTTCACAGGAATTTCGTGTTCTGAGCTGGATTTCTGCAGTTGCAGAGGTGCAAGGAGAGCTCTGACTTCTCCGTTGAAGGCACACACCTGTGACTGGCATTGTTTGGGCCCTGGACCTAAACTAAGCTGGTTTGTTCTTTTCCCATTGCTGATTGCCAGCTTGGACAAAGGCTATTTCCCTTGTAAAGATGTTTCCCCTGAGACAAAAGTAACATATGCAAATTTATAAATAAAAAACCCCAAGCACCCAACTCCAAAACAAGAACTCCAAGATATGGTAGGAAAATTCAAAAAAACAGCCCACTCTTAAGAAAAGCAGCAAGCTGCTCTGTGAGACAGAGGTTGAACTAGTTTTGCCCATGAGTGCTGTTGCTCTGTGCTCTGAGAAATGGTAGGCTCAAAATTTGTTGTCTTAAGAAAAAACAAACTACCAAAAAACCAGGTCATTTGAGAAATTTTTTTCCTAATTTGAGTAGTTTTCATTTACTCTAATCAGAGAATACTGATACATGTACACGAGACCTAGTTTACAATTGCAATCTCCTGATGGTTCTCCTGCTATTTTTATTCCAAAAAAAGTCAATTTTTTTCAGTAGTACTAAAGGTGTTTGAAATATATTAAAATAATAAACCTCTTCCTCTCTGTCACTGAGCTTTATTCTGAGGGGAGAAAATACCCTTTTTGTTCACCAGTTGTGCTCACAAAACAGCCATTTCTAAGCCCTGCTGAATCTGTTGGAACATCTGTGGGCCAGTGCTTTGCCTGAAGGACTTTGTCAGCACTTAAAAAAGGGCTGAGAAAGAGGTTTTATTTACCTCAGCTAATCTAATTGTAACACAGTACAGTATTTTGTGTGTTACCTGGAATAATTTTAAACACCACTAAAAATGTGGTTTTCCCAGTTAAAAGGAGGGATGATGCTAATCTAAAAGGCCCTCAGCTGCTTTCTTTATTTTACATCTTTTTCTTTTGTGAGATCTGCTCAATCCCAACTTCCTGCAAGTGGAACAACTCTGTAGAAAGATCAGGAGTGGAAAACAACTCCATGTGAGCTCCTTAGAGACTTAACTTTTTCTGATACTGATTCACCCCTGATGAAACCAGCCCAGCTCTCTGCATAATAAATCTTTCTTTTTTTTTTTAAATGTAAATGACAGTTAAAACATTACTGAAGAAATGCGCAGATAATAATTTAGTCGAAAATCTTTTTGATGTCACTTTTTTACAAGACTACTTGGGAAGTCATGTCTCAGCCCCATGCTCTTGTAAATTCAAGTTTTAGATTTGGAGGGTTTTTAGGATAAAGTTGTTGATATATTATTAGTATGTGTTAGATTTTGGTAAAGCTTTTGAATAGGTTTGGATTTAAAGTTTCCCTTATAATTTGGGCAAATACAGACAATTTTTTGGAAGAGTTCAATGACCACAAATCTGGCTCTCGTCTCTAAGAAAAGCTTCTCAAACACATTGGTGTCATTGGTGCTTTCAACACATAGACCACTGCTGATTTGTTCAAAATGCTCTCACTTATTTCCAGTTACTGATGGAAATGCTGGGATCTACTTTTTTTTCTTTCCAATTAAGTAGAAACCTTCACCTGGCTCAGCCCCAGTTTCTATTCCCTGAAAACATTTTTCACTTTCTCTGACAAATCTCCTGACATTGCTAAGACAAGCGATCATTTCCCGAGAGCTCCTCAAGCAAGGTGAGACCTGTTTGGTTCTTGGATGGCTGCTAAGAAGGGAAATTCACTGGCCTGCAGGATGTGATTAGGATCACCACGTGGAGCACCCTCCGCAGCTGGTGCTGGTGCTACAGGGTGTTCAGCCTTTTGGACTGCAGAGCAAAACCCATTTTCTCACCCCTGCTTAAGATCTCCCAGATACGGTTACGCCACCCTCTTTCAGTGTGCCTGGAGTGATGTTTAATCCTCTGTGCATTTCATCGAATTTCACTTATCGTCATTATTGATGAGTGACACAGAGGTTAAACGATTCACATCAAGACATTTTGCTCAAAAAAAAAAAAAAAANGATGTTTTCAAAAAAAAAAAAAAAAAAAAAAAGAATACATCAGTTTTGAGTCAGTGGAGACACTTTGCTGAGATGCCAATCAGATGGGTAAGTGCAGCAGGCAGGTACTTTCTCAGAGGGCTGCTTTGCCAGCTGGGAAAGGGGCCCAATGAAGCCACCTGGAGATCACCAAGTTCTTGCTAGACAGTAACAGTGGCAGAAAGTGAGAAGTGAGTTTGTTTCTTGCAGCTTGGCTGAGCCGCAGAGCCTGGGAGTGCCTTTGCTCTGAGCTCTACAGCCAAGGGCAGGATGCTGGTGCTGCCAAAGGGTGGGGCAGCCCACCTACAGACTCCAGGCCTGGGGCTGGAGCGCCTTTCCAAGCTTGTTGCGAATACGTCCCAGCTGTGTTCCTCAGCTGCTGTCACTGCCACGGTCACTTCCATCGGAGCAGGTGGCTGAAGCTCTCCGGTCACACCATCTTTTCAGGGGATGGCTGCTTGCATGACCGGTCAACTGAGAAGTGGGCAAAAGAGGTAACAGAGCTAAAAACGGTGCTCTTGTTCCAGAAGTCCCTAATGTGAAGCTCTACAGATCCAAATTCTTCAAAAACAGTTCTCTCTTACACCCTCATAAGCATCACTTCTTTGTTTTGTTTTTGTCACGGCCAGTTACACCTCACAGCCCATGGAATTTTCCAAGTGGAAGACACACTGGGAGACACAAAGCCATGAAGAAAATTAGCCCTGCTTTGTCCAGAGTTTTGCTTCCTTCCCTGCTGCTCTCCTCATTTCATTTCATCTATTTTAACCACTACCACCACACTGTAGCACAAACCTTGGTGCTTTGGCCAACATCCAGCTGTGAAATGTGTGCTCTTCTCCTGCATGATTCACTCTGCAGGTGTCAGGAAAGCTGTTCCTCGTGCTCCTGAGTCAAAAAATGCAACTGTCTGTCTGTCAAAGCCTGGCAGAGAAGATGTTTTTATGGGCAGAGCACTCCAGGGTCCTTCCCAAAGAGGAACAGAAAAGGGATAGTGACAGGGGAGAGAGGGGACATTTGTGAAGGTTGTCTTCATCTGTACAGCGAATGGAGAAAGGGAATGGGAAAGAGAGAGTCCTTTAGAAGACATTCAGAGCATCAGACCAAGCTTCTGCTTCAAAGTCCTTCCTTAAACATCCTTTTTCTATGAAGACTATCCTGGGCTGTACTTACTAAGAGTTAAGGCTAGAGAGAGGAATGTAGATCACAGATTTATGTAGCCCCATTCCCTGTTTCCTGGCGCAGGAGCTGCCTTTCATGGTGTGTTGCTACACCTTCTGCTGCCTGCTGATACCACCCTACACATGATGGTAAAGGTAGGATGGTGAAACAGCCTCTGACAGGCAAAGGTATCAGCCACAGAGTGTGCTTTTTGGTAAGCCATCGACACTTGCAGAGATGTTTCCAGCAAGTGCACTGTAGATGTGTGCAGCAGCTCTTCCAACAGTGACAGCAGGCATGCCACCATGCCCCCTACATACCTGCCTGACAGGTCAGTGTGGGGAAAATGGAAACAGGCAGGCAAAGGGACCCATGTTATGAACCAGAAGTGCTGGTGCAATTGGAGGAAGCTTCAGCAGTCACGAACCCTCAGCATACGTGAAAACATAGCTTGGTTCTTTTTTTTTACACCAAACATATTTAATATGGCCATTTCAAGTTTTACATGAAGCATAAATCAAAGAGAAATAAGTGTATTGGCCACAACACGGGTTGTTTTGTAGCTTCTAAATTTTTTAAGTGTTAGGTCATTTTACTTACAAGTTAAATGGCTGTCTGCAAGAGGCCTTGGTTGGTCATAAATTGTCCTTCCAATAATATAAAACACACCATTTGTTTACAACACGTATGCACTTCCAAGTAGATCCAACAGCTCGTAAAGAACAAGGGCCCCAGTGTCATCCCTACAGAGACCACTGCAATAAAGAGCTGTTGGAATGACTCCGTACTCAGTAAGTGCAATCAGATCCAGCAACAGTAGCTTTTATGGGCTTTTTTCTCCCCTCCAGGAAAACCTGAGATATTAGTGCAATATTAAAGAGCTGTGATGGTTTTACCCAGAGTGGGATCTTACTCTTCCTATGCTCCCACTGGTTTTGGGAGCAGAGTGAGGTTAACACTCACCAAAGAAGGTCAGAATCAGACCTGTTAGGATGGTTTGTTTTCATAAGGGATATGATTGATTAAAAAGAAGGTTAATTGAATATTATGCAGCTGCCACAGTAGTATAAACTCCAAGCTCTGGCTTATAAACAACATTTGTTGCAGAAGGGTTATTACCTGCTTCCACTTGGAGCAATGAGCCTTTCGTTCCTTGTTTATTCCAGGATGGTGAAGCAGTAAAAATGCACATGCTGGTACATGACCTCAGGTGGGCTCCTAGGAAATCTTAGCCCAGTTTAAGTAATAAATATGTTCTCACACAGGCAGAGGTGTGCCCTGATTGAACTCTGAAGTGAAACACCAGCTAAAAGCAGCATTTGATCTAGATTAGAAACCTACTTTAAGTGTTTGAAGTACAAAAGCAGTAGGAGCTGATCTGAGTCTCCAAAGCCTTTTGTCAATAGAAAAGATCTGAACAATTTCCTTTTAATAATATTACTGCATTTTTATTGTGATTTCTGTAGTTCTTGGACAGTACAGAGGGGTGTGATATTTATCCAATGGATTTATAGACTGACAGGATCATTAGCACATTCACTCACTCAACCTCAGATCATGCTGAGGGCGACCAGATCGGTGTAAGAGATCCACAGGACTACGGGATTCACTTCGCCCCACCGGAGAAGGCATCTAAGCTGGCTACTTGGGGTCTCTCTGTAATCAATGAGGAGAGTGACACATATCTTTCAGAGCAAAGTCCACCCCATTCTATGTGTCTAAAACAGGAAACATTAATTTCCCAAGAGGGATGTGCCAATCTCTTCCCACGGACTTTAAAGGAACACTGAGGGTTCGTCCCATATGTAGGAATCCTGAAGATAGGGTGAGGGTTTTTCCTGTATGTACCTGATTCTACGTACCTGATTCTGCCAATCAGCTCAGGAGGGGTCCCACAGAGAGGAAAAGGAGTGCATCCCCTTCAGTCGCTTCTGCATGAAACTGCTGGTTCATTTGCACCAAGTGTAATTCACTGATTCACTGGCCAACTGCTTTGCTCAACAGCTTTCATTCCAAACTCATTGCTGTCCATGAGGATCACCTGTGAACAGCCTCCTCACCCTCCCTTAAGGCTCTAGCCCTGTCCACACCAACCCATCTCTACAAAAACAAGTTGAAAATCTGTCTCTTGGGTAGCTGAGCTAACTCTTGCTGCAGCCAAATTAAATCTTTCTCATCAATGGGCTGGATGAGACTCTAACTAGATCACAACTGATGTATCTATCAGTTCCTCACCCAATAATTGCTTCCCATCACATACATAATGCACAGATTAATTTCTCCTTTCTCCAAACCCAATATTCAATTTGCCACTGTCATGGCACATCACAGCTCTGCTAATCTGCCCTCTTTCTGTCTCCTTTTGGACAACGACCAAGTCAGTCAACAAGCCATTTTTATCATAAATCTTCTGTTTGACAAATTTGTCCAGCCGTTGCTCTGAGCCCCTCTCCTGTGCTCTGTTGCACTGCCATTGTCCTTCAAATCACCTCTGCCAAGAGGCAGCTCAAGACACCTGGGCAGCAGGACTGTGCTTGCAGCAGACGCTGGCCTTGCTGCCTCTCTTTCTGCCACCTCCATCTCACTGTTAAGTAGAAGCTCTTCAAGGCAAGACCATTCCACATCGGTGCTGTGACAGGCACTCGCCCCACCAGCTCCTCACCAGCTGTTCCTAAGCACCACCAGAGCCCAACTGACCGTGCTGGTGTGGTAACGACAGACCAAGACCAACCACCATTTGCCAATAAAAAGAAATAACAACAGACACGATGAATTATGAAAAAAAATTACTTTTTAATGTACAAAAGGTTTATATACAGGTTCAGCATGTTACCTCCATTCTTATGATGTAGAAAACAGCTAAAAATGTTCTTAAGATATAAATTTGACAGAACAATTCACCTACAGTACTTTTAGTAATGATGTCTTCTATACAGAATATATACAGTGCTGGAAAGATTATTATAATACTTTTTCAGTAAATGAAGGAAGACCACCACTAGAAAGTCCAAAAAATCTCAAGTCATTGGAGATTTGGTTTTGCTTTTGGATTTGAACTTTTGCTAATGAGATATCTGTGAGGAGGGACTCAGTAGCCATCGTTGCCCTATGCAGCTGTTAAAAAAGTCAGATTAGCAATTGAAGGACACACGAAAGCCTGATCCATCTCAGCACGAGGGATGCCCAGTTGTACTCCAAGTGTCCAGGACAACATACAATGTCCTAAAACATGTACTGCCCTCTTTTCATAAATGCAAAGGCAAGGGCAAAGTCAGTAACTGCAGAAAAATATATACAGCAGCTTATAAAACAATCCCTTTAAACACAACTTTCACAGGAGACACAGAAACAGCCAGGCACCTTGCTTTGCTTCCCCTGTCCTCATGCACCCTGGACATCAGCAGGAGTCATTGAGGGGTGAAGGGCAGGGCTGAGAGCACCCTGTGTGCACCCTCTGCATTTGAGATGAGGATGGATGAGACTGCAGGATGCTGAGCAGCACCTCCCTGCACCAGCCATACTCAGGGCTACTGGGCAGCAGAGCTGTCCCAATCCACCACTGCCAACCACAGCTCCTGCCTATCTGACATCACAGAGTCTGCCTGGAGGTAACACGTGGCATGTTCATGCCAGCCTCTGGTCAGGCTGGGAAGAGTGATCCTGACATCAGTTTGTGCAAAAGGAAAGCAAAGACACCAGAAAGCACATTTATAGAGCTGTACTGGTCCCATGCAGGGGACAGAGTCAGGTGCAAATGAGAACATCACACTGATATGACAGGGAGATGGGAAGGAAAGAGTTAAGCTCTACAGATGCTTACTCAGTCCAGCTGTAAGAACCTGGCAGGGATGTCACACTTGTTCCCTGCCCTACAACATATGGGGTACAAAGTATTTGAGGCAATGAGAGCAGGATGAGAAGAATTGTCCTTGTCCAACACTGTCTGAAGTTAAGCAAGGCCTCCTCCCAAGTACATGCACCCTGCTGCTTCTACCCTTTTGTCTAACGACAGTAAAAATATATAATGCAACAAAGATCAACTTCAGTGGCAGGTGGGACTGTCCTGGAAACAGCTGATCACTATTATGAGCAGTTATATTCTGGTGGAGAATTCGGCTTCAGGAGGCCCTGCTCCTCCCATCTCTTCCCCAATGATGGTCCCAAGAGGTTCTCACTGACCAAGCTCCTACTCTGACTCAAATACCTGTTTTGAGACTATCCACATGTTTGGTGCTGTAGGTGCAGTCTGCTACTCAAATGAACAATTCGGGTTGACCATGGTATATTTTATAGATACAGCAGTTTTTTTCATGCTGTGGGACATGTTAAGCTAGTATTGGGTGCATGCCAACAAGCCTGCTTACGGGGCAGGGTGTTTTGGCTTATGCTTGGCCCCACATCAGTGCAGCCAGAAGCCTGTTGTGCGCATGGAGCTCAGGCAGAACCCTGCATTGAGCACATCACACAGATGAACCCTGGCAGATTAACCTGCTCCCCCATACTGCCACAGTGCACGCTGGGCTGGAACAATCATAAAACTTTCTCCATCACCATCACTTGTTTATGTGAGCACCTCAGCATGGAAAAGCCACCAGAGAGCAAAGCTGCTGCAAAGCTGCACAGGGATACAGTAATGTGTGCTCCAGCACTCTGACATTAAAGATGCATGTGGGGCACTCGCAGAAAGTCACTGTGTTCAGAAGGTGCAAAGTTATGTATGTGTGTCAGTCTGCACACCAGAGCCTTCCTGCCATAGGGGATTATTTCCCAGTGATTGCTGTTCCCAGGCCTCTGCTCCACTCTGCACATGATATAAACCACGTTGTAAACACATCTGATCAAAGTGTGCATTCACCTTTTATGTGTCTCATCAATGTGTCTTTCCAATGTTTTCTCAGAAACACCACTATGTTTTTATAAATGTACATTTTATATACGCTTCTGACAATACGCTATATTTGATTTTTAAAGGAAGAGAGGCCTTGGCTACTTAACAAGAAAGCATGGTAAGGCACTTTGCTGAGAAGCTGTTTGGAATCATCGCTCTTTGCAAGGTACAAAGGTATTTACGGTATAAAACAATACTGCTGGCAGAGGGCTTGTTTGGAGATGTAACTAAACCCTACTCTTATCAGAGCAGAATACATAGTATGGCTTTTATTCTAACCAAAACCGCATCTTCCCATTTCTTTCTGGGGCGGGTTGAAAACGGAATTTTTTTGCAAATGTAACTAACGGAAAATGATGAGGAGTGCTATTTACAGGGGTCCCCGGAAGGGAGGGTTTCATCTCTAACCACCCTTATGCTGTCTCCTAGCTTGGCGGTGCTACTGTTCAGTGCTCCAGGAAACCAAGCCAAAAAAATAATACTAGAGGTGCACCCTTATGGTACTGAACTGCCTGCATATAGTTTACATAATTCTGTACACAGACTTTAAAATTTTGATTTTGAAATCCTTTAATGTATTTAACACTTATAAAAAACCCTACTCTATTGAAACAGATTATTTTTGAAAAGCACATTCATACAACTGCTTCACGCAGAGCCCCTTGGATAGCACCAAGGCCTTGTGCTTTACCGTTATGACATCATGTTTAGAAATTTACTCTCTTCCGCCAGCGTGGTTAGCATGGAGCTCATATCACCTATTGCCATATTGCTTATCCCCGCAGGTATGGTGGGCAGTGTCAGAGAGTTTCGTGGAGTCGTCAGGCGAGAGGAGTTCTGGGAGAGGTTCTGCAGGATGCTGGGGCTCAGGGTTCCTGACATCAGGCTCGAATGGTCCCCATCATCCATGATGGCATCAAAATCTATCTGGGGCGGCTCAAGACCTTGAGAGTCCACTGTGCTGGACACCTGGTTTGTTCCTGGGGAAGGCAGAGTGGCTGGCTTGCTGTTTTGTGTGCACTGCTGCTGCCTGACCCGACAGTCCGCGTGGTTATCGAAGCCGTTGTTCTGTTCATACATGTGGATTTGGCCGTAATAGTACATCAAGTTGTTGTCCCTCGTGCCGTCCGAGCACTGCTGGGCTGGTGCCAGCAACATGTCGCTGGTTCTTTTATGCATGGCCTCCGTCGTCTCCTGGCCCGGGCTGATGGTGTTGGTAGGATGGGGAGTTCTCATGTAGCCCAGCTGCTGGGCGGTGCGGACCCCTCGGGGTCTGCTGCCCGGGTTTGGCTCCGGCGGAGGACGAGGCTGGATCATGCCAGGTGGATACGCCTGCGCAGCTGAACCCATCACACCCTGCTGAGGCTCAAAACTGGGCTGATTGGAGGTCATGATGGGCTGAGGAAAGGTCTCTTGAGCCACAGGGAAGTTCAGGTGCCTTGGCTGAGATGAGTAGTTCTGCTGACTCGGTTCGTGCATGACTTGTCCCAGCACTGTGCGCTCACTGTTGCTCCTGACCATCAAAGGATCGGCCGCCATGTCCACTTGCTGAGGGTGAAGGTGGGGTCCAGACTTTGCTGCCATGTTGCTACAATTAGGAGAGATCTGATTTGGGTTGCCACTGATTGCACTGGGGCTCAGCATCTGATGAGGTTGGTTATACCCTGTGTGCAGGCCCATATCGGGGTTCATGTTGGGGACTACGCCCATGGGCTGCTGCCGCAGCTGCATGCAGTTTAGCCTCTGCCCATCTATGCCCATGTTTCTCTGCATAAAGCTCTGCTGTGTTACATTCATGCTGTTGTCTGGCAGCTGCATCTGCTGCTGGTTGTAGTTCTGGTACTGACCAAAGTTCTGCTTCTGCTGGACCACCGCTAAGTTCCCTTGTGAAAACTGCTGCTTCGACTGATTGGACATGATATCAACTGTGCCCGAGCTGACTTCATTCCACTGGACAGGCATGTTATTTTTATTCATGTCTGAAGAAGTATCAAAACTCATGGAACACTCTGCCATCATAGGTCCCAAGTGGCTCATGCTTGCCTCAGCCACTGCCATCCTGCGCTGGCTGGGCAAGGCTGGAGGCTGCAGCTTCCCACTTCCTTGGAAATTCTGCATCTCACTGCTGTACCCCATGGAAGTGCTCTCAGCCACTGTCCCATTGCTCTGGGATTTGATGTACTGTACTACATCATCTGGCAGCATAATGTCATCGTCTCCAATGGGCGCATCTGTCTCCCCGGACATGGCTTCCATGGCAATGTTTTCACTGATGCTCACTGGTCGGGGCGAGTAGGTGTGCCGGGGCAGGCTCCCATCTGAGCGCCCATAGCTCTGGAGACCAAAACTCCTCCTGTCTGTGGGGTGTGGAGGATGGAAGGGGTTCACGCTGTTGGTGCTGTTGAAGCGGTGAACTCGTGGGAGAGCCTGGGGGTCTCCGGGAGGTCTCCTCACTGGGTCACTTGCCCGTCTTGTGCAATTGCCCTGCACCTCATGGGGAAATGCTGGAGCTGATGGGTACCCATAGGTGTTACCATCGCTGCAACGCCTGGGGCCTGGCGGGAGGCGGATGGAAGGCAAGGTGGGGTCTGGTCCGTCCATAAGTGAGATCCTGTTCTTCAGGGTCATCCTCTCCATGTTTGGCAGGGGAGTCGGAGGAGGGCCCCCTGTGGCAGCAGCGTACTTGGCTTTCAGCCTGTAGTGCTGAGCTGGTGTGAGGTTCAGCAGACCCGGCATCCCGCTGCACTGGCTCGCCTCGCTCGACCGGCGGGAGGCGTCTGTGGAAATCGGGTCGTAGGAGTCAGCAGAGCTTGTGTTATTGGGGCGGTGCCCGAGATGCGAAGCCTCACTGGAACGGCGGCTGGAGAAGTACGGGGAGATCCCTGAGGATCTGCGGCTGACGGTGTAGGCAGAGCTGACGGTGCTTGTTGTACTATCACGGCGCTCGTTCAGTTGGTTCAGCATTGTAACCTCGTTGACAGACAGCTCCATGATTCTGGGGTTAGGCAGCATAGCAGAAGAACCACCACTATTTTCTAGAACAGAGCCTGAGACAAAGGTTTCAGGGAAGGAAAAGCTTTAGTTAGCTGAGAAATTTCCCTTGGTAATGTTCTAGGTGCCAGAATACAGACCCACAAAGCCACCCCCAAATATTTCATGAGAGTGATGGTGAGTTTCATGTGCTGCTAGTGAATTCAAAGCTTCATTTCGAGCTCTATGTTCATGCAAAGGGAGCAAGAAGTCTGGGGAGAGAAGTTAAGAAGTCCCTGCTGCAGAGTGTTTGTAACATGTACATCCCTTATACTCAGCTCCTGAGGAAATGTCTCCACATGGGCTTCCCTCAGTAGGACAAAGGCAGGACTGGTGTGAACAGTGGCATGGGGACAGCACATAGCTACAAACACAGCTGCTCTCAGGGACAGATGCACAGCAGTCAGGGACAGCAGGCCGAGAGCCCAAAGTCTGACATCCAAAAGCTCTTCCAAGAGTAACCCAAGAAGCTCTCAGATCTAGTATAACCCGGGCACTATGCCTTGGGACTTCTTGGCAAAGTTAGAGGATCTCTAGAGGGTTCATAAAGATGCCTTCACCAGGAACCACCAGCCAGTGGGAAACTAGCATATGAAGCTGGAGGCAATAGCCAGGAGCTTCTGAAGCGACAAAAGGCCTGTCAAAGCAAGATTATGGAGGGAGGTCTTGTCTGGATTGCTGCTGTGCTCCAGTGGTCTCCCAGGAAGCACATCAGACCTTGGGGGACTGCTACTGCTGGAAGAAATGCAAGCAGTCTTGTGGCTGTAACCGGGACAATGAGGACAGCTGTGTCTGGGTTCTGGGCAAGCTCAGAAACAAGGACACCAACACCTCTGTCTCCCTTCATAGATCTGTAGAACTGAGCACCTAGGTTTCTCTTGGACATCACCAGATGGCTGTGTTTACACCCAAGCTGTCCATTTTACCTGACATTTTTATCTGGCAAAGCATGACTCAGAGGCAATAAGAAATGATCCTCATTCCTCCAGGGCAGACTCTTGGTTATGAAACCAGAGTCAAACTCTGGAAGGTTCCTACAGGACATGGTCCTGGCCCAGGGCTTACCATTTCCTGAGATGGGAGGCAGCTTGGTGTTTCTGGCTTGTGGAGCTGGGCTCACCCATGAGCAGGAATCCTTAACTGTCTTGAGTTTCTCTTTCTTGAGCTGTTCAAGTCGTTGCATCGTCGTCATGTGTTTCCTTAGCTGCAGGCTGACTGCCGAGTTACCAGATGAGACCGTTGAGTCCACGACAGGAGCGTTGTCATCCAACGCCGTCAGATCTCCCAGACTTCCCCCGCTGTGCATGTTCATTTCTACTCCACTGTCATTGTTGTTGGTGCTGCCAAGGGGTGATGGCTCACTGCTGCATGACGACTGGCCACCAGGACTGGACTGACACATCTTGGGGAAGGAAAAGAAGAAAAAGAGTCGGGCAGATGAAAACATGGATGGAAAGACATTAGGAGCCCAACATCCCCAGTGTTAGTCCTGGAGCATAGGAGAGCTCCTATCCCAGGCTCTCCCCTTCCTTGTTACCCCTCCCTGCTGCAGGATCTCAGCTCTTCCAAAAGGCAGGTGCCCCCTCCCTGTGAGAGGAGGATGGGACAGCACTTCACAGCTGGAAGAACTATGGTGATTCAACTGCAAGATGGAGAGAAACCAAATGCTCTTCCTCCAAAAGAAGAAGGACAGATGTTTCTCGAAGAAAAGCAGCATGTCACCTGGTTGTGCAAGGTGTATTGCAGCAAACGCTGGCTTATCTAACATGGGATCAAGGCTTAAGTATTTCAGACACAACGTATTTCTGTCTTTAAAATACCCTAACATATAATTAGGTTAGCTGACAAACTTCCCTGCCAGATAAAAACCTGGTTCACTGTTGGCAAACTCCCACTTGCAGATAAGGCAGATAAGCACCATAAATATTTATTTTATTTACATTAGGAATGTAAACTACTCACACTGAGTAGTTAATTTGCAGCAGACACTATATGGTTTGAACTTGCTCTGCTGCTGCTACCGAACAGGATGCCTGGCTTTTCTGCTCCAGGCCCATGCTCCAGGCAAAAATGGGAGTGCTGAAAAGGCAACGTACTCTGCCCTGGGCCAAGGTGGGAATGCAGGGTGCTGCAGTGTTTTTACTTTACTCCATAGCAGTCCCCCATGGGCAGGGTTGACTGGCTCTGATTGCCCTTCAGTCCAGATGACAGAGGTTGCAATCCCAAGGTTTAATGGCAAGTTGTGATGCTGGGAGAAAGGCGGCAAAGGGAATTCTCGGGCAGTGTATTCTCCCCCTTTCTGCACTCAAGCAAATTTCTCCTATCCCTCCCCACTGCTCCACATACTTCCATTTTCACCCTGCGGGGGTTAAATGGAGACAGAGATCTGCAGGAGATCATGCTTTATACAGCTATTTTAATACAAAGGATTTCTTTGCTCACCTTAGTACCGACTGTCCTTAGGAAGGTAGAGTAAGGAAGGGTAAGTGGGAATAAAGAACAGGTTGTTAGGACAAAGACAGCATTAACAAAAAGGACCAGGTTAGTAAAAGGAGGAAGAGGGAAATGCAGAATACAGCACAAATTACCAACATATCCCCCACTCCCATGCCCCATCTTCCCTGCCTTCCCTCTTTGGGGGCACAAAAAAAAGCTCCTAGGAGAGACTTCCAACCTGTTTCCATGGGTTTGGGGTGACACACAAAGATGGGTCAAAACAAGGAGCCTGCGAATGATGGGAACCAGTGAGGCATCGCACCCCTCCCACCACCCCGACCGTAACCACAAAACAGGAGTTGGATGTGGACCCACCAGATGAGATGCCACCTGTTAGATGTGCACAAGTGAAGTATGCAGTGCTGGAGAGTGACAGTGAAGAGAAAACATGACCCAGGGCCCTGCTGCCAGTGAGATGGCTTGGCTGGAACTCTGGGAGCACAGAGTGCTAGGAAAACAAGCCCATACCTTCAGGAGAAGCAGGGTGGGGAGCTGTAATTGTGTCAGTGTTTTCATAGGAAAAAACCAATAAAACACATGGAGGAAGAGTACTGGAGAAAGGTCATTCTGTCCAGTGGTTCTCACACTCAGATTTTGTAACACAGTACAGAACCTCATCACAGGAAACTGGTTTCTTAGTGAATTAGAGACGTTCTGGATATGTAAATACTCAATTTTTTCCTAACTGCAACATGCTGCTCATTAGTAATTTGTCCAACAACATATCCCCTAACCCTTCTGAGAAAATCTTTGTAGCTCCAGGGCATGTTTTTCACAGGAATAATAATCTTTTCACCTGGATTCAAATCAAGAAAATACGTATTTTGGAGCTCAAAGTCCTTTCAGCTCTACTGGGAAGTCTGGGGAATATGTGAATACTCCTTTGCAGGTGAAGGTCTTTTCTTCTCTATCCAGCCCATACCTTGTCCCACTCTGAGCTGATGCAGCAGACCAGAACTTTGGGTACGAAAGTGAAAAGAAATGTCAAAAGGCAAAAGTGATTCGTGTCTTGCAACACTCCATCTCCTCCCCCTTCCTGGACAGGGTGGAAGAGGTTTCATGTGTTCGAAACCACCACTATACACAGCTCCTTAGTACCACTGACCACACTACTGCCAATTGTGGAGCTGCTGTAATGGCCAAAGAGCTGATAAATGGTCTTTGCTTCAACTGGTGGCCACTCATGGAGCTGTAAAGCTTGATCGTGATTGAGTGACAGCCTGTACTCTGTGGGCCATGGCATTGTTCCCATGCTTATTCCTAGTTTCACTCCCCTGCCCCATCATCCTGCTACAATTTTCTATTGCAATTTTCTATTTCTATGGCAGCTGGGAGTCATGTATTGAATTTGTGTACTCCTGAGTATTCTGCTCTAGCTGACATGGACTGATCAGGGAGGTGCGACTAGGTGATCTCAAGAGGTCCCTGACAACCCCAGTGATTTTGTGCTTCTGTGTATGGTGGACAGGATCAAGGAATTGAACTTGCTTTAAGATACTCAACAAAAATAAAACAGCTAGTTTTATCCCCACTGGCTTCACCAAAAAGCAGCAGCCTAGAAAGAAAAGGAGTGAAGGGTGCAGGAAGGAGGAGCAAAGGGACTGCTTAAGCCAGGACCTTTGCTTCAAGAAGCGTTCATCAATCTGTGCCCTGTGGTTGTTGTTCAATTTAAACTGGTGAGGTAGGTAAAGCTCATTTAACCACAACACTCTTGGGTTTTACCCACTTTCACAGTGCAGGAATGCCAAGCTCAGCACAGGGCATTACATGGCCCCCATGACTACAAGGGCAGGAATTTATGGTGCTGGGTAGCAAGATACAAAATGTACTGGACTGTGCCCTGACCTGCAGTTTCATTTCTGGACTTGAACTCTAGGGTTGAAGGGCACCTGCCCAGAGAGGTAAATGGAATACAAATGCTTCATGCCCCTATTGCATCAGAGAGATCAAGAACCTCGTAATTTCTGCCAAAAGCATCTGTTCTTACCACAGAATTCTCTGTTTTTATCGTTTTGACTTGTAAGCAATCCTCCACGCTCCTCATGGTGCTGTTGGCCTCGGGGCTCTCCTCTGACACCTTGCTGCTCTGCTTGGCGCTTGCCTCATTGTCCCCGTTTTCCTTGAGAGGAGGTGGCCGTGGGTGAACATCATTGCGCTGCTTCTTCGTGACGTGAGCATCAGGCCCGTGCACCGTCTTGACATGTTTCCTGAGGGAACTGGGGTCCGTGTACCGCTTCGTGCAGCCAGGGATTTTACAGACGTAGGGTTTCTGTCAATGCAAGCAAATCTTGCGTTATATTTAGAATAAGCCCAGATATTCCAGGTACAGTGTATGGGCCAAGAAAATACAATGAGCATAGCAGTAGGCAGCAGCAAAATCTGGAGCATCTGCTCCACAGAGATATGGAAGATGTGATATACGGGCTGCTGCTGAGCCACACAGACTTGGCCGGTCATTTCATGTTGGCTAAACTTCCTGTTTTCAGTTTCTGGATCAAAAGACAGCTAAGAATTCATGAAATATTTTCCTAGTATTACTTTCTCATGTATGTATTTGCTCGGGTGGCCACAGGAATGTTTCCTGATTAAGGATGGGAGGAAGGTGATGTAGCAGACTGGGCATAACACATTCGCTCTGCTAAGGTAGGTTCTACACCAAGAAAATGTCTGAAACCTTTTGGCTGATGGAAATCCAGTGAATTCAAGCCAGACTGGATTCATCCTACTCAATCTATCATTGAGATAGATACCAGCACCTGTCACCTTGAAAAATGCTATTGTGCAAAACAAACCACAGGCATGCAATGTTTTTTTCAGACGATAGCACTCGATCCCGAATTCATGAATCATTGATTGCCATAGGAAAACAAGGCTGAAGCCATGCTTCTTCAAAACAGAAGTCAGCAAACAGATACTTCTACTCTTTTAACTTTTTTTATTTTACTGAGTCTCCAATTCCAAAGTGTATTAGCACTGCAGTTGTTTGAGCTGGTGCTGCTGCGCTGGAAGCTCTGAATTCATCACAAGTCCTGCTTTTGGCCTCACAACTACTCTACATATTTTTCTGCCAATGCACTAGGATAGATCCATGAAAAAAAACAGACAGATGTTATTTGAAGGCTATCCAAAATGACCATTCCAATTCTTTTTTTTTAAATCTGTTTTGTAATTTTGTCCGGGAACTTAAGTGAAAAAATACAAAGGAGTATATATCCTTAGCAGAAAGCCAGCATAATCACATGAAAAACACTGAAAGTCTGTTTTGTATTCAAAAGCATGCTTCCTGACTGATCTTGGCACATCACTCAAACCAGCTAAATCCACGTAACACCCCACTGAGGTAAATATTTAATATATTTTGAAGCTGGGTAAACCAAAGCACAAGAATTAAAATAGTTTGTTTAAAAATATCATGCAACCTTTTGGACAAGCATTATAGAAACATTATTGCTGCTATTAAACCTTATTACAAAGAACAGAACCCCCACCACATGTGGTGAAAAAAACCTGTGTATGAACAGCTCAAAGATTTTTTACAAATATCCTTTAGGCTCAACAGTTCTGATTTTTCAGACCCCAGCAGTTATGGTAACATGATCACTGTTGCTGGGACAGCAGACACTCCACGTAAGGGGATTCAATCACCCTCTTCATCAGGCCATTCCCCCTTGCAACAGAGCTGAGCACAACTGCTGTTTCATTGGCGTGCCTTCATCTATTCCCTGGGTTATCCAGATTCTGACATGTAGTGACATCTTCACCCTAGTGAAGTCAAGAGTTTAGGTATCTCAGATGCCTCCCTCCTGCTCTCATGCACATACAAGGTAATAATCTTCTGGGTGGGAGAACTGGAGAACTCCCCACACACTAAGCAGAACTGGATTTATGTGTTTTACCCTCGTTCAGCTTGAGTTGCTGAAAATGTCACTCTGAGTCTTTGGCTGGTCATGAACTCATGCCACTCCTCTGTGTATGCACTGGAGAGTGGTCACAGGACAAAAACCCTTTTTCCAGGTGTAACTTTGAAGGTATCCCCTGAAGGGATTCAAACAGTCACTGAAAGTAAAATGAAATAGTGTGTATGACATTTCAACAATCAAACCAAAGCCAGTGTGCTAATATATCCCCAGCCCTGAACTTCAGCATGTTTGGACCATACACCTACATCCTGTCACACAATGATAGTGACAAATACACGGAACCTGGAACTTCCCCCTTGGAGAAGACTTGGATGACTAACTCTGAAACTGGTGTTTTCCAAGTAAACACTGCAAGCAGAGGAAAATATTTAGAAGGTAGCTAGGAACCACAATAGAGTTACCAATGGGTAATGGGAAATACTCACAGCCACAAACTTCTGCTTTGCATTTGTGTGGGTTTGTGAGCCAAGGTCTCAGTACAGTTTGCTAAGCCAGTGGTCATGGCCACAGCTGGACGCAGGACCCTCGCCTGGGCCTGCTGCCCAGTGTGATGAGCTTTGCTGTGAGGGATGCCATCTGTTGTAAAGGATCGTGTTATATGTTCCTCAAAAAGAGGATGTCAAAAATATGGCCCAGAGAGCCACTGTCTGCAGCCTACAGATCTCCCACCACCAGTCTTGGGGTGTGTCTGTACTGCATCAAGGAGGGTTGAACAGCAGTTCAGGAGTGAGCATGACTGCAAAATGTAAGATTGTTTGGATAGTGACAGTGCCTTGTAGTTCCCCTGGCAAGGCCAGCTGGTCTGGTACAGATCCTCCACTAGTGGCTGTGCTGTTCCTACACTTGAGACGGCACTGGTGTCCCTCAGGGGAAGCAACTGCAGAGGATAAAATCCCTATCTGTTATCTGAGTCTTTAATTAGTGTTGTTTGAAAGCAGCCTGTGCCAAGTGTCAGCGTATTTAGATCAGGGTCCACCAGAGACATGGAGCTGGATGCTCCTGCCCTACAGCCTCACCTTCTTGCACAAGGGGAACCCAAATGATCAGACTTTCAAGTGTGTTCAAGCTCTGCTCAGAGGAAGCGAGGAGTCATCCCAGATCCAGTGCGGCTCTTGATCTGGATCACTTGGGAATCTGAACTCATTGGAGAACTTATATTTACTAACACATTCAAAACGAAAATTCCACATGTAGGGACACGGGACATTAGCTGGCTCAGATGGGAAACTGCCCTGCCTAGCAAAGCTCCTGGTAAAGCTCCAGGGATCTGAGCTCCAGTGTTCTATGGGCAAAACAGTGGCTCACATACTGTCAGTGTGCACAGACTGGGCTGAGTGAGTCTGTATCCAGCACTGAAAGCTGTATCAGCAGTCTTGATCCATTCACATGAGAATCCTTAGGAATTGAAGAGAGATGCAAATATAGTTTAACACAGGGAAAAATGTTGCAAAAATGTAAATCTTCAGTGGCTTGACTGATTAATTCAGTTTATGAGCAAGAATATGGAGACTGGCTTAACACTGCAAAATTAAGAGGTGGAAATATCAACAATGAAAGGGACACTGGATCCAGCACTGGAGGAAGGCAGGAAAAGCATCCAGGGCTGGAGAATGAGCAATTTCCAACACCTAAAATGTGAGATTAAACCACAATTGCCTACCTTTCAGGGGAAGAAGTTTTAACATAGAAAAATGGTGTAGTCAAACACCACTTACTGGGAATGCAGGATGTTGAGCAGATGAGAGGTTGCAACCTATTTTTTTGGTCCCTCCTGCCCTCAGGGTTGGTGTAGCCTTAAAACAACCCCAAACTATCCAGTTTAAGTGTGGATATGGGTTAATTTTAACCTGTGTCTTGCTGGTGGAGAACAATTCTGATGCTTGGGTTCATACCCAAACCAATTCAAACAACACTGGGATCCTGGTCATTCATCGGTCCCTCTCAGCATCATTTCAGCATGGAAGAGGATTC
The DNA here is from genome assembly GCA_013397755.1 of Cnemophilus loriae. Taxonomy (NCBI): domain Eukaryota; kingdom Metazoa; phylum Chordata; class Aves; order Passeriformes; family Corvidae; genus Cnemophilus; species Cnemophilus loriae. Next base: position 602,295 of record VZTF01002407.1, read on the forward strand.
TAGATTTTGAGTCCTTATTCTGACTCGAACAGAATCTCTGAAACCTACAGAGCTTCGGTTATCACTGACTGATACTATACCAGAGATAAAAATACTCCCAACATGTCCTTTGTAGACACAGCATCGCTTCAAAAGGCTGTCAACCGTGGCAACTGCGTTCCATTCTCCAATAGTCTATATTTAACTGTTGCAAATTAGGCTACAGACTGAATTCTTCATGGCTGAAAACACTATTAGAACTTTAGAGTGTTGTTTTTTCTTCCCCTGTCAGCTAATTAGTGGTAATATAAATTTGAATCGTCGGCTGTGGTTGATTGCAACAGACCATCACATGTGTTACAATAAAGGCAATTTCCTCTGCTCCCCAACTACTAATAGTGGGTCTTAATTATCCAAGGTTAACAAAGCATTGCATTGTGCTCTATCATTGTACATCAAACGATGGAGGGAGTATTATTTCCAGAGCATCAGGATCCAGGGTAGCTGTTGTATTACTGCAAGTCTGCTCCACAGTAATATTAAACACCACTTACACAACTGTACAATACTATCTGTGCTATTAAAAATTATGAATTTGGAAAATGCTTGTTTTAATTTCCAAAGTCGATTAAAAAGTTTGCATACTTTAACATCTGTTTATGATTTCAAACACAGCTTTCATAAATATAAAGCTAATGTGGTCTGGCTCCCCAGCAAAATAAATCCCATTAAAAAATAAGATAAACCTCTCATTACAGGAGGTTTCTTTTTACATGCGTCCAGTGTGTAAAGTGTATGTTTATTGTCAGCAAAATTTAAAAAAAAAGCCCTCCGTTAAGCTGTGGTGAGCCCAGGCTTACCTCATTGGAATGTGTCCTGTTCTGGTGCTTGGCTCTGTCCGAGGCATTGGAAAAGGCTTTATTGCAGCCTTCATGTTCACAGACATAAGGTTTTTCTCCAGTGTGGGACCTCAGGTGTGTCTTTAAGTTCTCCAGGCGGGAATAGGCTTTGGAGCAACCCTCAAACTAAAATAAAAAAAACACATGAGGAGTGATTAATTAACCAGAAAAATTTGATTTTCCCCCTGCCTAAACCCTTCTCATCTGTTTCTCATTCTTTCTTTTTTTTTCTTCCTTTTAAAGGGCTTGTGTTTTAGGGAACAACATCCACTTTGTTGGGAGAATTTGCTTCCCTAAGCAGGCTGAGAGTTTCAGCAGTGAGTCATATTTGAGGTGCTACTCCTTGTTGGGTACCCACCTGACATTTCAACAAGTGACTCTTTTTTTCCAGCAGGGCTAAACACCCCTCCACTCCTCCCAGAGCTCTCTTAGCCCCTCCTGCCATCCCTCTGCATCTAAAACACTCAGAAACAGGGGCCCCCTCCTTCCCACCTAGGGAACTGACAGCTTCTCCACAGTCTGACCAGCCTTGCAACTTCACTAGCACCAGCACTGGAACAGGCAGACCGTCCCCTAACACACAAACAGAAATCTAGCAAGCTTTAAAGTTTCCCAAATTACCACTGGTGTCTACTCTTGGAGGATGCTATGGTCAGGCTGTCTGACATTACCAGTTTAAAAAACAAGACTCTCAATCTTGAAGACAGATGGATTTTTGGATGACAAAACAGGCCAGGAACCTTCCTCCTGGAAGGAAACCAGCTGCCCACACAACGAGAAGGAGCAGCCTGGGAGACGTGGTGAGGCTTCGGGTGATGTAAGTCCTGCCATCCCTCCACTCTGGCTGGGCTGGAGGCTTCTCCCTGCACCTGCCCTGTCTCAGCATGGGAGGATTTCACCTCAAACCAAGGAGGCTCTTAAGTGCTCTTTGACAAAACAAGTGGGAGGTTTTAAAAAAAGCAAGGTTCCCTTGCAAATTCTAGCTAAATGCTGCACTGCCTGTTCAGCTGGGAGCATTGAAAAGCCCAGGCTGTACTTCCTATACAAAAAACACCCTTTAAATTTCAACAAGCAGCCTCTCCTGCTGTAATGTGTGTTGTATTTTAGTCACATCACTTAAATGTGTCTGCGAGTTCAGTCCAGTTGTGACAAGACTTCACACTGCTGTATTTGAGCCTTGGCCAGTGAAGCCACAGCAGGACAGGTCATGTTCACTGTCTGATTTTCCCATGGTTCTACACACCCAAACATCTGGTCAAAGGCACCTGATGCAATAGCAACAGCACCTGTCTCCTTGTGCTCCACATGCACAGGACCTGCCAGACTGCTAGGGAGGGAGGCAAACATGCAGCTCATGAAACCCATGAAGCATGTATGCACAGGTTGATCCCATGTAACTTTGTTGTGTTGGAGAAGAAGAAGGATTACTTAAGATTCCCTTTAAGGTCTAGCATAGGGATGGTGGACATAAGGCAGACTTGCTTTGCTCACGAGATATCCACATCTCTTCAAGGACAGTAGGAGCATCCTGCAAGAGCTGATTCCTTCCACAGCTTTGTCAGGGTGGGATGGATCCAGTTCTTCTTCCTCAGACAACTTTCATTAGCCCGTTTGTCCCACAGAACATGCCACAACTCTGAGGTAGCACAGTATATCTCTTTCTTCTCTTGCCCTGTACAAACAATCCTTTACAACTCAAGTCACTTATGGTTACTGAAATACATCATTCCTCTTGCTGGAAAACAAAGAGAACTCAGCATGAGACAACTCATGTGTCCATTCTAGTTTTGCTGGATACTGACACAAAAACGCAGTTATTAAGAGCAAAAGTTCTAAGGCCACATTTTCAAATAAGAGCTTCTCAGCAAAGCAGCCTGTGCATGTTCAAAGCAGTTGTTCCCACTCTTACGTGTGGATTTGATTATGCCAGTGGGAGTTCTGGCTGTCATCTGTTGAAATAATCCTTGACCAAATCCCAGGCTGCAATTGGGCTCATCTGTAGCTTTATGTACACCACAGACTTCTTGTCTAAAACAAATGTTGCTTTGAAAAATCACTGCCAGACTTGGACAAGGAATGCTCTGCCACAAAAGGGCACCGTCTGCAGAGCTGCCATTATCCCAGACAGTTGGAAAGTGGTGGTTCTCCAGTTTGGGGACAGTTGCAACATATTGCACGTGGAGGGCCTGCAATTCTCCAGGAGGCAGAGGATGACTTGAGACTCAAACACAGACTTGCCATTGCAGCAGTGTGACACAACTGAGGCTTGAAAGAGGCAGGATTGTGCAGTAGTGTTTTTCCCTGCTCCACCACAGCACTGAAGAGGATGCAGCCACTGCTGGTTTTGTCTCCTGAGTCCCTCTATCTGCAAGGGCAGGCTAGACTTGCCCTCAGTGCTCACTTTGTATGCACCAACAATCAATATTTCTTGATACTTTTAAGGAAGATTGGTAAAGCACTAGACTGGGCAAAGTGCTTTAGAAGATTAAAACAAAGGACATGGCCCTGTGCCCTGGGGGAGCTTATGCTCTAAATTAAATGAACACAGGGCTGGAAGATTGATAAAGGAGTCATGCAGCAAGCAAATCATACATATCCTAATATTTGTAAGCAGGAGCTGGGGCAGAGCCAGGGAGTGAGCAGGGCTGGAAGTGGCTAATGGAGCAGAAGAGGAGGAAGGTATGGGAGGAGGGCTCAGACATTTGCTGAGCAGGAAGAGACTCATCCCTGAGACTCTAGGGGGAGGAACAGTGTAATGCTGACAGCAGAGGAGGTATGAAATGCTGTCAGGAGGAGAAGGCAGAGAGCAGAGGATATCAAAAGACAGGGATGGACCTTTGGGAGGAAAAAGGGCTAGAGCATTGGAAGAGGGAGATTGTGAACACCTCTCCCATCAGCTGACCACAGTCACTGAACTCTGTACCTCGCTTCCCTCTTGTGCCCCACAGCAGGCATCCTTGGCTGCCCCACATCAGCCAGCAGTGTGGTGGGAGGCTTTGAGTGTGAAGGCACGTATGGGATTTAATATCTTGAGGCTAAGGAGGAGGAGAGCCCAGCTCTCCCATGTGGCCAGTGAGCCTGCACCCACAGGGCTGAGATACAAAATAGTACCCACTACTCTTCCTCAGGCAGCGTTTAACTCTAGACACAGTGCTGCTGGTATGCAGAAGGTCTGGGGACTCAGCTCTTCTTGGGGTTTAAGCACCTACAGCTCAACCTCACCTCTGGATTAAGACAGCAGAGGCAGGAGGTGTTGGCCTACATTCCCAGGCTAGAAAGAAGCATGTGTGCATGCCTGGGTCCGTGGGTGAGGGAATCTTGCACTCCCAGCAGCTGTAGTGGGTGATGCCAAGTTAGACACGACCAGGGTTAGGCGGTTCCCCACAATGTGGCATTACTGGATTTCTTTCTTGGATGTAGGCAACTAAATTGGCTGGATTTCCACCTTAGGTGACTTGTCCTGAGTTGCTTTGGATCTCTGTGGTAGATCTGAAATAATTTTTCCCAAGGTAATGCAGTTTTGCCCACTAACACCTCAACCACACTTCTTGACCTCTTGTCCTGTCCCCAGGGTTTAACCTGCAAGTAGCTGTAACCCAGACACAGAGGGCTGGACTGGCTCTGAGCTGCTGCCAGTGGCAGCCCTGGTAGAGCCCTACTTGAAGTCATGCCCATGTCCGCAAACACATTTTTGTGACCACCCCAGCTCGGTGTCCCACTTGCCAAGTGAGATGCACCATGTGTCCCCGCCAGCTCACCGTGCACTTGTGTGGCTTCTCCCCTGTGTGCCTTCGCATGTGCACCACCAACATATACTGAGCCTTGAAGGGCTTCTGCTCCCGTGTGCAGTCCTGCCAGCGGCAGACAAACTCCTTCTTCTCCCCGTGGATGTGATCGTTGTTGATGTGCTGGTAGGAGAGAAAGAAAAAGCAGGTCATTCCTGGAAGAGCTGATGCCAGTGAATCATGCGCAGTGCTCCGAAAGCCAGATGTTCCCTCCCCAGTGCTTGTCAGGCACTGCAGCACCTGGGTGCCAGGTGCACAGGTAACACTGGGGACACAGCACCCAGCACTGTCGACTGGTGTGTCCTGCAAAGAAAGGTGTGCAGCACCCAGCACACTGGGTCCAAAGCAGCTGAAAATGGGAGGTTTGCAACAGCAATGGGGACCCACAGTGCCAGGGAGAAGGCGGCCCTCTCAGTGTGCTCCCAGCTGCTTGATGCCACTCTTGAGGGGGATGACAGAGTAATTTTTGTCTCTGCTGAACCCTCCTGTGCTGCATTTATGCACCTGAGACCCTTTCCTCGGGCACTGCTGGAGGATGGTGGACAGGAGGAGACAAGCCTTGGTTGGATTCAATAATCGTGAAGGTCTTTTCCAACCTAAATGATCCTATGTTTCTAAGTCCATATGCCAGCCCCATGACATTCACCTGCCGTCCAGTGCTGGTGGCTGGCAGGAAATGACAGCATCTGAGAGCTATGCACCAGGGAGAGCTCAATTACTGCTAATTACTCTGGCCCACGAAATTCTGTGCTGGAGTGTTGAAAAGCCAGACCCAGAACGGTGCCTTCATCCACCGTGGTAGGGAGAAGTGGGTCATTTTTTTCCCAGCACAGGGCAGATGAAGCCCTGCTGAAAATAAACAGAGGCAGAGGCCAGCCCGTCGGCAGCGCCGTTCCCGCGGCGGCCTTGTCTCCCTGAATGGGGTCTCATTGCCAAAAATAATGCCTGTCCTCGCTCCTGTGTTTTCAGAAGACATTCACTGACAGGAAATCCTAAAATAAACCACTTTGGTTTTGGGTTTTGGCTTTTTTTGTGCTGAGATTTTTTCCAGCCCCCGCCTTCGTCCCCCCGGCCAAGGCCAGGCACACATGTTGCAGCTAGGGATGAGACTCTCTTGGGGCAGTGAGGCAGCACAAGGACACAGAAGTACACTAAAACAGACTCATCAGCCTTCACAGTCCCAGCTGAATCCAGTCTCTGTGTGCTGCAGTCCAATCGTGCGGTCAGGGTCCTGCTGCCTGGGGTCCCAGTTCTACCCAGGGACAAGAGGAGGTGTGTGGGGCTCAGCTGATCTCTCAGGCACCACACGTGAACTCTGAGAACCAAAGCTATGTGCTGGAAGAGTTGGGGGAGGATGCATTTTGGAGAGGTTTTGAATGGATTAAGAGTTCTGCTGCCTACAGTTCTGGTTTTACAACAGGGCATCGGTGTGAGATTTTAGCCTCAGATGGTGGAAATCTGATGAACCTTCCCAGAGACCCATGGACATGCTAAACCATGTCCAGACCAGACTGGGGAGATATGTCTCCAGGCTCTGTTTGTGTGGGAGTCTAACTTGCAACCAAGACTACACACAGCGATGCCGGGAGTGTGGGAGAGCACAGGCTTGCCCATTTGGTCTTGTTTGAGCCAGAGGAAGAACATTTATGGAAGGGGAACTGTAGCCCCCATTCAGGACTATTCGCTCCCTGTCTGGGCAACACCTGCTTCCCATCACATGGTGTAGGAAGAGTTGCATAGCTCACTCCACTTCAGCTTCAGCTCCTTAGTCCCTACCTGGCTGAAGGCTTTGCTTGGGCTTCTCTCAAATTGAGTGTGACCTTTGAGGTTGGGAGCAGCAGCAGTGCTTGCAAAAGTATGTCACCACTCCTGCTGCTCCCTGTTGACATGCACTTCTCCCACAAGCACACTGTGTATGGGGAACAGACCCTGCTCGCCCAGGTACTTTGCTCTGCACACAAACTAGAGCTTTTCCATGCATGGTGAGATGGCACCTTCTCAGAAGCTGGCCCATGACATCTGTATTTCATTTGCATGTGTATTTTGGGCATCCCAAATCCATAACCCCATGTTGCTAGTAATCACAGTACAGAAGACTCAATTTTTGTAACTTTCCAAATTTAGGAGAACCTTGGGATATTTCATCAAATGCTTTTCTTTGGGTTTTTTTTTTCTGGAAATAAATTGTGCTGAGCTGCCTGGTGCTCTGCACTTTGCTCTGGGCAGAGTTACTTTTTCCTACGTCTGAGAAGGAAACACACAAAAACTGCTGGATAAATGTGAGCCCAGCCCATCTGACAGGCATGCTGTGGTTTAACCCCAGAAAAGCAACGCCCCATGGCATGCAATGTGCAACCCATTAAGCACCTTATCACTCAACTTGGCCTTGAAAACCACTTCCAAATCTGTCTGTACTGAAGGACTTGATGCACTGAACAGTGGCTTCTGACAGAGGCAGGCGGGCACTAGACTTAGATGGAAAACGAGCATGTGCCCAAAATTATAATTTAGAGTGTAGTCCCTCTGGACAATGTTTGCGTGCAGGACTTGGGCAAATGTTGACTGATGCCTATTTGGGGGCATCTAAACATATCTAAAATGAAGGTACATAAAAAATGGTGAAAACAGACACAAGCCCTCGGAAAGGGGACTACATGTGAGTTGCACATGGGTGGCACCTGGCAAGCTGGGAGCCTGGTTGAGACAAGCAGCAAAAGGCTGAAGGAAAAGGAGAGGGTAGCAGCTCCTGCTGCAAAATTTGTTTAATCCAAAACTCTGCTGCAAGCATCAGGGTTGCTGGACTGGTGAATTCCCAGCAGATATGGGCTGGCGGCTTCAAACAAATGGGGCTCGCACCACAGACCCAAAATAAGGAGTGGGAGGGTGTTGGGCTGGGAGCAGGATGGGGCTTAGACACAGATCGTGCTTGATTTCACAGGCACTTGCCTGAGTATGAGGGATTTGTTGATCCCAGAAGCCGAAGGAAACCAAACTGTGGATACCCAGATGAAGCAAAGCATACAAAAGGTTCTTGGAATTAATTAGAACTGAAAATCTGATTAATGACTTGGTTTGGGGATCCTTCAGAGAACCGTTTTGACACTGGTTTGGGAACATCACTGTGATTATGGAAGCCCTGTTTCCCAAGTTTTAGAAAATCAACCCACTTTCTGTATTTCAGACACTGGAGCACGTCTCCAAACTCTGAAAGTGCTCTGTTTCTGTGGGAGGGATGAGCTGAGCAGGTCAACAGCCTCTAAGTGATATGGCTCCACAGCTCAGTAACAGCAGCATAAAAGGCTTTCCCAGCCTGGACTAGGACTGAGGACAGCATGGACGATCCCTGACCCATAGCTGGTGTAGCTCCGTGGGAAGGCTTAGTGAATATGGCCAGCGAAGAGGGAAGAGCTCAGCCCCTTCCCTATTTTCTTATCAGGTCCTTTGCACCGAGCCTCCTGTCATTGGGCCATGCACAAGGGAGACTGAAAGTGCAGCCTCAGCAGCTGAGAAGGGAGCAATATCACATAATCTATGAGAGGCTTCTTTCAGCTGAACTCCTCGGGGAGCAGCGACCTGCTTTGGCAGTGTTTACACACCATATCTCTGATTTGCACCTTTAGTAGCTCCCAGGGTGAGCTCTGGCTGTACAGCAGCTAGTGATAAAAAATGAGGACAAGTGCACAGAAACCCAAATTTATTGCTGGGGTTTCCTCCCAACCATTACTCACATGGACGAGCTGCTCCTGAGTGTCATATTCCTTTGTGCACCCTTCCCAGTGACAGTTAGTCTCATAAATAACCTCAGGCTCCTGTTTACATTCATCCTTATCAAGATCTTCTTTCAGGTCTGTCAGATGCTCCTGCAACACATAATGGTGCACTGTATAAGGTGAACTTCTTTCACCTGAATTCCTCCATCACTCATAGATTACAGGGCAAGTATCAACTGATCACAAAACCATGCTCATTGTGCCTACATAACATCCATGATTACTGTGAAATAAAGAGCTACAGAGTTTTGGCAGAAGTGGATCAGAGCTGATGACAAGACACGAGACAAACACCCCAAAGACAGTGTTGCAGCAGTGCCTGGATTCAGCCGGGTTGTGGGCAGCCCCAGGAAAGACTGAAGAAAGGAAAAAGCTGGCTTCTGACCTTTGGTTATGCTCTTTGCTGGAGCAAAACAACTGATCTGGGCAGAGTGGAGAAACATGAGCATGAAGAAACCACAGAGCAGTCAGAGCCCAGAGCCCACACTCACCTGACATGGGCTGGGGCAGGGGGGTTCCTGTTTTCTGCATCTCTCAGTAGATTAGAAAATGATATCTAACCCAAAGGTTTATGCCTGCAGGATGCTCCACAGGGACAAAGTGATGAGCTCTCAAAGCACTTCTCTGAGAGGGGAATTTGGAAAGCTTGAGCAAGACCCAGTGAAGAGTATGTTGCAGAACAGAGCTCCTGGGACTCTGGACTCATAAATGAGTTACTTTAACGCTGGGCACATTGTGAGCTCTCTCCTTAACTTTTCTGTCTAGCCAGCTCCTCAGTGCTAAATGAAGCACAGAAGATTTTTGTTACGGCTGTTAGGAGGATTAAAGCATGGGCAACTACACAATAACGTAACGTACAACATAATTAGTACAATTCCGAGTAAGGACAACTGTCAGCTCTGCATGCATCAGACACCTGCACTACAGACAAAGCCATAAGCAGCCAGTACTGGCTTGGGAATTTAGCAAGACAAAACCCTGCAGATTTTGACCCCCTTCATTCCCTTTCCTCCCAGTTACTACTGTCACCTAGGACAAAGCATCCTGCCTCCAGGACACCTTCAGACAGGAGCATCTGGGGTGACTGACCACAGTAGACGCTGTTCCTCACGATCTGATGCTCCAGCTGGACCGATATGTGTGTAGACACAAACTCAAATTGTCTCTGGCCTGCCCAAACAGACCTATCTGGCTGCCATCTCCTTCCCCACCAACACCTTCCCAATGCCTCCTGGGGAGCTGCAATGATTAATGACTTAATGGCATTATATGGCCTGGAAAGTGAGACGTGCTGTACCAAAGTTCAACAATTTTCATTAACTAGCTCATGACATACATGCCAGCAGTGACTTTTCAATTCAAAAGTTTAGATATGGAGAGGAAGAGATTTGTTTTAATTAGCTCTCAGTTTAAAAAAAAAGATATTGCAAGGTGGCTCTTGGGACAGGAAACTGTAGTAATTTACAGAAAGACTTCTGGAGATTCAAACTATTCCACAGCCCAGAGCAATAGCCTGAGAAAGTTCAAACAGCAGCTTCTTTTTCCTGCAAGTCCTATTTGGTTGAGCTGTAAACAATTTTTTTTAATGTTTGTCTCCATGCAAAGTGTGGTCCCTGGACAACTGTAATTTTCTACTAAAAATATTATTTTGCCAAAATTTTTATACTTCCTGTTGGAAAAATGGAACTGTAACAATTTAATTTGTTGAAAAGGATTGACTTGTTTTATTTCTAGCTAGTTCAACGCTAGTCTGAATCTGTAGTGGAGCTCTTGTGGCACTGCAGAAGTTCAGCAACTCAGGTCCCTCATGCCTGGTACTTCGCTGTGTCCCACAAATCTTGTCTGATTGCATTTTTTACAGCACAAACCATCATGGGAGATACCGTCTGGCCAAGGATTGCGAACACCCAAACCACAACCCACATGAGGTGTCTCAAATGCAGCATTTCCAAAACAAAATATACACATTTTTGGGGATGGATGAACTTCATAGTCAGCAAAAAATGTATCAGTCAATTACTAACTAACTGTAACACAACTATTCAGCACAGTCTCCTGCAGAAAAGGAACTTCCAAGTTTAATTAATTCCTCTTGCTTAGACTAAAGGAGACACCCACTACATTCAGTTTTTTAACCTGTCCTCCTTGCCAAGAATGGTACCTTCTAGTAATTTCCCAGTCAATACTGAAATGCTGCAAGATGTGGAACCTACATTTCCCTTGGGGAATTACTTCACATACCACCTCATTAGGAACTATTAGATGATCAGCATGCATTTTCCTACTCCTAATTTCACCTTGCTATTCTAATCAAATCTCATTGCACCGCTTTAAACTACTCCCCTGCTCCATTCAGTGCTATTGCCAGTGTTTTTAAGACCCAGTGGATGGAACCCTGGAACAGGGCTGCAGGGGTGAACCAGGCTGGTGCTACCCAAGCACTCCCAAGCTGGCCGCACAAGGCTTTGCATGGAGCAGCACACAGAGGACGACAGCCACTGAGCAAGCAGCTGTCTGTCCCACAGCTCCTCCACTAACACATGCTTTGAGAAAGCAAGCGATGGCTTTCAAATATTTTTTCATTTGCTGCAAGAAATAAACACATTGCCCTATTAGCCCAGGCAGTGGCCAGATTGGTTTTTCGGGGCATGTGATTTTGCAGCAGTGTGTAGACGCACTCCTAAACTCAAAGCTCCAGAGAGGTGCCTCTTTGCCCTAATCGTGCTGACTACAGCATGTTTATCTTTCCCTGATATGCTATCTTCATCAATTTTACCAGCCCCCTGATGACTGCACACGTTGCTGTCCCCATGCATCATGCCGAGACCTGCTCCTGAACCAGGGCAGAAGGAGAAATTTGTCATCAACTCTTCCATTCGCTTGACAATAACACGGCCTAATATTTCATGAAAATGAAGTGCCCAGAGCACTCCTGATAGTTTACAGTTGTGATAAAGGACGGTCAGATGGATACTGTCAGCCATTAAACAGTTTGCAATCACAGAGCTCCAGAAAGAAAGCAAAGGCCTCTGGGCCCTTCTTGGTGTCAAATGTTGTGTCACCAGTGTAAAGGATGTTTCTAGGAGCAATTCCTTGTTGAATCAAGAAGCCGTCCTTTTTTTGCAAGTTTTCTACCTACATGCAAGCTTCCCTCATAATCTATGTTTGCTCTGAGACACTAATGCTGCTTGCTTTGCAGCACAGAAAACTCAGACATAATTTTTACATTATTACACTTGATATATTTGCTCTCTCCTTTTTTTTCCTATCTAAGCACAGCAACAGCAAACTGAGTCCCAAGTACCCATGGAAGGCTTCACTCAGTCACTGCAGCTCTGTCCCATACTTTCCTGGGCTTTGTGCTCCAAGAGACACCTGCCTGGCTGACAGATTTTGCTGCCTTGCTCCCAGCTACAACAAAAGATGCCAAGAGGATAATTCCCAAAGATGAGACCCAGCAGCTCGCCGCCTCAACCCCACAACACAGCTTGTGGCAGGGAGGTTACCTGTGTGTTTGGGGACACTGGGGGCAAGCCCTCAACTTCAGTCTTGACTTTGCTGCGTTTGTTAATTACTGGATTGACGGTGCTGCTCACGGCCGACTCACTGCTCTGCTTGCTCTAGGAAAGAAAACCAGGCAAGAAATGGCACCGCGGTTTGGGATGACAGACAGACAGCGGCCCACTTCCTCATTAGAAATTAACTTTAAAATCAGTCAAGGTTGAGCTCCAGGAGTGGCAGGGGACAGCAGGGTTGGCCTGGGGTTCACATGAAAACCAGCCCATGTCAGTTTGTGCAAGGCAGAGGGATGGGAGAGAGGGAAGAAGAATCAAGGGCAGCCCCAGCCTCTGCAGGCTCACCGGCAAGCTTGGCCTTGCCACTGCTGCTCTGTTTCAGAGCAATCCAGTCCACAGCACAGCCATCAAAGCCTCACACAACCCCCAACCAAGCCACAGTTTTATTTTTCAATGCGACAAAATGATTTCTTGAGAAAATGAATTCCTGGGAGGAGCAGGGGGCTCTGGTTGCATGTGAGGGCTCTGGCATGCTGTGTCCGTGAAAGACTGTGTGTAATTTGCTAAGCTCTCAAAAAATAAGAACAATTTCAGGCAAAAAAACATCCCATTGTATGTGCAGTGAACACTAACATTTTAAATACTCTTGCTAATTGCTCAAGATTGGTCCTGCAAATTATTAAACAGAGGCAGAACTCCTTCCAGCCACATTATTTTGGTAGCCAGTTTGTAAGGAAAAAACAAAACCAATCAATCAAATAACCTGCAATAACAAACAGAGTTTGCAGTGCAGCATCCATGAGAAACCCTAAAACAATAAACCAGTCTTAAAAGTTCAGTATGATACAACTAAAACAACAATTTGAAATGGGTGTGACATATGGTGAAATAAGTCTTTGGGGAGAAAAGCAACTGCAATTTAGACTTCGAAGGAATGCAAGTGGAAAAGAAAAATGATTAAGAATTTAGGCATATTCACTAACCCAGTGCATGTGGAGGGCTTGTGAACACATGTATGTGCTTGTGTGCTCACAGGTATTTGTAAGTATGTATTTAAGGTGTGGGATCTCATTCCTAGTTTTCAAAATCTGGCCCCTGGTTTTACAAAATTTAGCAGTAAAAATCAACAGCAGGGACACACTGAGAGAAAACCTAGTGAAAAAGAAGGAACAGTAAGTAAAATGTGAAGAGGTCCTACATAGGATGCACTCACATGTTAAAGATTAAGACCATCATCATGGTTCACACGAGTACAAAAAAGGAAGCAGGGATTGGTGAAGATACCAACAAGAAGCTTGGTTCACAGGTGCTTATTTTGCAAAACACTACAGCAACTGATTTCCCTCGATTTCAATAGGACATAACCTGTTCAAGGAGATTTCCTGCTTGGGATGACCTTGCATATCATGTTAAATACTCTGATGGACCAAGGCCTTAGTTTCTGCATGGGTAGGTGCAAGGAAGGGAGATGGGTGCAAAATTTGTCTGTGACTAATTCAGAAACACTTGCCAGGAAAAACAAAAAACAACGTAAAGGGATAACATGAATAAAAAAGAGAATTGTTAAAACTCCCACAGCTACCATGAAGGAAAGCCCACACGCCACGGAGAATGTGCCTCCATTTCCACAGGTGCCATGCAGGATGGCCGTCCCTACCTGGCTGGAGTCAGACACGCAGTTGCTGTTGCTGCTGCTCTGTGCCGGTGATGGGTTCACAGAGATGACTGCCATGTGCTGCCGTGGGGGGAAGGTTGGGGACGGCTGGATCAGGGGAGGAGTGTGTCCGAAGGCTGAGCTCAGGCCTCTTTGCTGGGTCAGGATCTGCTGGTACGTCACGGGGTTAAGCGGGTGGGGGAAGCTGAATGCTGGACTGCAGCAACAGGAGAAAGAGGAATGATGAGGAGTTATTTTAAACAATATTTATCACATTAGCTCGTGACTGATTCAAGTTTGGCTTCTTGGAGACTCCAGAAGCCAGGCTGCAATGCCCAGCTAGATGCCTTCAATGCCAGGATAAGCCTGACTGCCTGCTTTACTGCACAGTCACGATTTGTCTCGCACGTGCTTCAGCAAACTTGTGAATCATTTTGACCCAAGTCTTAGACTGATTGTGATTTCTTTGCTTCCTATGTAAAAATAAAACAACTAAAGGCCTTGGCAGGGAGTGCAGAAGAGGATGGGACTTGGGCACATCTGGCTTTGCAGCCTCTAAGGCTTCTGGGTTTTCCCAGGCAGACCTCTTTTGCAGATTTGCAGCTTTGGGGTTATGCTAACCTGGATATGAAAAACAAGCATCACCTGGCTCACCTGGCACAGATTACAGCAGAGATGAATAAATATCCACTTATCATAGTCCAAAACCATGCAATTTACTCTGCATTCAGGTGAGGGGAGTGCTGGCTCAGGGGACTGCTGACGCATGTCACCCTTCCTATGTAGGTCACTGGTTCATCTCCAATCTAGGTCAGCAGTGACCAGGAACACCACTTGCCCCTGGCTGCTTGGGCGGTAACTGGGGCAACAGGTCTGAGACAAGATGCAGCAGTGGGGAGCAGTAAAAACAAAGCTCTGCTTCTGGAAAAAAGGGGTTCACTCGCAGGGGCAATTCTGCTGGGCAGAGACAGAGAAGCACGGGAGATGGTCAGTGGTAACTCTAGATATGTGATGAATGAACCACAGACACTCAACCCAAAAATGGATTATTTGCCACCTTCAAGAAGTGGCTGCCTTGAACCTTTACCCTTATGGTATTTTCTCTCACACCACTAAAACTGCCCAAGGTGTGAGTGCTCAGAGAATGGGGCCATAATGAGAAACACGCTTAATTACCAATTTTGCTTTTGGAGAGAGTATTTCATTCCTGCCCCTAAGACACTGTTAAAATAATAACAAAAAAAGTCTTTTCATGCCAAATTTCTGGCAGTTATGCTGCTATGTATGTTACCCATTTTACAAATCCTGACATTTAGGATATATTTTTAGAACACCTAGAAGGGTTTCAAATTCTTTATTATTAGTTGATTATTCCCTTGGAGGCTGAAAGTTGACCATTAGGTCAGTCCCCAGACTCTACTGATTTGTTAAAAATACCAGATATTACTTTTAATATCTGAGTATAAGTTGAGATGCTACAGGTATGTCCAGCTAATGACAACAGGTAAAAAGACTAGAAAAAATATGATTACCAGATAAGAAATTGCAATTTGTTTAAGTCAGCCTTATGTTCGATTTTACAGCCAATTTCTAAATTATGCTGCTGGATAAAGTAACTTACATAATTAATGCTACACTTATTAATAACAACATCTCTGTTTTCCCCCACAAGTTTTAAGCACGCATAATCTTTATAACCCCTTGCTTTGCAACATCAGTGTTAATTAGATCTAACATTTTTAACAGTTAAGTAATAAAAAGAATAATAACATTGTGAAACTTGGGTGAAGCAATCACAGTAGGAATTGACAACAGTCAGCTGCCTAATGTAAGTGCTTTTTAATTAAGATTTGAACAAAACTTTACTCAAGGGTTTAGATTTGGTTTAAATACGCTTTTAGAATTAGGCTCTTCTATCCACCCAGGCAACATTTTTTCTAAGAATGTGGGCCAATAATTTGGAGAATACTTTGGGGCAGTCTCTTAAATCAGAGTGTTTCTTAACCAGTCGAACTGCTCACAATGAGAATTTTTCAAGACAAATTTATTATCTGTTTCTGCTTGCAGGGAGGCATGATCATACTGTAATTACTGGAAACGTGGTAGCCAATAACCCAAATCCAGCCAAAAAAACCCCACCCCATATGCCACAAAATACCCTTCCACATGCAAAACCAGATGGGGGCTTTGATTTACTACACTACACAGCCCTGATGCACAAAGCAGAGACTGCAGGGAAGGGAAGCTCTCCCTTGCTGGAGGATCATCCCTTCTTTCATGTGGATGGTTCCTCAGCTAAATGGAGCTGATCCCAGAGCTTTACCTGATTGTCCCGGCAGATAAATGGCCATAGGAGCCACTCGCTGCTGAACTGCTTCTGGAGTTGTTGATATACGCCACAAGAGAGTTCGGAGAGGTCCTGATCATTGTCTGGAGATCAATGCTGGCATCAGAGAGCGGGGAGATAGACAGGGCTCGTTTCCGGCTTAATCTTGGAGTCACCCGCGGGCTCGAAAACCGGGATACTGCACGAAAGAGAGACTTTGTCAGACAAGACCAGGGGGCTGCTCCCTTCCTGCAAGTGGGCTGGAAGTGCTGACAGCTGCTGCACTCATGACTGCTGCGGGATGTTCAGGACCCAGGAGCAGCGCAGGGACCAACTGCCCTTTGATGGGAGGTTTCCTCTCTTCTGGGCGCTGAATGACAGGGATCAGGCAGCACCATGAGCGCCTGCTTGCTTTGCTGTCCTCAGGGGATACAGAATCCTGTTCATCACCCCCTTTCATAGGCACTAAATTAACTTAAAAGGGAGAAGGCCCTGCAAGGCTTCCATGAGCGCAGTCGTGCCCGTTGAGTTGGTGTCAGGAGCAGCAGGCCAGGGGAGCTGCACATCCAAGCCGGGGCGACCATTGCAAATGGTGAGTGTGCGCCTGTGTGCGGGGGGAACAGAAACCAAACGAGCATGAGCACAATGCTGACCGTCCAATTAATGAAGGGGGCGAGGCTCCAGAAACCCTGAAAGTAAATTAAGAGTTTTAAGAAAACCAATTTGGCAGCCCAGGCACAAAGTTCAAGCTCTCCCCCTCCGAGGGGACCTGCCAGTGCCTGGACCCTATTAGCAATTGTCAATCATTCAGGCATGAAGTAATTTCCAACCCTGCCAGGCCCATTTATGGATCTGCAATACATGATGGGTTACTACTGTACAAGTTTGGCATCCCTCAGTGTTTCGGCACTGCTAACTGGAACGACTGACTTCACCCAAAGCAAACTCTGCCCAGGCCTGACCCACCTGCAGATCTCTGGGGTGGCATGGACAGGAGTTGCAGATAGGCCCTATCACAACTTTCCCCAGTACCAGGGTACCAGATCCAAACCTTGCCTGGAATGACTCATCCCTCCAAAGCAAGCAGTGTTTGGACTGTGTATTTAAAAAAAAAAAAAAAAATTATAAGGGTAAAATATAGCACTTGGCAATGGGTCCTGGCTGGTAATTCCTGCCATCCACCCAGGGTTGCAAGAGGGCTCAGCTGCTCCAGCTCCTTCCCTTGATTGATACATTCTCAGCAATGTATCACCACCTGACTTTTCCAGTGGTGGTCTCCCCAGAAAACATCCCATGGGTATATCCTATTAAACACTGTGAACAAAACACTAAACTGCCCAGACAGGCAATATGAGCCATTTTCCTCTAGCTGGTTGAAGGCACTGATCTTGATTGCATATCACCAAATATAAGCCTGGCACTTTGCAAGAGCATGAACTTTCCGTCTTGATGACAGTGCCGGTATGTGAGAGGGTGAATGGGATGTAGAAGGAGGTAAAATACATCCTGCTGATGTGATCAAACAATTCCTTGATTTGTGCTGGCTCACAGAAATCTGTGTCAGCACTTCCCTGTGACCAGTGGCTGGGTTGCAGTGTCCCAGTCTCCACGTGATTTGCCCGTGCACCAAAGTAGCTCTGTCATTACCATGCCTGGGTGCTGTGCAATCAACAGGGTTCCGTATCACCATCCTCTTAGTCCTCATAATGACCCTTATTGCACAAGATAAATGACTTGCCCAATGTCCCACTGGAAATTCAAGGCTAAGTTGATACTTGAACCAAGCACTCTTGTGACTTTTGTTCTACACCTAAGAAGCTTCAAGAGTTGCTAGATGCAATGCCTTTACTGAAATACTGACAATATTGGGAATTTCTCCTAAAAATCAGATTGTTGCACATATGTTGAACATGTTCGTATAACATTTTGTACAACTACACTGTTCAGCTACATGGGGCAGAGAGATGCTGGAAAACATGACTCAAAGATCAGGCAGCAAACAGAAAGGGCAGCAGTCTATAAAAACCACCTTGTGAGTGTTAAAGCTGTACCATGATTTGGAGGGACTAGGCTCAAACTTCCTGAATGCTTGCAGCTGGAAGACTCTAGCCCTGAGTGGCACTTCCCTGGAAGCTGGAAAAGATGCAGCCACTTTGTAGAGGCACTGTGGACACAACACCAAACTGAGCAAATGAACTTCCCTCAGCAAAGGCTGGCCCAAAAGGCTGAAAGGGAGAATTCCCAAACTTCACATCTGGTTCCTGAAATCTGAGCCGTGCCAGAGCCCTGGACCAAACAACATGAAGGCTGCTTGGGTCTAGATCATAATAGTCCTCCGGCTTAAGAATCTTGATTCAATACATGTGCCACAACCTGGAAAGACCTGGGTGCTGTTCCCAGTCCTCCCCAGCCACACCTCCTTGAGCAAGTTGCTGCTCCTTTCTGTGTCCCTATTTCCCAGTGTGATCTATTTAGATGAGCTCCTTTAGACAGGGCTTGTATTTTATTCTGTACGTACCGCACCAAGTGTGATGGGGCCCCATCTCAGATGAGTTGTCAGTGTTTCTGTCCTACAAATAATATGCATCTTTCCAGATATAGATATTGCTTCCTGTATTTGCATTCCCACAGTCTCCTCCTTCTCTAACAGAAGGAAGCAGGCCAGATTTGACAGTCATATTTATCTCTGTTACTCCCACATCTCAAGGGAGATCTGTTTATTAATGTGCCACTTCCCTTGATAAATTACTAAATAGAAAGAAAAGCCTTGTACTCATTTCTCGCTGTTCCTTCACATGATTTATGCCCACAATGCTGGATCAGCCATTGGTTCCCATTAATTTGCAGAGGGAAGAAGACCTGATGTCCAACAGAAACCTGGGTTTTAGCAGTGCAGACGACGTGGACACCCCTCCCTGCTGCACACAGGTATGTCGTTTTTTCCCCATGTAAAACTCTGCGGGAAGCTGTCAGATTTTCAAGCTCGCCTGGGAATTCTCCAGCCCAAAACCAGTAATATGCATTGCGTTAGTGTCCACTCTAATTTAGATCCTGCAAGCACTGTGGGCTATCTGAAATGTCTGACAGCAGATCCAATAGGTTGGGCTCATGCTTTACACAAAAGTCTCTTAGGTCTTGCAGGCTTCCATAGAAAGGCTGTGACCTAAAATCGTGCTATGGATGAACAATTCCTCTCTTCTTAATGACAGCCTGCCCAAGGTGCCTGGGAAGAGAATAGTCTGGGAAACGGAAAAGGAGTTTAAGCACATGAAGAAATGCTCACTAGTGCATCTAGGAAGAGAGAATCTTTTCAAAATTATTACTCAAAAGCAGATTAACAACACTGGGATCGTTCTAAATAATAAAGTTTGCCTGACCTGAATCTCCTCATCTGAGGACACGGAGCACAAATGTTAAATGGTACCAGGCAGCAGCAGTGGTCAGCATTTGTGTAGCTGTACATAGTAAAGTGTTCAACACGGCCTGACTGACAGCCACTGGGGCACATAAGCGAAGTCCTCTGCTGCCTGAGGTCTAGTGTTGTTCCAAAAGAAAAACCACACACAAGTGTTCAGCAGGGATGTGCTCAAAGAAGTAACTAAAGGCGGGATCCATTTTTCAGACACACAGATGGAAAGCTTTGGGAACATTTATCACTAACGCTCCTCTTTCCTCTTCCCTTTCAAAACTGCTGACTTCTCAAAACGAACAGGGTTAGTTTAAAGAATTTTTTGATGTTTGGAAAATACATTGGAGGCAGTTCCCAAACTGTCAGAATACCCCCCCTTCAAAACTCTTAAAAGGAAAAAAATAAACTGGCATTTTTTCTGTTGTTCTGAAAGTTGTTGTGTTCAGAAACCTAAAATCATCATAGGTTAACATGAATTTGAAACAGTCATACATTGAAATAAGTGTAGGAAATTATTTCAAAATTCATTCCACTCATCTACCAGTACTTCAGTTTTCAAAATTAATTTCTCTGTGCCTCTCTTCCTCAGATGGAAATCTTTCTTACCTTCAGTTTTTTTCCTTCTCTACCTCAGATGGAAATCTTCCTTATCTTCTCTTCAGTTTTTTTTCCCCTTGAATTCTACCGAGATATGGAAAAACTCTTTTTTTTTTGTCACTCAGGTCCACAAAGAAGTGATGGGCCAAAGCCCATGCAGTAGAACAAGAAAAAGGTGAACTGGTGTATGGAAGGACACAGTACTGGTTGAGCCAAAAGCTCTGGTCACCGGTGGCAGAATTGTGGATGGCAGCTCACAAAGGACAATAAAAAATTAACCATAGGCCTTTGACCCTGGTGCCTCTCCTTACAAAAAGTCAATTCCAGATACATTTTGGAGTGTTTTAACTGTTGTGCACTGGCTTTTCCTTACCATTTCACACACAGACCCAGATACAGTGACTGTCACAGGCTCAGGTCTACATGCTAGAGAATAAACGTAACTCACATACTTTAGGAAATCTTTCAAAACTGCCTGGAGTAACTTTACAGTAGAAAAGTTCCTGACTTTACAGCAGCACTATCTTTTCAGAGTAAATGTAAATGCCACAGTTCACAACCAAAAGCCATTTCTCTCTTGGGGTGTGTGTGTTTAAATATCTAATTTCTAAACTAGCAGGAACTCAAGGCTGAGTTTTTGAGTGACACAGGCAGTGTCTGCCAGATGTCCCAGCCCAGTCCCCCAGACAGCTTAGAGCTGGGAGGAAAATCCAGATTTCTTTGCTAGAAGGAAAGAGTATCCTTGGCACTTTCCTGTGGTGCCTGTGAATTATCACATCCACAAGTTGCTCAGAAACTGGGATACTTCTCCCAAATTTAGATTAATCCCCAAGGGCAGGATCAGACCCCGACTCATCTAGGAGGTGGGAGCAGCGGTTCCTGCTCTGACCACTTCTGTTGCCACGGGCCATCACAGGAATTTTACAAGAGATGTTTTCTGCTGGAGGGAGAATTCAGACCTTATGTCACACTAGGAATAGAGGCAGCAAAGCCCTCCTGAAAGGAAACGCCAGGCACTCAGTGGGAGCTCCTTCGAGGCTCCTTCAGGGTAAGGAAATCTCAGCCAACTCTTTACAGACAAGTATGTTGCTGTGATCTCGACTCCACAGGATCATCAGGGGAATCTGCTCCCTAACAGACGAGCCTGTAAGGCACATGGGCTGCAGATGGCTCACACCCTGCCTACCCCTCTTCCTGCCTCAATGAAACCCGGCCAGAGCCACTGCTTCCCCTGCATCCCCTGGCCAAGCCCCAGGATAAATACAGTGTTATCAAAATGGTCCCTCTTCCTCACAGTTCACCAAGAAAACTCCATCCAAAGTGTACAGAAATATCCCCCCCAATCCCGTCATCAAATTAAATCCAAGAGCCCCATAAAAACACAGGATGGTCCCACAATGAATAAGCAGCAATAAACTACAAACACTCTTTGTGTAACCAGTTACTTATTCCCCCCTCTCCTTCTGCAGAGGCAACACACCTCTTTTTTAGACTGCAGCAGATGCTGGACATTTGTTCTGGCACCACACACTGTCCTGGGACCCTTCTTTCTTCCCTCCCCAGGCCGATCAACTTTGCAGTTCGAGGAATACTAATGCTTCCCTCAAATCCTTGCTGAAAGACAAGGCTGCATTCTTCTACTCCCAATTCACAAGGTAACTGTTTAGTCGACCCAACTTGCATATGTAAATTGAATTCTTTAGAAACCAGAGTGCAGCAGGATTCCAGACACAGCACTTATGGGGTGCTCTGGGACTCTTTCTCTCTTCTGCACATATTTTTCTGAGGATGAAAACAGCACTGCTGGCTAGAAATGGGTGGGAAATTGTTTCTCCTTCTCTGAACCTCGTCTGAGATTTCAGCAAGTTTCCACTCTATGCTGGGACAAAGAAAATAACAAAAAAAATAAGTCTTTGAGAGTTTTTAAGGAAGCAACTACAGGGCACGCCATCTGCCCAGAGCAGCCAACAGCTGGCTTGGTTGGGAAGTCATCTGTGATCCAGCACATGCAGCCTGCAAACCCAGGGCTGCTGGTCCCTCTAGCCCCAGGGGAAACACTTCCTTCCTAGGTCACCATGAGGCTCAGCTCCCTACTGTTGTCCTGATGGAGCAGTTGCTCCACATGAACCTGCTGGAGAGAGTCCTGAGCTCACCTCTCGCAGCCACGTGCCTGCCGACTGCAGTCACCACCAGGCTGCACCGCCAGCCCTGCTCCTTACCCTGCTGGCTATTAAATCATCTCCTTCAAGCAGAAAGGCTCCAGCAACACTGACTGAAAGCGGCTATTTGATCTGGGGAAATAAAGTCCTGCTTAATGATTTGCCCACATCCAAGGCAACTGTGCCAGCTGCTGGCCTGCTGGCTATGCTGGGCTGAACAAAGCCTTTTCCCACTTAAACTGCTGATTGTGAATCAAGACATTTGTGACTACCTGTCATCAGGCAGTAAAAAACAGGGCAGGGATCCCCCCTCTAGCTCCAGAACTGGACAAAACACAATGACAGTGCTGCAGGGTCATCCCTGCTATTGCTAACTGTTGCACAAACACATCTGTACAGCCTTCCTGACATGAGGGACTACCTTGGACCTAACTTGCACTCAAGATGTTTTTTTCCCATTTCCTGACTCAGCACAGACAACCCAATCACACTCTCAACACTGTGCAAAGTGATGGATTTAAAGATGATCTCTAATTTCCACCCTGGCCATAAGAATCTTATTCCAAAGATCTGGATCTTGTTCCTAAAGCTGCCACTATTTCACTCACTGATCTCTTTTCTCTTTGTGATGAAATGGCTTTGCTTTGTACAGCACTTTGAGACCTGCTGATGTACAGGGCTATCTGTAACAGCAGCAGCATCAAGTCAGTCTGGATAGACTTCTCCTGAGAGAAAACGGCTCCTGCTGAAGGGCTGAGGGTAATCACAGGAACCCCTGTGCCTAGGAGAAAAAAACAGCTGGAAGTACTAAACGTGCTTAGAAAGTGGTAGCCATCTGCAGGGTCATCGTGTTCCCCACCAGTCTTTCCTGCCCCAGGGATGCTCTTGAGCAACCACTCTGTCACCTGGAACAATCCACCATGCAGCACTACTTCTAAAATAGAAATGCAAAAGATTGTTTAGATCTGGTGAATAGAACCTGTAGACAGTATCAAAGGTAGACCATCAGCAATGCTGGGACATTGGAAAGTGATTAACTTTTGATTTGAAAGTATAGGCTTTCCAGAAAATGGGATTAAGCCTGGATTCAAACTCCACTCTTGGATTTCAAGTCCCTGTTTGGATGAGGAAATGGAACAGGAGAACTAACTGAAGGGTTGTTTAGTCTCCACTGGAACTGGCCTGAACACCCCAGCAGTCTGGTACGTAAAACTTAAATCTGGTCTACTGCAGTGATTTAACTACTTCTAGCTGCACACTGAAAACCCAGCACAGATGCAGCTCTGGGCAGCCCAGCTCAGTCACCATGTGAACACTCAGCAGACCTGGCACAGGGTTGGCACCAACATGCTCCAGCTGACATATCCCATTACTTTTCCTGACCTTAGACATGTGACGGAGCGAGAAACACTGACAAAAAACATGAAGGCACTGAAAAATTCTCCAAGAAATGCAATTACAGGAACCAGAAAGGCCCAGGTATGTGTCTGTGGAAGAACTATCATACCCTGTATCTACGGCTCCCATGGACCAACCTGCAGATGTTTGGAAGTGACGTGACACTGAACAGGCCAGATTTAATATATGCTTATCTCCTGCTTTTTCTTTTGCAGGTGCCAGTGCTATCACAGATGAATGATGGTGCTGCATGTGGTTTAACAAGAGCTACTTGCATTTTCAGCAGACTAATTCTTGTAAAGTTTCTATGTTCCCAGGATCCCTGGAAAGAAAAGGGCTCTCTGAATGACAGATACAGCGAGGTGGTGAGTCACTGGGGGTTTATGCATGCTACTGATATTCTTGTCTCAGAAAAACACCATAAGAGGATGCTTTATTAAATTATCTGTTCAACTATTTACTTAGGCCCTGCTGATTTAAATTTTTGAAATAACTTTCTAAAAAGAGAAAGAGACACTGTCTCCTCATCCAGCATTTCAGAGCCATCCATTTTACTCTCTGCCTTAATAATGTACAATTCTCTCTTTTCTATGAGTGATGGATAAACCCAGGCTTGCGGACCAGAGACCGGTACCAGATTGGTGCTCCTTTATGCATTCTTAAAAAGTAAGTATCTCGTGTCACATTCTCATAATGTTTGAAAGTTTCCATCTCATGCAGATTACGTGAAGGCCCAGAAAAGGCTTTCCAGTTAATCACCAACGAAGCTTTTCCAAAAGATCATAATAAATGCTTGGTGAGCCCTGGCTCTGCAGTGAATCATGGTTACGAGCTTGGCTGCATGAAACCGAGACCTTTGATACATGATTCACCGTACAGTTGTTTTCAGGAGAAAGCAAATAGTATGAGAGTCTTCTGCCAAGGGGAGTATCTCAGTACCTCAGATAAAGATTGATCTTCAGCAAACCAGAGGATGAGCATCTTGGTGTGCTGGGAGCCAGCCTGTACCACCACGAAAACAGCTGTGTTTGCTTCCCTCACTGGTTGTTTATCTGGCACTTCAGCAAGGCACTGCTGGTCAGAGATGGACTAATAAGGAGGCAAGGAGGAAGGAGTCTTGCTCATGAGCCCGAGGAGAACTTGGCAGGGCTCATTTGCCCCCATCTGCTATAACCACAGGCATTAACCCTTGGGAGGGAAGACAGAGCAGTCTTACTGACCAGCTGCTTTGTAGCAGAGAAGCCTGGGATATATTTTGGGTGTTAGAGGGCAGGACGGTACCAAAGAGCTTGTGCTCTTTCTCTCAGACTGGGATCCAGGTTCCAAATTAATCTAGGAACTGGCAGCACAAAATTACTGTTCAGGTAAAACTTCCACAGCAGCTGCAGATGAGAAACTGTTTTTCCATTAGAAATATCTGTAAACTCCCATCACTGAACAGCCAGAACAGCTTTTATCATTCTAAACCAGTCACTTTATGAAGCAGCAAGACCACAAAGTCTTTCATCTTAAAAGCTTAACAACAGAAACTTTGAAGCCGTAATAAAAAGATGCAGATCTCCACTCCAAAAATTATAATGGTCCACAGGCAAATCCAAAGACATCCCAGGAAACAGACACCGAATCTGAAAGTTGAGCTGAGACTTCTTGTTCTTGCAGCAGAAATAATCCCCAGGCTGCCCTCCGTAACATCTGTACAAACCCAGTTCTTGCAAGATGTAGCATGAAGTGAAAGACATTTCTAACAGCTCTAAAAATCATTTGGACCTTATATATGCTTCCAGATAGACTCTTCCCAGGGCAGCAGCCAGGCCACAGGGGTGACTCAGCACCATAGTGCCTAACAGGATTCTATTTCTTCTTCATTTAGCTGAGAGCGAGAGCTTTCTGGGTTTATAACACCCAGTGCTATCACAAATACCACATTCCTGCTTTTTTTATTTCTGTGCACAAAGTACTATTATATTCTTTCTACTGTGTCTCCCCATTCAGGTGTTTCCTCTCCTTGTGGACCTGAGAGGTCCCAACCAAGATGAGAAGTTCACTGTGCCTAGCATGGCTATGAATGGACACGGCCCGCCTTCACCCCAGACACCAAGCAGGTAAAACACGGGATGGGATGGGGAGCTGGAGATGAAGGTTGTTCCCAGGCACGCTCTGGTCACCCATGGTCAATGCAGCAGGACAGCAGCAATGCCCAGCTTGCTGGACCAGCCCATCTCCTACCAATGCTGCAGCCACGCCATCCTCCCTAAGAGACCAGGATGTACATACTTTAAGTTATGTTTACTTTATATATATATATATGGAAGGAGGTGACCTTTTAAGCCAAAAATTACAGTACAGCAAACTCCACCTGGAGGGCAGTCCCATCCATCTATTCCAAAATTTCAGCCATACCAGGAAGAGCCCAAGCTGCTACTCACCATCAACGGGGCTGAGGTAATCGTGGAGGTGGGCTGTGCTGGCTGCTCCCCCACCCTGCATAAGGAGGTCCCCATAGGGGTTTGGGTGGCCGGCCATCAGCGTCATTTGGTGGTAGTAGTCAGCAGGGTTGGCTCCTGGTGGTGGCGGGGGCAGCCCGAAGAGGCCTCGTTCCTTCAGGTGCTCGTGAGCCACTGTTGGAGCCGCAGGCGAGGAGAGAAACATGGGGAGAAGGTTCCCACCGCAGTGTTAGACCTCGGAGCTGACGTTGGCGGCCCCGTCTCCCCCCACGCCCCCCGCCAGCCCCAGCCGCACGGCTCCGCGTAGGGCGCGCGTGACGTGCGCTTGGGCGTGCTTCTGTGGACAAAGGAGACCAGGCTGGGGCCTCTGCATTCCTCCACTTCCGCAAATTTATAAACAATCTCTCGTTCCCCCTTCTAATAATCCTCCCGTTCGGACGCAGCCAGCACCCCTGGGAGGGGGGAGCGAGGGCCCAGGCTGCCGACAGCAGTAACCCTGTCAGCATTAACATCCCTGCCTATTAGGAAGGAAAGACAAATGCAGCCCAGTTCCCGATAGCAGCATGAGGAAATTAAAGCCAAGGTCTAATGCATAGAGCTAGGTTTAGTGTCTGGCAGCATAAAACCATTTTGGCTGCCAAAGCCAATTACACTCACTTTCTCCCAGCTGTAATTTTTCAAACCTGCCTTCCCACCCGCTTGCCCCATTAACTTATTTACCACCACCTTAAACAAGGAAAAAAAAAAAAAGAGGAAAAGAAAAGCAACCCAAAACAATGCCTTTCTTCCACAGCCAACAATGAAACTGGTTTTGGAAGGAGAGGACAGGGCAGAACACACACACACACACAAGCCATCAGACCTCTCTGTGGCGGGTGCCTGAGAGTTCGGATGATGTTCTAGGGGAGGGAAGAAGACATATGCATGTCCCCATCACTATAGTGATGTTGTTTTAGCTACACAAGATAGTTTTATGCTGCCAGACACTAATCCAGGGGCCTTGCTGCTCTCTGGTGCACTTTGCTTTGCAGCGTTGAAGGGCCACTGGCCCCTGCAGCAGCTTGGGAGCCGAGCGATGTTGGGGTTTGCTGGGCATGCAGAGACCAGGTCCTCAAATCCCAGCTATTCCCTGGGCACTGAGCCAGCCACCTGCAACTGTGTAATGAAGCTCTTCTAACGAAGTAAGGCATGACTTACACCTTGCCAAGTTAAAGCAGCATTGTGCATTTTCCCCTTTCCCTGTTGGATGTCTTTGTCCCCAGCTCCCCAACGTGGGGTCTGATAGGGCTCAGACAGCATGATCACCTCTGCCTGCACCCAGCACCAGCTTCCCATACATCCTCGCCTTCCCTGAAGGCTGCTGCAGGGCAGCTCAGGAGTAAGGAGGAAGAAAGTATGGCCCCTCGCCTTCACTCAGGAGCTACCCTGACCCCAGACACAAAGCCAACAGGGGATAACCCAGCTGGCGTTGTCTCCTCTGCAACATCGGTTGCAGCCAGGCCGGGCAGCCAGAACAACTGTGACCCTCTCTGGGGAAAGCTGCGCTCCCAGTAGAGACATAAGAACAGGGAAGCTCCTAAGAGAGAAAGACAGCGCTGCAGAAAGGAACGTACTTTAAGCAAAATATTTATAATATGATCCAGCAGTAATAGCTATTCTCACGCTCTGCTTTCTCAGTGCGATGATGCAAAACAAATGTGTAGTTAAAGGGGAAAGAAAAAAACAAAAAGAGACAGCTCTTCCACTTCAGAGAGCAGCTGTGGAGCCTTTGCGGCTGTAAATCCCCAGGTTTTAGGGAATTTCAGTCCTTGTGAGCTACAAAATCGCTGCGGTACCAGTAGCACAGTGTCTTACCGTCAGCGGGACTGAGGCCCCTGGCAGCAGAGATGACGGAGAGCGTGGGGCTGCTGTGCACAGAGCGGAGGTAATGCTCCATGTGGGGTGCCACGTAGGGGTGTGGTGGGCTGAAGGGCGACTCGCCAGGCCCGGCGGGGTGTGGAGACAGGCGGATGAGGGAGATGTCGGAGATGACGGGGCTGCCGCTCAGAGGAGGAGGCCTGGGAAGGAAACAAAGACATGCTATCACTCACAGCCACCCACAGCAGGTACAACTGCTTGCCACCCTTCTTTGTCCTGCCCCATCACCTTCGCCCACAAGAGAGGAGTTCAAGCACATAGTGGGAAAAACCCTCCCTTCTTGGCATACGCAGAGTCTGAAGTTCCCAAGCTTCCTGTGGACACACACCAGTATTGCGTGTAAATATGTATTTGTGCAAGGTGGCTCACCCCAACTGGGCTGCTGTGGAAAGGGGCACAAGCAGCTTTAGCCAATGCCTGCACACAGAGCAGGCATGGAACACACCCTGTGCTAGAGATCCCACCCCATCTCCTTGCACAGGGATGATGGCCACACAAAGATATTTGAGGCAAACCCGGCGTTTGCAAGCTCCTCACTGCCCCTGGACATCCAGATGTTTAGTGCTGCCACATGCAGAAAGCTAATAATAAAAGAGTCTGTGCAAGGACGGAAATGTTTCAAGGAGAACTTATGTGATCTTGAGCTGTGCTTTGCTCAGCCCAGCATGCGTGGCTTGGCCCGTGCCGGCTCAGCAGCCCCACCTCCTGCGTCCATCATGGCCAGCACAAACCTCCTTGACAGGTTGGTGGCACGGTTCAGAGGGCAAAAGTTCATGAGAGGTTTTACTGCATGCTTTCTGGGGGCCGCCCCTCTTAAATCCCTCAGATCTTCCTCAGGCCAAGTGCTACCTGAGAATAAAGTCGGTAAATGCTAAGGGATTCAGTAGGTAACAAAAAAAAGTCACATGCATGTTTCAATGCTTAAGCAGTTTTTTGAAGGGTGAACAAGGATGGAAGAAAAAGTCTGCAGACTTCTCCCACACACGTGCCCTACGGTACCCTCCAGCCTCTTACACAAACCACAGAGGGTGCAAAGGAGGAAAAGTTTCTCACCCTGACCTGAGAAGCAGAAAATCTGAGCTAGACACCAAACGAGGCAGAGCTGTCATTAGCCAAAACAAAAGAGGAAAATCTGCTTTGTATTAGCTCTCTCTGTGCTCACAGATAGAGCTGGTAGCAGAGCTGGTGTTTACACACAGGTCACGGCAGGGACAGCATTCGTCCCTGGCTGGGTGCTCTGGCAAGGCTGAGGGAGATGGATGTGCATCCCATGGGGCTGCACCCTGGGCACAGAAGACAACAAGGGATTTGGAGGTCAGGGATCCGGGACATGGGCTGATCTAAGGGAGGGTATTACAAAGGCCCTTCACTAAGACTATCCAGATATGCCATTAGTGAGTGCATGTAAGATCTGTCTCTCCGTGCACAGACAACCACAAACACGATGGTCTGAGCAGTTTCGACACGCCATCAGCACCTCAGGATCTCAGTCCCACCCTGCCTTATCAACAGTTCAGGTGCATTTTAATTTATTTGTAATACTTGCATATCACCAAAACCACACAGAAATGTAATGTAAGCTTTGCAGACTTATTCAGCAGTTTAACGAGCATGTTTGCCTTTGTTTGATCTTCTGTGTGTTTCTCTGTCTTTCTGATAAATTAGTAAACCTTGTGGTTTTTTGAACACTTTCTGCTGATGGATAGTAAATTATATGCTTTCTGAAATATTTATAGTTCAAAGTACTTTCCTGTAGCAACACTATGTGGCTCGGTGGTGTGAAATACCAGGCAGTGAAAACCCATCACACATAAAGGCTTTGTGGAGATGCACAGCCACCAAAACAGGTGGCTCATCAGACCCAGGCCGGGGTTTTGCCAGAGGAACACCCACCACCATCGACCCTGTTTTTTTTTCTTCATGACACTGAAAGACAAACTGATGATGGCATGGCTATTTCAGACCTCATAACCTCCCCACCTGTGTTGCCATGGCGTTCTATTACCAAAATTATTGGGTGACCAAAGTCACTCTCTGGTGCCTCTCGCCATGACGTCAGCCATGGCGGCGGCGAGCTCAGGAAGCTGCAGCCGAGGCCGCCAGGGCTGGTTTCTGTCGAGGCTGCTAATAAAGGCATCCGAGCACGGAGCCGACCAATTTATTTCTACCGGGGAGGAGGGAGAAGTGAATCAAAGTCTCTGTTCCAGATTTAGTTTCAATTCATTTCTAATAATCTCCACCGCCTCATCTGGAAAAAATGAAACAGGATTAAAAAAAATGATGTCATTAAGAAAACATCTGACTAATTTTTCTTCTGAGGAAGACTTAATATAAGTGAGGGGCGATGTAAATTAAAAGCAGCCCCAATCTTCCCTGGGCCACAGAGCCTGCCTTAATACATAAGCCATGAAAGAAGTTTTCTTACATATACAATAAGTTCCCTCTTTCATCAGTACTCACAGCTTCTCCCAAAAGGGTTGTGAACTTCTTTGATTCAGTCCTGGAACTATGTATTACCAGGTTTACGAGCCTTTGGAGCCTCTGCTGATCAAACTGTGAGGCCGACATCTAAAATGCGTATAACAATATGAAGGGTTTGCTGTTCATTTTCTCTGTGCTAAATTAGGCAGAAATGCTGGAGTCCCTCAGAATAGGAAAACTCCACCCTGAACAAAGAGGTAACACTGGGAAAAAGATCAAGAATTTCCCCAAAATGCATGCAGCTGGAAACCCAGCTGGTGTTTGAACATGAGGTTGGCCCTGTGCACAAAGACTGGGCTAGAGAGCAGGCAGCTCCTTATGGCTCTGCTTAAAGGCTGTCTTAGCTCATCCGTCCATCTGTGGGCTAGGACAGCCACACTCCCATCAAGGTCTGGCTCCTGTGAGCCCTCCCAGGCAGGGATCACCTCTCACTATTGTACACCCACAATTCTAGCAAAACAACATCCCACAGTGCAGCACATCACAAAATAATGTGGCTTCCAGGAGCTGCCTACCAGGAATAACTCACTCAGCCAGGGGCATCCTCTGCTCCTAACTCCCCAAAGGTTTGATTTCTTTCCCGTTTTTTTCCCAGTTGCATTATTTCTTATCCCTAAGTCCAACACTGAGTCATCACATTGGCAACTACACAGTGAGAGGCAACCGTATCCTCACAGGTCTGCTCCTTGCAGAGGAGAACCATCACATCCTGCTCTTTAGAGGCAGTGGATGAGAGATGAAGCAGTGCTGGGAGAAGGCAGCTCTGTCCCCATGCCCAGCTGACATCCAGGGCATGCAGGGCTCTCCGTGCCCATGCCCCAGACCCTGCAGATCGACAGTCTTCAGCTTGGTGTGCTGAACCAGCCCATGCAATGAAACCATGGTGCCAGAGCTGCGTTCTTCAGCCTGTCCATAGAGCTCCCTGCCCAGACCTCTGCTATCCATGTCGCTCCCTGCTTCTTTCCTGGATCCCACAGATAGCATGAGGAAAACACCTCACCACCTAAGGGACAGCTCCTGGCTTTTCTGAACACAATGCTGTAAAAATGTTGCTGTCTGCAGTGGGATGAGGGATTTCACCTGACCATATCTGGAGAAAGTGCGATTTTGGTTTTCAAATAGGCTAAGGGAATTGGGTGTCCAAACGCCATTAAATTTAATGTGAGCCAGGGGCCTGTTTTCCCTGTGGCTCCAGCGAGAAGCCCAGGCTCTATAATTAATGCTCAGGACTTGCAGAGCAATTTGCATCTCTGACGAAGCACGTGAGCTTGGATTCGTTTCCTCCCCCACCCAGGAGAGGATTTTCCTTTGCTGCTCTTTAACAGAGGGAGACGCTGAGGTATGGGAGACATTTCCTGATGCCACCTAAGGGCTGCAGGGCCTCATGGTGATGCTGGGGGCATACAAGCTGCTAAAGGCTTTACAGAGCAGGTCTTTACCAGTGCAGTGAATGACCCGTCTGGGAGAGCAGAAATCCTGGCACAATTTACCCGGCTTCAGCTGCCTGCAGAGCAGAACTGTGGGGCAGCGGTAACACGTGACAGCAGAGGAGCACAATCAGCAAAAGGAGAGATACCAGTATCTGAGACATGACAAACACTGCCTGTGGGACACTGGGAGACTTCTGGTGGTTTCCCAGGAGCTGGTCACTCCTTAACAGTCCTTCACTGGGGAAAAGGGATCTGCTTAATTTTTCTGTCTCTTGGGTTTTGCTGAAAGGAGTGACAGATCATCTGAAGCTCTGCAGTCTCATCCCGAAGTCTGCGGGAAGGAGCTGGTAGTTTCCTTTGAAAATCAAGGCAAAGAAACCTCAGCCCGTGGTTTTCAGTGAGGCAGAGCACTGTGTTCCTGTGTGTGCCTTGGAGCCTTGCAGGTGCTCATCTTTGAAGCTGCTGCTGGATGCAGCACCGAGAAAGAATCTTCGTGGTTCCATGGCAGAAGAGCAGCATCCTCTCTGAGGAACTGGGCTGGGCTCCTGGGAAGGGAAAACCTCAAGGACAGGCAACACCAGTACTGGCTGCTATGAACAGGGCCTTGGGGTGACTTTTTCTCGCTCTCCCTCAGTGGACATGCATCAGCAATCCCAAAATCTTGCGTGGTGGAGATGCAGCAATATCTTGCTGCTGCTGTGAGTCTGCAGCCTCTGCAAGGGCACTCAGAAATGAACGTAACAGTTAAAGAAGTTGCACATTTCTGAAATAATCTCCATCAGTTAAATAAACCCCAGAAAAATGTGGACAATTACCAAGCACTAATGTTCGTTGACTAGTCTAAATTAATACTTATGTGACAAATAAATTCATTCTGCAGAAAACAAAGGGCTGAATACTTTTCCATATGCTTAATGGAATACGGACGCTTGAAGGCAATTGTTTTGCTCTACAATAAAGAAATGCATAGTTGCTAAACAGACATAGAAGCAAGGAACAGAACTACTCACAGGGAGGGGTATCATAGCCTGGTAGAGTTTCGATATAAGAAAAAAGCTTTTGAAGCCAACAATCCTTTCTAAACCCCACATAAAACCCCTTGCTTTTGTTTTGTTTTACATAAAACTTCCTAGCCTGTTTTTCCAAGTCCTGCATACCCAGAACACCACCTCTGTCCAAAGGAGATGGAGAAGAGCCATACAGATGACTGAAAAATGGACTGCTCTCATGGCAGACACTATATGGATGGGATGCCAAAGCTGTATTCAACAGGAAACCTAAAGTGCCCCAGGATTCATGCTAAATGATTCAGTCTAAACAGCTCTCACTAGCCCCTCAGCTTCACCTCTGTTTATTTCTGATTTAAAGTCCCTTACAACAGGAAGGGCGAGAGGTCGCAACAGTTGTGCGGTACCCTGAGGATCAAACCCCGCGAGATCCCTCAAAACAAGGTAACTTCCAGAGGTCAAACCTGGGCCACGACTATCAAATTCACACGGCATTTGATCATTTAGAAAGATTTCCCTCCCTGCCGTTTTTTCAGCTCGGAGAGCAGAGGATGTGCCGCAGGAGCGGCACGGAGCTGCCTTGCAGCCGCCTCTCCCCCCAGCCGCTGCCAGGGAGCGCAGGGCAGCCCGGTAATGAGGCGATGGGAAATCACTCACGCTTCCCGTCTCTCCCAGCACTGCAACAAGTTGATAATTACCCAGTAAAGTGACCTGATGATCGAATATAAGACTATCAACTTGGAGAGCCAGCCTCCAGGGAGCCTGTAGAGTGTCCCTCTACAAAGAGATCGGGATGGAGACTCAGGAGACATCACTGCTAACTCACAGCCCCCGCTCCATCGGGATGCACAGAACAAGTAATTTTTTTTTCCCCCTGTATCTTCTCAGCTCTAAAATAACGTTAATAATATTTTTTTCATACTCAAAAAGATGAATATATAGAAAATCAGAGCTACTTTTGCTATTTCAGCAATTAATGCTCTCACTTATAAGATGTTACAGAGATTGTGAATCTGGACAAAAATTGTTACAGCTTTTCCGAAGAAATTTATTGCGCATGTTTCATGCAGTCTGTATTTTCTCTTTTCCTCTCAAACATGTCTTTGAGCAAAAAAGGAAGCATAAAAATAATAATAAAAGAAGATTTATAACAATAAAATATCTCTTTTAAAAGATATTTTTAACAACAAGGGTAAATTCCCATTAGATGGGTTTACGGATGAAATTGGTAAATTCAGCATTGCAGCAAGACCGTACGGCAAAACCAGATGTTTTTCTAAAAGATGGGCTTTAAAAGTACACTTCAAGGTTTGGAGTTTTAATAGTAGCAAACAGTAATTTCGCCCACTGTCGAAATTAAAGAGGGGAATCCTATGGCCAGTGTTGCAGATGTCAGATCAGAAAACTGTGGTAATTCCATTGGGCCTTAACAGACACAAATCTCTGAATATGAAATCCCTCATTTGTGAACTTGTGGTTTGGGCAGCGCTTTGAGAAGGATTTAGGTAGACACTATGAAAATCCCACTCCACATCCACCGGCAATGGTAGTTGTCATGCCTAAAGTCTAATCTTGTACTACTGAAATCAAAGAAAATTCTGCCACCAATGGGAGGAGCAACAAGAACAGGTCTCCAACACAACTCCTCTGTTTTTCATCTACACAGTATGATAACCTAAGGCAGGTACAATTTCTTTGCATGATTTTTTCCCATCCCTTAGACTTAACGCAACTTCTAGCATATGAGGTCAATTTAAAATACTTGCTCCAGGTAAGAAAAAGAATTTCTTTGTTTCAAAAGTAAAAAAAAAAAAGGTAAACATCTTTCATTTTTCCTTTTGAAAGACCATTCCATTTTCAAATATACTTGACTTCAATCCTATATTTAGAATATCTAAACCCAAGAACAAATCAAACAACTTATTTGATTTCACCTGATATATATTATCTTTTAATCATTAAATCAAAAGTGTTTTGGTTTAGAGCTTGAAACCTTTTTTTAACTAAGTTCCACCGTAAGTTAACAATGTTTTTAAGTTCACATTTTGTTGGCAGCCTCAGTGGGGACAGGGGCAACTTTTGGAGGGAGGGAAGTTGGGAGCCTTAGTACTGGAACTGGTTCTCAGATTAAAAACTCTCCTGACCACATATGGTTTCTCATTGTATTTGTGCTGCAGTTACCACAACACGGGTCTAGATTTGGTTGACATTTGTAGCCACAACTGCAACACAACAACAATAACAATATTTGCTTTTAAAATGGAAGAAAACCACAAATTTTTATAAGTAAGGTTGCCCTCCATTATACAACACACAAAGAAGCAAGACATCAAAGGCAGAAATTAGGGTTGATATCAGACCTTCAAACCCAAATCAAATTAGTGTCTTAGGGAGAGATCTTTGATTTAAGCTTAATAGTGGTGATTTTTCCTCGGATTGTTTTATACTTAATCAGCCACACAACCCACTGTGCAGACATATGTTCCCAAAGCACATCAAAGCAAGTAAACATTCTGTTTCAGATCCTAATATCCTTTTTTTAACCAATTATCTTACTTACATGATCTTTTAATTTAAGTTCTGAAAGCCCACCTTTTCACACAAGCCTTCCTTTAGGAATGGAGGTAGAGGGATGACCAGCTCAGTTCTTGTGAGATACTTGCCAAAAAAAAAATGCACAACGAATAAATCAAAGCACAGAAGA
The DNA here is from genome assembly GCA_013397755.1 of Cnemophilus loriae. Taxonomy (NCBI): domain Eukaryota; kingdom Metazoa; phylum Chordata; class Aves; order Passeriformes; family Corvidae; genus Cnemophilus; species Cnemophilus loriae. The sequence continues at coordinate 637,769 of VZTF01002407.1, forward strand.
TGAGGCTCTAAGATAGTTTCTTGAGAGATTAATGATGAAAGCCTTCAGAGAAGAAGCATATTTTAAGAAGGGGAACTTCAAGGAAGGTAGCTGAGGCAGAGAGAAGGAAGAAAAGTGAGAGAAAAGGCATGAAGGAAAGCGTGGATAGAAGTGCAGGAGCCCCTGAAAGGAAGCAAACCTAAGGAGCAGTGCAAACCTGGAGGTATGTGAGCTTCAGGCTGAAACCACTGGGCATGAGAACTTGATTCCAATAGCCACAAATTTTGAGAGCTGGGGTGTCAAAATGCAGCAGGCTCAGGGCAGGGAGGGGATGAAGGCTGGGCAGTGGCATGGCGGATTGAAGGAGCAAGCCAGGTGGGAATCGGTGGGGAAAAAGATGGGGAGAGGTGTAGACACAGACCAGATCCCGATGGCAGAGCTGAGGGAGATCTGAGAGGAGTCAACACTGGTGTGGGGATGTGGGAAATGGGTGCTAGAGAGATGTGTCGGATGTGACACAGCCGTTTCTCTGCATCTCATTGTTATCCCTTGGGACACATGTTGAGGATATTACCACTTTCAAGTGAATATTTTGCTTGTAGCTGTGAAGACATTGGGCTTGGGAAAACAAATGGAAGTGCATGTTTGCGGGGAAGAAATCTGAGTTCTTGAATCCCTGCCTGGTATCTTCTTCCTATGCTACTTTTGGGTGGAGGCTTCTCTCCCTTAAAAGGTTATAACATTCAAGTGCTACAGAAGGGTTTAGCATTTAAAAGACAATTCCTACACGACTTTGGAAAAGTCTTTTCCCATGTTATGCCAGCACTAACACACTGAGGAGAGAGAAAGACAGTGGTAGCAACACCACAGCAACGGAGCTCATGTAAGAGTTAGGCAAACCACAGAAAATGCTTATTCATTCATTACACTTTAAATCTGCCTTGGCTCCATACCTGTCATATCCCAGAAAAGCAAAAAAAGACCATTCTTCTTCATCATGACTGTAATACAATCAACTGGCTGCAGCATTACTCTAACCAACGTTAACTAACAGAGTCTGTGTCTGACATCTATAATTTCATGTTAACAAATTAGGTAGACTCCTGCATTTCCTGGTACCTTGAATGCCCAAGAAGCTCATAACTTTTATTTATATGCAAAATGTCAGGGAAAGGGCAAACAATGTTATGCCAGAAGACCATAGCCAAATCACTTGGTTGGAATGTCCTGTAAATCACGGGGTGAATGGAAAATGAATCTTTGTTCCAGGACAATGACTTCCAGCATTAATGTTTCTGCTAATATGCTCGTTTTCTTTTGGGAATGTCCTCTTCCCATAATCCAAGGTTCTATAACTTAAAACCTATAGCTAAACAAGACACCAAGGAAGGAAAACCTACATCCAATTAATTACAAAACTCTGAAATGTCCTGCTTCTCTTTTCTAAAGTACAGGGGAAAACCACTGGTGTTCAAGCTTTAGAAAGATGACACACTTGCCCTAAGCAGCAGCAAGCTGTTGTAACTAACTGGAAGTAACCAAACCCCATAGTTTACAAAGGGGAATATAACAAAATGGAACAGGTACAGCACAGATCTCTACGAAGCCTTTCCAGACACAGCAGACAGAGGAGCTCCCTCAGTACATAAAGGTGATTGTGACAGCTGCACAGAAATACATCTCACACACACACAGACACATGCCAGGCACTCTGCTGGTGTGCTGTGTGTGTACCTGCCTCTGGTGCATCACAGCACAAAGGAGTAAGAGACGTGCCTTCCCATAATAACAAAGCTTTTGGTTGAGGCTCCCTGGGTTTTCCGCAGGAATTAATTTTACTGGCATTTGACACATTTTAAACAGCGACAGCACTCACAGTAACCTCCAAAGGGAAATATTCCTGAACAATATATAATAAATACATTGATTTCTAATAATAACCATCTGCCCTAAATCTTTTTGCTGACAGGTTTAGTTGGACCAAAGGCCCTTTTCACATCTACTTCATGACAGTTCCCATCACTACATAAAGACTTTGAAGTGCCCTAACGTGCAGTAAAATGTGAGATAACCTACCAAACTGTCAATATTTCTTCACTTCTAAAAGGAAATGCTAATGGCACTCAAAGAGCTCAAGATGTAATGTAAGATCTGATCCAGCAGACTAGCTGATCTAACCAGCCTTTGCTTTGCAACGAGTATGCTGAAAAGCAAGCAATTATATGGTGAAGAGCAGAACTAGGTAAAAGTTTTTCACTGATATGACTGCAGGGAATAAACCCTTTTCATTCCAAACAAGCTTTTCTCTTGGAAGTATCTGGAGTTTTCTGTACAAAATAAGAGAATTAACAATAAATCAGCAGTTCAACATTAATTTCTTCTTTTTAACCTATCACTTTTTTTTCTTTTCTATTTTTTTTTAATCATTAGAAAGAAAATGAACATGACTGAGACATAAACGTTTTTTTAAATCTGGACAACATTCCGCTAGGGTTTAATTTTCCATAGGGAAAAGTTGAGCACAATTAATTCAGAGAAAGCAGACTCTCTCTCCAATTGCCTGCAACAAACAACTGGCATTTCTCTACCAGCTCTACCCTGCAATGTAAGACTGAGAAAGGCTCTATAGCAGGAGAAGGTAAAAGCAATAAACAAAAGCCCAGTCCTATGGTAAAACCCCTCACTGCACTGTACAACTTGAACACACTTCAAAGGTGCCAGGATGATTCCCTCACCCCCCGAATCATCATCTCACAGTAAGAAAAGATAAGGTGTTTTATATCTCCTCTGCCACGTAACCATCAAAAAAATTTTCCTTGCAAAACCCTTTGCTCCCAGACCTGTTGGCGTCATTGACTACAGCTGCTCTCCTATTCTTTCAGTTTTTCAATGGCGTAGGAAAATATAACACATTTATCAAGGAAGGAATAGGGATCTGATGTTCCCCAGCTGTTTACTGCTGAAAGTTTACACCAGTGCTTTTCAACCTGTGGCTTGCAAAACCCTTGGGAATCACTAAAAACTCCTTTAGGGGCTGTGAAAGACAGCAAAAAATCTCTGCAAGCCTCTTGTTATTTGGGCAAATTCACTATACTATGTTTAACAACTCTGCTAGAAAATTTTTAGGGAGGCCATGGATTGTAATAGCTTGAAAACCCCTCACTGACCCTACGGTTCCCCAAATCAGTAAAAATTACATACAAAACATTCTTAGAGTAATCCCTGACCACCGCCCCAATCCGTCCTACACCCACCAATATCAGCTGGTGCAGGAGGAGGCACGTGTGATTTAGGGAACTTTGCTATGCCGGCGCAGAGGTAACCCCATCTCCTGTGTCAGCTGCGTACCTACAGCAATACCTCCTTCCCAACACCATGCAACGGGAGACCCGTGGGCCTCATCTTTCATTCTCTTATCTCATGCAGCTATTCCTTATGCAGACACATTTCTGTATACAAATCCCATTATACTTGACCCTCGGTTCACCCTGTTTCCATTACAACGCTGTAGACTCAACCAGACTTGCTCCAGTGCCAACTCTGTGCTGTCATTCCTTGCGCAGAGTGGTAATAAAGAAATCACTGTTTTAAGCTGACAAAGAACAGATTTCTTACTAAGTAAACACTGATGTTTTGGTAGGGAAATTAAGTTATAAAATTGTGTCTACAAAGGGAGACCATACAGATGGAGTTTGTTAAGAGACAGCAATACAGTCAACAGTGGTTAATTCAATTGCCTGCTACTTATCAGATTTTTTTTAAAAAAAGACTTATCCAGCTTTTGCAAATGCAAATGCAGAAAAGCATTTCAAAGAGCCGTTGTCATTGTAGCTGGAGAGTGATGTACACACGCACATGGCCTTTCCAGGCCAAAGAACCTGGCCCTGCGTATCCGCTGTGGCTGTGTTGGTGTCCAGCAGGTCTGGTGCTCACCAGCCTGGCAGGAGAGGAGGCCTGAGCACAGACTCACATCCACATGAGCACAGAGCTCATCACCACACCACCACCCTCCAGTGGCTTCTGTCCTTACGGCTGTGCCACAGCCGCACTTCTCCTGGCCACTGCTCTCACCTGCCTCTCTGCCTGCACGGGGCCTCCCATCGATATTAGATACTCCAGACCTTCCTTCTGCTCAGGTTAAAACTGGGCACTAAGCTCAGCTGGGTAGAAATAAGAAATTCATCTCCAGTCTTTAGTTGACCCTTAAGTTATTGCCAACCCGACCTCAAATGTCACATCTAATTTCCCCAAAGCACCAGGTTGATGCCAAGTCACCGAAGCTGTTTCTCTCCAAAATGCTGCAATGGCAGAGGCACAGTTACTCTTTATGCTCCCCCATTCCAAGGAATTGCAGCTGGGTTTGGGGTGCTGCTGGAAAAAGAGGTGGTTTTTTGCAGCATTAGTGCTGGCAAAGGCCCCCGGTCATCCTCCTCACATTAACAGTTCTGGTGACATTTGTACTGCTGATCCGGGGGCAGAAGCAGGAGGATCCTCATCACTCCAGAATCCAAAAATCACCCTTCCTGCATCTCACCAAACACCAGCTTATGTGGCATTTAAGTGGTGAGAGGGATGGGACCCCCAGCCCTGTTTCTGCACACTCAAACTATGCAGAGCTGAGGAAGAGATACCTGCACGGGCAACTAACTGCAGGTGCTCCACTCACAGGTTACAGCCACTGCTTTCCACAACAGCAGCCTGACTCTGTCTGAGATGGTACTCTAGGTAGTCTGAACACAACCTTAATGCAATGGGGACAGTTTAAAATGGCCAGAGAGTTGTGGAGGGGTTTTTTTCCTAACATTTATCAAGAAGGATAGAGAACATGATTTATCTTTTGCATAGGATAAAGTTCACTGTGGGATTCAGCACGTAGCGTGATGTAAAGTCTCAGGCAAGCCAAAAGGTGTTAACATTGTGTGCCCTTTAAATGAGGCAATTAGTCAGTAAAACGAGATGTGCTTAGGTTGGAACTATGTAAATACACTCATTTTATTAATATAAGGCAAAAATCTAAAAAAGAGATATTGCTGGGCAATTAAGTCACCAAGTATTGGTTCTATTTAAAATTCAAGAGAAGGGATATTAAACATACTCAAATTTTAATGAAAACATTTGCAGCAGTTTTAATAATTCAGCACAAAATGTTATTTAAACATTTCTCTCTGGTTTGGAAAAGGCAAACACAGGGCCATTGTACTGTGGTCTGGAAATGAGAAATCAGAACTGCTCAGGTGCAGTGGATTTCTTTACTCATTTTAGACTACTCAGTGGCAAGCCAACCAAGTCTGGCAATCAAAGGTTTTGAAAGTCCCATCAGTCATCTTTTTGCACCATCACGTATCACTTGCAGCTCAAGTTGATTTCAGTGGGGTGTAACCTCCTACAGACCTTCATTGTAGGAAAAGGCTGCAGACAGGATTTTGATAAGAAATTCTCCTATCTTGGAGTTTACTTTGAAAACAGAACTTAAGATCCTGCACTTTGCATGTTCTGGGGTTTGGGGTTTTTTTGGTTTTTTTTGGTTTTTTTGTTTAGTTGTATCAGCTCCTTGATTTGTTTAAATAAGCAAAGGATGTAACAGGTGAAAATAAAGAGGATTTAAAAAATATTTTATGGTTAAAATAATCTATAGTGTTAGTAGCAACCAAGGAAATTCAACTATCCAGATCCGAACTGCCAATATTCACAATTCTCTTTGTGCAGGTCACATCACAGTACAGGAAAGCTGTTCATAATCTAATGGCAATATAATTACTCTTACCCAGCAGGCAGTACACATTTGGTACTCATGAAAACCATAAGGATTAATACAACCATTCATGCCTACTATAAAAGAGTTTCTAGCCAATGAAAAAAAGGTACAAGAACTCACAGGACATTTTCTAAGGTTAGTCATAGAGTATCTGAGGGACAGAGCAAGTGCAAAAAGTTATACAGACCTATTGGTAGGAGATAAACTTTTAATTATGCAAGTCTCACATGAAAGCTCTCATTCTGCTCTTCGGTGAAGGAGGACAAAAGTTTGACAAGTAAAAAACTAACAGTAAATGTAGCTCATGCTATTGTACCCATGGATTCTTACAGGCATATTTGTCAAGCTCTTGTAACACCTCCCAAGATGCCAGATTCTCTGGCTGCACCATGCCCACCTTCTACCTTTGGACTTCAAGAACAGCTTCTAAAAGTCTACAGTTTCATTTTAAAGATTTCCTCCTGGACACCACTGGCTCTTTCAACTGAATCTCAAATGTAATTAGGGAGTGCAGACCATGGTGCACTGTAGGCCAGGAGATTACTTTCAGCCCAGCTTTCAGCCAGTGCGGGCAGTAACAGGAGGAGGAGACTAGATTGAGACCTTGCACTGGTAAGTAAGGAAGACTACACACACACACAGCCCCACACGTACACACAAATCCTTACTGCACTGGAAGTTCATAGATCACAGCAGTTTTGCTGGTGAATGTGTGAACCACAAAATTGCCCTGCCTGGGAGAAAAGCTCCAATGAACACAGAGCTGAAAGGGCTGGGCTTATGAAACACAAAGTAAGGAAGTCAATCACAGCAACCAGATCCTGGAAAACGTCCAGTTTGGCAGCATAGTCAAAAACCAAATGAAGGGATAGGAAACCACTGCATCCAGCGCAAGACTTTGGGAAGGAGCACAGTCTGCTGCTCTTCAGTGCAAGGCACCTTAAGGAATCTTCTGTTCCTCAATTTGTGCCATTTACTCACTGAGTCACTCTGGGAAAGGTCACACACCCAATACGCTGCACCAGAGTGACATACCTGAAGCAATGTGACATCTGCACAGAAATCAAGCCCCAGTCTCTGCTCATCATCCATCCTTATCAGAAACCGTCACATAATCCACCAGAAATGCAAACCCAGCTCTGCAGAGATCAAGCAAGGAAGAAACCAGGCTGACAGGATCCTGAGCTCCAGCAGCACATCGAGACTTGAAGGGAAAGAAGTTACAGCTCACAGAGCTCCTACCTTCTTCACATTTGGCAGCAGCCGTCTCTTAAACAAACAAACAAACAACTCTTTGAAGAGATTCTTATTCTTGTGGTAACACTCATCCGGGCACTGACAGGATTCAAACCAGACGCGGTTGAGGGAAGTCTGGAGTCATACCAGGTTTAGATCTCGCATGCCAAGAGAGGTCAAGACCCAGCCAAGCCTTGAGTAGACAATCCCAGGACATGGAGGAAGCGGTGTTGGTGGGAGAATGCCTTTCCCTCCGACTCACTAGGCAAGGCAACGTGATGATCCTCTGGTGAGGAATATGAAGTGGTTGTCATTCCTATCCACTAAAGCCCAAAAGTCCAGTGTATTTGTCCTCTGTAAAGATGCTCTGGAACTCTTAAAAGATATAACTTGCAAAATGCGCAAGCTGGCTCAATTGCATTTTAGTCTCTTACATTCTGATCATCTCATGTCCTGAGTGAGGGTTTGAATTTCTCTGACCTAGCCTGAAAAGTGGTTGGGTTATGTGTTCGTGTACAATTTCTTTTCCAAAGATGGATAGAAATCTGTTTGACTTTGGAAGTCTACTGTTTTTTCAAGTGAATAAAGTGGTTTGGGGTCTGCTGACACTGGTTTCACTATGACTATTTCTCTGTTTAGAGACCTGTATTGGAAATATACAAAGCAGGTAGTAACTATTTCAGTGTTAAAATGTACTGGATAAAACTTTGCAGATCCCTCACTGTCCATCAGTTCCTAGCTACACTTCTTACAGAGAACCAGTTGGGCTGGACAACTAGGAAAAAGGGAAAAAACAGAAATAACTTCTATATGATTTATCTCCTGGGAACCAACAGCAAAATCCTTCCAGCTGGTCTCCAAAAAATAGAATTATTCACCGTGACCTGATCCCTACAATATACCAACTCTCATGCTGTACCCTGATCCCCAAAAGATGTCATCACAAAATGGGTGCCTTGTAATAAAGGTAAAACAGCAGCAAAGGCCTCATTTCGGAGGCCAGAGAACTGAAAACATCATTGGCTCCTCGAGGGTCGTTTCAAACCAACAGAACCAAGACAGTCTGACCTGAGTGGTTATCAGTTACTCAAAGCAGCACCTCAAACACTGCAAATTCCTTGAACATTTGGTCTTCCTAGGAAGCAGACACTGGGATATTTTGTCCGCATAGTAACACCGTTAGACTCCTCCAAACTGGCCTGTTTGCCACCAGTTCTGGGACCTCTGTGATGATGCTGGACTCACAGCAATGCTGTGTGGAAGTAACCACCACAGCTCTAGAGGCCCTCTTCAGAAGACCTTGACTTATACTTCTCAAAAATCATCCAAAGAATCATAACTGAAGTGAAGCCTTTCATGAGAATACCAGCAAATAATCCACTACTGTAACAGGTCTGAAGTCAACAGCCAGGTCCATATCAGCCCAAGAAAAATCGCTGCTATGAACTAAGTTTACAGCACAAATACACAAGCAGGATTTGGTAAACATTTCTATTCTGTGGTATCTTCAGAAGAGCACCTCTCCTCAGGACAGCATGTGAACACGCATTTAAGTTTCTCTGAAGTCAACAGACCTTAACAGGCATTTCTAATTAAGCATATACTTACCTGTTTTCCTGAATAAGAAGAGGCTTAAAAACAGTCCTGTAGCCTAGAGCACTTTCTGTGTGACCCTCTGCACCATCAGCTGATCACTTCTTTTTAAGTATATTCTACAAATCTTCTCCTTCTTGCTAGTCCTCATTAGATTGATCGTCCTTTAATTTACTGATTTGATGACTGAATGCATTAATTCCTTCACCACCCTATCATTCTACACTCTGCTTTCTGTCATCCACAATGCAGTTTTCTCTTGTAAAATACCATACTTCACTTGAGTGAGGATGAAAGACAGCCTCTGAAATCAAGTGTTTTATCTCACAGTGAAGACAAATAGTCTCAAACAAGAATGTGCATGTAAGAATATCACCCTAATGCAGCTGTAAGCTTGAAACGTTCCTATTTTTAATGTATTAACCACACTCTGGTAGACTTCCTCTACCAGTGGGTACTTTGGGATGTGTGGTTACTCTGTGGGATCTTAAGAGGCTTTCAGATGAAGCATTCAATCAGCAGGTACCATGTCCACCAGCTGGTTTGCAAATCAAAAGCCATGTAAGTAGCTCCATAACCAAGCTAGGAAAGTCTCTTGTGAAGGGGCAAGAGGAAGAATAAGAAAATTCTTCTCCAGGATGCTTTCACAGGATCAAAAGGGAAAATATCTCAAAGGCACTTACAGGATTTAAGAACACATATTTATTTCTCTGAGAGACTTAAAAAGCTGAATGTGACTGCATTTTATACAGCCCAAACATATTTTTTCAGTCTTGCCCGACTGCACCCAAGTGCTGTTGTAAGTGATTTTGGCTCGTGTGTGCAGAGTAGGGAGAAGTGTAAGAGAGAGATCAAATGAATTGTGCTGGAAGAAATGCCTCTGCTGTGAGGAGGCTCCACCTGTGCAAAAGAAACACTGGCACACCATTGCAGCCTTAGAAAGGGCAGGAGGTGGTGGTGGAGCCTAATTCTCACATTTAATCTAACAGCACATGCTCAGCAGCAGGGAAACCATGGTACAAGTCCTTCTGCTGCCCAGGGGGTGGAACAGGACAGCTCCTACCCGCCCCCCACCCCCGACAAGTATCTGCTTAAAAAAATCATCAAAAGGCTCACATTCTCCTGGTTCACTATCAGCTACCACGATCAATTATATCAAAACCCAACCCCACACATGCCAATAAAGTGAGAGCAGGGAATGCAGTAAACTTGCTCTTGAAGTGGAGCCTGGCCAGCTGATATCATCTAAACCTTGAATATATTTTTTCCACAGCACATCCTCCCATGAGATTTGCCATGTGCATGCTTCTACAACAGAGAGGAGACAGGGTAGGAAACACCCCCACTGGTCCTGCAGGAGCTGCATGGCCTGGGCATGCACACTGGGCTCCAAGTATGCATGAGCTCGTGTTTCTTAACTCCACGCCAGCCACTCCATGAATTTTTACGTACTTAACTCCTTTACTAGAGATGGCTTTAGTGTCCTGAGTTTCAACAGAGGCTGGAGTAGTTTGACCTTAGCTAGGATCCAGCTTGTTTGAAAAACCCATTGAGCCCTTGCATTACCAGCACTTGACAAGCCAGCCCTAAGAGTCAACACTATTTTGAAACTCACAACACCCACTTTCAGATGCTGTTAGCCAGACTCAGTACACTGAGATTTATGATCTGAAATAATACAGGCACTGTTAAAAGTTTGACCCTTGAGAAATGCTCTAAATTTTAGCTGTTAGCTATCTATTTAATATCAATGGTGAAACATAAAAGAACAAGAATCAACAGTCTCCAAGGCAGAAAATTGTGTAAAATCACAAATTCTCAAAATGGTCTGGCACACAGAAGAAAAACATACTTATGTGGTTTAGTGTCAGAGCCAGGGATCTAGAAAGCCCACTAAAACACACGCACTCCCGTGGGAGTGATGTGCAGATCTGAGATTTGCCAGAGTAACAGCACCCAGTTCTGCCCTTCAGTTTGTGCAGATGTGTCTGCACGGTGTCAGCTGCATGCAGGGTATCCAGATCCAAAATTCTGCCAAATAGGGTCCTTTTTCCATTAGTATTTCTTTTTTAACTTTTCCCCCCGCCATCTGGGTGGTCCAAGAATCAGATCCAAAATACCTAGGATCCCTTGAACCACATGTTCTAATCCCAGCAGAACTGACTCAGTCCTTCATCCATCCAGGGTAAATTGACTTCCCTGCTCTTTGCTGCGTGGGGGGAACTTTTGGATGAGATTTGAAAATTTCCGCTCTGTACGGATATTAAAAATTCTACATTTTTCTTCCAGTATCACAAGCCAGCATTCCTGCCACTAGATTTATCTCTCAGCACCCTGTGTAATTTGGTCCCCATTGCCACCGGTAGCTGGGAATCCAGATTAACCAGCACCTGAAAAGTGATGTGCCGCAGGCTTCATTCCACAAGCCAATGGGATGGATGCGGTTTGTCCATTTGTCTTCACATACACTAGAAGAATTTCAGAGAAACATAGTGAAAATGAGGAAGCTGAGTGGATCGATATTTGACTATATGCTGCAGGCTGCAGACTGGCCAGTTCATTAGACCAGGGAGGAGGATATGACAACATGCAGCAAGTATCTGGAGGGATGTGTTACACAAGGAGGTGTGGTAGGAGCAGGAGGGTGAAATTCAGGGAGAGAAAAAAAGGAGGGTGGACCAGAAAGGTGAACTGCACGAAGAGCTTTATATACTGAGAAAGGATTTGCTACAGGATAGAGTAAAAGTTCAACCAGGAGATACAAGACCAGGAGATACAAGGGGGAACCCACAGACCCCTGTGCAGTACAAGAGAAAGTGCTACAGAGGAGCAGAACACCACAACAGGTCTCAGAATCTCTTGTCTTCATGACTGCAAGAAGCTGGTGAGAGATGAAATACCATCTAGAGAGGTGATTTATTTAGGATTAAGAAAAAGAAGAGGCCAGGAAGGGCAGTGCTCCCCATTTAGCTGGCAGAAAACTTGAGAAACAAATTCGGAATACTGGAGTTTAAAAGGGCAGGAAGTTGGCACTGAACATTTATCCATTTTCACAGATGCTGAAAGCAGTGGAGAATGGGCAATCCTATCGAGATAGCTTCTGAAAGACACACACTCTGTTTAGAAACTCTTTAGAAAGCAGCAGGAGAAGAGAGTTCAAACAAACTTTTTTTCCTAAAGCACAAGCTTAACAGTGGATAAGGTGGAAGCATGAAGTCACTTTTAATCTACTATAAAGTGAGGTAAGCAAAGGGATTATCACTTAAGACTCGCTGACATGAAGCTCTGAGAATGACATTTAAAAGCAATGGTGGATTACAGAGTGACATCATATTAAATGAACACATGCCAGAGGTTTACATAAAAGACCTCAAAGATCATACTTTTGTTCTCAGAACTAAAACCGCTTAGCCATTTTTACACTTCTGGCGGTGATTAGGCTAAATTAGAATTGCAGTTTTTCACAGCACCAACAACTCGGTGGCCCAGATCTTCACTAAGTGCAAACGGGCACGACTCCATCTGAGCTCACCCAGACCCCTCACTCTAGCCCAGTGTCACAGCATTCAGCAACTGGAGATCCAGCCCAAATGTTTCTAAGCCCAATCTGCATTTCATTGCATAGTGTAGTGAGTCTGAAATCACGCCCCTTCAGGTCCCTCTGGACTTCAGGTTTCAGTTATTCAAAGTACTCTGAGGGCTATTTAACTAAAAACACATGACAAAAGTATCCTGAATTTAAAGAACAGCAGAAATGTGTAAATCTCTCTCATAAAGCAATATGCTTAAAAATTTTTAGTAAGATTCAAAAGAGAAGGCTGTGGGGGTTTGTCTTTCGTTGGTTTGGTTTTGGTTTTGTTTGTTTGCAGAACAGTTTACGAGACTGGAAAAGCCTACAGAAACATACTAGCCCTGATCAGTTTTTGGATTATGCCTTTCCCATCTTCCAAAGACCTGATCAGCCTGTCCTCCCACTGAGGCCAGAAGATGCTGGGCATGTACCTTCTCAGTTTCTGCACAGGCAGGTAGCGCTGTGTACTTCCCTGGTGCCTGAAAACGTGCTACAAGACCCATCTTAGAAGCCAAAGGAGTCTTTTTCTTAGCTCTCAAGATATCAAAAGTGTGAGTATTACTGCGACAACATTTTAGAGATTAGGAAAATAAAGCACAGCTGGAATTAAAGTAATTTTTCCAGCTCCCAGAACATGACAGCAGAAACCTAGTATTTCATCTGTGGTCTCCTGGAGACGGATCAAGTGACCATCAAATATTAATCCTGGAATTGACAGTCCACCAAATTACCTCTTGTAGGTTACCAAAGAGCCACCTAAAAGCAACAGACTCCTGCTAATTACAGACCAGGGAGAGGTCTGAACCTGTCTTCTGGAGGGGAGCAGCCCTTGCAAACCACTGAAAACCTACACATTCTGATTTTCTTAAATAAGTAAAAGAAGCATGTGGCAAAGAAGGGGACAGAATAAATTGGATGTGGGAGCCCCCAAACCCGTTTCTCAAATGAGCAAGGTATCTATTTGGTGAAAGTCGTAAAACTTTGCAAAACACATAAGAAGGCCTCTCTGAGCAGCTGTTTGCTTTGACTCCGGAGGGAGCTCGCTCTGTCTCCTAAGCAGCACAGCACCATCAATCACGACCTGCCAAAGATTTTCTACTCCAGTAGCAAAGCAAATATGAAAACATACAGGTTTTATTGGTAAGTACGTTCTGTGGCTCAGCCGAGCGGCATCCGTGCTGCAGGAATGACCATCACCAGGGGTCCCACCACGAACCGCGTGACGGGCTCCCAGCGGCAGCCCTGGGGGAGTGGTGCCCCACGGAGGATAACTGAAGGCACTCCGTGCACACCTGATAATGCACAAAGGCAGCTTCAAGAGCACGCACTGCAAATGGCTCCTCTCCTCCATGGAGTCAGGAATCCCCCTGGATGGAAGGGATGGCGGAGAGGCCTCAGCAGAGAACAGGGAGCATCATCACGTAAGCCCTGGCAAGGTTCAGCTGAAGCGTGGTCAGGGCCACAGGGCACTCAGAAAATTTCACTGCAAAACTCTGACACCTCTTCAATGCGTGTATTGGAAGCAAGACTTTTCAAAGGATTCCTACCTGGCAAAATTTACGGGGTTTTGTGTGTGTTTTTGTAGAATGGGAGCAGCAAAAGGCACATCTGTGACAATAACGAATTCCAACTCTAAAGCAAGAGGCACTGGTGTTTCTAAAAGCAGTTATAAGATGATGATGATTATTTTTTGTATGGCTAAACAACATATTTTCCCTTAACCCCACTTGGCCTCCCTTGGCTGAATCTCACAAAAACAACAAAGGAAAGAGAGAACCAGACTGGAACAGATATTCAACATGGAAAATCTTGGGTTCGACATTAAATTTGTCATATTTGTAAACACCTGAGACATAGCCTTTTTATGATGAAAAGTTTAACAGTCAACTCCTCTGCCTGTGAATCACCCTGCCTAAACAGCTCAGGAACATTTTAACTGGTCCTGAAAAGGTATTCTGTAATTTTTAACACAGTAAAAAGGAAACAAGGAAGGGTAATAGGATCAGATAAAGAAAAAAAGTGTAGGCTGGATATCAGGAAAAATCTGTAATAATACATTAAGATTTCTGGGAAATGGAGGAATATCCTTGATTAAATGAGATAAAATCCCTACCAGAGGGAAATTAAGGGCAACTCCACATTATCATGGAGATGGAGTCATCTCTATGTTTAGGTCTTTGGGACAATTCAGTCCTCATGAGAGCCATGGAATTTGTGATTATCAGCTCAGGATTTGGGGTTTTTTTTACTATTTTTATGTGCGGACACAAGAGAAACAACAATATTTTGTTAATAAATAATGTCAGAACTGCATCCTGAAACACCACCAGGATGTTGGTAGAAAAACAAGGGCTGCTTTTGTTTGTTACAGTGCGTAATGCCTGATGGGTTTTAACCACAGTTTAGGAGCTACTGTTAAAAAGCTTCTTGCTGAGTCAAGCCTAGGCATGCTGTTTACTAGGGTTAGCCCCAAAGGCTCTTGCATTGGCAGGGACTTTTAAGCTGAGCTAAGGAGTTTTTAGTTATTTATGTTGTGATTTAAAAAATAATAATAATTAAAAAAATGGTAAGCGTGTAATCACCTCTCATGTCTGCCAGCAACTTTCCTCTGGAGTCAAGGGCTCAGTCTTGCAAAGCTGATGCTGAGTCCCCTTAGTTTAAAGCAGATGGAGTTACTGCAGAGATCAGGCCCCAGTGGAGTAGGTTTCCGTGAAGAAGTTCACTAAAATACAAAATACCCCTTTTGTGAGAAAAGGACCTGTGCTAACTTATGAAGTGAATTTCTCTGGTTCACCTTTGAGCCTGCAGACACACCTGGCTGACGACTTTTGCTCAAATAGTGCTGACCTACAACCAACAGTGAAGAGTGAAATTCTGACAAATCAATAAAAGCTGCATGCAGAAAATGCATGTAAGACCCACCACTGCTCTTCCACAGAGCCTGGGCCATCCTGTGCTCTGGAAGAAAGGATCACAGGGAAAAACAGTATGTGGCTCTGTAATTTGATCCCGTATCTCCAGAATAATGCAGAACCTCCAAATTTACTTTTGTCTTTTTTTAGCCTTTGAGTATTGTAGTGTTACTTACTATTACATGAATGTCATGTTGTGGAAGTGTTGGCTCATATAATTTATATGCACCAGTATAATTTCTTTTTTTCATTCTGCTCTAATTCTACATGCCTGGAATAGATTCCATCCCATATTCAGTTTCACTCCATTCTGCACTGCATCCTTTACAGTGTCCACTGCACTCCAATCCTGCCTCTCCCTCTATCCTCCATATTACCGCAGGCTCACAATCATCAGAATCCAGGACAATATCTTGAATCCACAATATTCCTGTTGGTTTGCACTGCAGACAGGTCAAGGACCATCTGAATGAGATAATTTATTTTTCTAGAGAAGCCAAGCAAGTACCACGATTCTGTCAAACTGTCATAATGCTAAGAAAAAAAGTCCAAATATTAAAGATGTCCAAAAAATTCATCACCAAATGAGTAAAACCAACAGTGGTTGTACAGAAAAGTGGGTTGTCCGAATGACTGGAGAAACACCAAAACAATCTGAAAAAAAATCTCTAAAAGTAGACTTCAAGGAAACCTCAACATAATCTGTTTCTGGACATATATAATAAATCCTCAGTGATTCAGAAGAAGACTCAAGTCCTGAAAATTATTTGTCATGCTGCTTAACAAGAAAATCACTGAGACACAAGGAATGACAACACTGAGGAGAAATGCAGCAAGTCTTTCAGGCCCTTCTTGGCACGGGGGTCCTTTATTGCTCAAGTTTTCCACGTTCCCATCTATGTTTCCAAGCAAAGGGTCCCACAGGTGGTTCTGCTCAAGACAGCCTTGCAGATGAGTTCCCTCCAGTTGAGATAAAATAACGTATGTTCTCATTAGGCCAAATGCAAACAGTGATGAAAGGGAATGCACTGCCAGGTCACATCGAGCAATCAGGAAACAAACATTTGACATAATGCAGCAGGCAGATAATAAGACCCCATAGTTAGCTACAAATGAGACTGCACTTAATTTGCCGTGCAATGGTCACATAATTAGATGAATTTGGTACCGTCAAGACAGCAGACAGGTAGAATATAGACTTGATGAATTGGGGGCGCTCTGTCAGGCACTGATCACATTAATCATAAAGCCAAAACTCAGTGACGCAATTTTTCTTCCAAACATTTGCCATAATTTTCTAGAGTGAAAATATGCACATGCCCTTGGGGCTTTTTTAAGAGTTGTTTACTTTTGAAACAAGAAGGACTGATTTCTGCACCACTGGGACAGAGTACAAACTTCTGGAAGCTCAGCTGTGCCCACGGAGTCCACTCAGTGTATTGAACAAGAGCCACACAACTACCAAGTATGTTCTAGCCCAAGCCTACCACCATGGCTGGACAATTTCACACTGGACATCCTCCAGCGAGGAGGGCGAGCACTACGTTGTGACCTCCAGAGCAGAGACTGGAGGAGAGAAAAGAAAGACAAAAGAGAAGTAGAATAAAAACCTAGAGGAGTAAAGAGCAAGACATGATTTTAAGAAGTTGGCAGATAAAATCTGAAGAGTTAAAATGATTGAGAGACTAACGCCACAGCTGCAGAGAATTTTCCCAATGGGGTTGTGCCACAGTGTAGGGTACTTGACAAACAGCCAAACGGAAGTGGCATTCCCTTGACCCAAAAAACCGCCACAGCCAAGAAGCACTTGGCTGCTCAGCTTTGGTGCTTCTCCGGCCACAAAGCCACCTTTCAGTTCCGTGCCCACGTAGTTTCAAAGAGGACTGTGTTTCCTCTTTAAGATCTGCAACCAAGTTTTCTCTCCAGTACCTCGCAAGTCGGTTTTGTGAGAGGAGCTGCTGGGAACGAGAGGAATCCCAAAGAAGAAATGCAACAGGTATTTGCCAACAACTCTACCCAAATACTAAGCAGGACAATGCTTGGTCCACTGATAGACAAATGTGATAACTGCTAACACAGAAGATTATTAATATTGGTGCAGATCAACTGAAATCTGATCTGCCAGTGCTGTACATGGCCAAGGTTGCAGCTGGACAACACCAATATGATAAAATACTGAGGTTACTGGGGATATGATTCATAGCTACACAGCATCAGCTGGCGAGCTCTTAGCTGCATTCTGCGGAAGACCTTGCCTCATGACCCCACCACAGAAACTGCTGGGGAGCCTCAGGGTACATGCAGTGCATCCAAACCTCCCCGTGAGGAGTGAAGGGGAGCACCGAGTGGAGCACACAAATAACCTGTGACAAACATCAGAACATCTGCCAGACTCTCTTCTAACTACTATTTTGAATATCATCCTCTTCCGTATGTGTTTCATTAGCCAGAGCTCCGGCTTATTAACTATCTCCCAGCAAGATATTATTCTTTTTTTCTACAATTTTTGCATGTACTTGCATGAAAGACCAGAACTATTTTATGCAGCCTTCCCTAATCCCCCCCAGTTCCCATGTTAGCAACCTGCTTTGTAATTTCCCCTTTGCACACAGCATGGAAGAAGCTGCTCTGCCCCTTCAAACATCCAGTCAAACTGACTGCCAGGCAAAAAGACAATGGCTTGTCTTCTGGTAGGATCCAGGGGAATGCCCTACCATTTATTTCTTGCAGTATTTTGGAAGCAGAGTAAAGCCATGGTAGCTGCGGGGCTCCACAGATCTGGCTGCTGCTGTCTGCGTTACTTGCTTCCCAGGGACTGTTCCCCTGCTCACGCCTATCCAGCAGCAGCACAGCTCCTCAAACAGCCCCTGCAAAGGTGGGTGAGCACTGCCCCTGGCCAGACGGCAAGGCTGCAACAGGACTCCAGCGCATCAAATGAGAGTTTTTTAAGTGATGAGTCCTAGTTGTTCTTCCCTTGTTCTTCCTGCAAAATGATTCTGGCCCTCAGTGGTTCCCCTACACCGAGTGCTCTGGGACCTGTCCCTTAGCCGATGCCTGAGCCCTGTGTTACAGCTGCGGGTTGAAAGATTTTGGGATGGCCATGGGACTGCCAACCCCATCACGCTGCTCCTCACCTCTCACGGGAAAAGTGCATTTCAGGGACTAGAAAAAACACCGCCAGCCCCACGGTCACTAGAACCTCTGCTCACATCCCTGCTGGCTCCATTTTCCTTGCCCTGAGCAAAGCTTACAGGAGGTGAAAACAGATCTCTCTGTAAACATCTCCTTCAAGACATCAAGAAATACTGAGGTGTAATGTCCTGGATGAGGAGATTAACCACGAACCCCCATCTCAGGGTGTAGCCCCTGACCAGTCTCTGTGCTCGCTGTCCATCAGCTGCCTCAGGGAAGAGGAGCCTTTCATGAGAAAGTCAGCACCAAAACCCAGAGTCCTGCCCCTCCTGCCCCTCCAGAGTGGACATGGACACCCCCATGAGTACTTGACTTTTTATTGCTTTCAGAAAATGCCACCCAGCCCATCCGAGCTGTTGTCCAGTGAAATCAAACTGAATTACAGCATTCCTGGCAGGCTTCTGCCACCATCCCCACAACTGGCAGGCAGAGAGGAACGGTACACAAGGTCTCCAAAGAGAGGGAGCAGTGCTGGGTCTTTGCCAAGATGGTGACAGAAATGACCCAGGCAAGGCATGATGTGAGAAACACGGCGGGTGCAAAAACACAAGTCAAGCCTGTTCCCGGGACCTGAGCTGAATAATGACAAAGAAGCCCTATACTCCCATCCTGCTGCTATAGGGCACTTCTGTAGGCTTAACAGAGCTGTAAAGACCTCCTGCCAGGCAGGTCAGCATTGTCACTGGATGGCGACAATGAGTTGGAGGGTGGCCAGTAGGACCAGCTTGCCAGAAGGGCAGTAAGTCCCAGGGACTTTAGCAGTGGAATTCGGAATACTGCAGGTGGCTGACATTTTAGCAAGGCACAGGAGTGGAGGTATAAGACTTACCCGTGGATAGCGTGGATAGAGTGAGGTTCGTAATGGTATCGTCCTTCCTGGTGGCGCATGTCAATTGGCAAAGGAGCGTGGAAGGCCGGAAAAATGTGCTGCGGCACTGTTATGGGGAATAGAAGAAAAAAAAGGGACTTCAAAAACTTTTCCTTCCCTTTTAAAACAATTTCAAAGGCACTAAATCTCCATGAATTTCAGAGCAAGAGCAGTGCAAGACAAGGGGTCTTCATGATATCAGCGCTATCATACACCAGAGAAGTGGAATGAATAAATAATCAAAGTCATGCGGAAAAATCCTACATCTTCGACATAAAAGATCTCCAACAGGGTTTTTGACAAAGACAAGCAGCTAAGCGCTCTTTGAACTTGAGGAGATTATAGCAAGCACCAAGGAAAACTAGACTTGCAACGCAAATCAGACTCAACAGAGCCTGGTGGGATCCAGACCCGCATCGTCCCTCAAGCCTGGAGTGGCAGCAAACACTGTTCCTGAAGGTCTGTACACACAAGTTGGAAATATTTACCTAAAAATATAACAGCAAGAGCAGCGCTAAAGCAGAATGTCTAGGCAGTCAGAAGAGGCTCAGAAGTGCCTACTGCCAGGTTCTGAGAGAGAAACTCAAATTGCTCTCACTTGTAATCACTTGAGGCCCTATTTTTTATTCATTTGAGAAGCTTGTTTCATCTTTGATGGAAAGATAAAGTGGTCTCAAAAGGCAGCGAACACCTACATTGACTTATTAAATCTACAGGTTTTAATATTTATTATTGACCCCAAAAGTTAACGACGAGAATATTTGAGTGAGTTGAGCTGATGGAAAATTCATCAGGTTATTTCTCCTCACCACCCCCGACAACGCTGCCTGGCCGCCTGGGCCTCTCCTGCTAAAATTACAGAAGCTGAAGAAATAGAATTAGGAGAGCCTCGATAGCAATCCCGCGCAACCACAATAGCGATCCCGTACAATCACCCTCTGACAGGGCTCCGTGCATCTGTAAAGATGCCCCTTTCTACATCTGTGGCAGCCATCAGCTTAAAGATAAAAGGCTGGTCTTGCTCTGCCTTTACAAACAGTCAGAAGTTCTTCACTAAAGATTACTTCATATTGTTGCAGGTTTCACCATTCTTTCTCTGGCTTCTTGGCCTTTCTGTCTAACTCGAGACTAAAAGTAAAACAACCCCAGCCTCCTAAGTGAGCATTTCAAAACCCAGCCTGTGCTCAGTATTTCACTGTGACTTGCCTCCGCAACAGGTACCATCTCTCTGGAGACTGGGGAAGCACCATCCAAAACCAAAGTGTCAAGGCTTGGGCCAAGTCTCTCGCTGTCGCTCAGCAAACTTCAGTAAACGCCAAACTCTTTTTCTATGAAAGACTTAAAATTCAGCCTTTTGCATCTGTGACTCCAGCTGCACCAGAGCTACGCCGACTCCGTCCGGTGGGGCTGCGCTCCGCTCGGGTCCATCGCGCCAAGCCTGCGTGTAATCCTCATATACGTCTTTCCCGGCATATCAGCAAGAGGATCTGCGGCTCCTACTCCCATTGCAATGCTCAATCCCTGAGCACAGCGCGGCACAGGCGCGTCAGCCAGGCTGCTGGGAGAGGTGAGAGACTACACAAAAACAACCCTCCTGCCAACTCTGCTGAAAGGCGTTAAGCTAAGGTAGTCGGGGTGGAAAGTATTTAAGGCTCCGCAGCAGACTTGCTCTCCGTGCTCCAGCAAAGGGCTGGCACCTCACACTACCTGATACACTGGGAGCATTTTTGCAGCTCGCCTAATGTCAGGACACAGTAGAGTAACTGTTAGACACCTCCCCCGCTTCTGCCCCCCTCCCCTCCTCTCCCAAAAGCAGCTCAGGGAGAGAATGAACTTGCATCCTTCAGGATTTGCTTTTGCAGCAGGAACATTCATCCTTTAACAGTCCTGCGTAGGGACGATCTGTTAAATAAGGACACTTGTAGGGAGTCTTCATTTTAAGAGGCAACCAGTGTTTTTCCAGGTCAAAAATGCACCCGAGTTTAGCTGTCACACCCCATTCCCTGCTCATACAGCACAGTAAAGCCTCTGGTCTCTCCAAACCACGCTCAGCTCAAACTCCAGCCTAGGCTGGCAGACACCTACAGCTGCTGTCCTCCTCCCTGGGGACACTGCTGTTCCCTGGCCACAGCTGCTGTCACAACCCACGGCTGCTGTGGAGACCAGAGGGAGTTGGGAAGGAGCTTTTACATCATCACATACAAAGCATGGTCACAAAATCAACTGTCCCTGCACAGACATCCAGTGGCAGACAACACAAACATCTCTTCCAGCCTGAGCCCCTAGGCTGGGCTTCCTGCAGTGCTCAGCCCATATTTATGCTGTCCAAATAAACCAAAAGGAGCAAGAACACTTCTGTGGTCCTGGTATCAACCCACAGTGCTGCTGGTGGCATCCTTACAGGTGAAGATTAGCAACCTCCCAAAACAGGGTGGCCACTCTGCCTCTAATGGGCAGGTCTGGGCCTGAGTTAATCCCCACAGTGCAGGAAGGTGAGAGCTGACCTGGGGTGAAACTGTATTGGCCATCGTAGCTTAGTTTTAATGATGTGGAGAGTCGCCTTAATCCTTTGGGCTGTTCCCTGGGGCAATTCAATGTATTAATAATGACAAAACTACTAAAAACAGGTCAAACTGACTATCTCAAAAGCCAGGCCAGTTATGTTTTATTTCGTACCTGTGCATTTCTACATGATTGATTGCTGAGATAATATTGGAAATTTCTGTGCTAAAAGAGTCTTTCCCTGTCACTCAGGAGAGCTGGGAAATAGAAAACACAGGATGTTTGCTGCCTGGCCTCCTTTCCTAGCTATCTGTTGGTACAAAATTGACATCTGAAGAGAATTTCTCCCTCCTCACACCTCTGATTATTAATGGGCGAAAAATTTCCATGAAATTTCTCCCTCCCACTGCACTCTTGGTTTGTTTTTAGTATTTCAACCTATTTGGCCCATGGGAAGGTCAGCAATGCCTCTGCCTTGCGTATCTGTTTCACACCCCCAATTCCAACCCCACCATGTGCCCTGTGCTTCGCTGCCAGTAAGGGCAAGGGCAAGGGTTGGTTTTTTTGACATCTTTTTGTAACATTCCCCTTCATGACTTCCCCTCTGCTTCCCTGCCTGGGAGCACCAGCGAAGCCTACGGCTCCAGTGGCTGGTGCTGTTCCTTTTTATTCTCTTCCAGGTGCTTGGTCAGAAATAATGAATGGTTTTATAGGCAATCAACTACCAATTCATAAACGTCAGCCTGGCTCTGCTTCTTGTTCCCACCCCTCCAGAAGAGGACTGTGAGCTGGCAGCAGGACAGCTACACATGCCGTTAACAAAGACGGATGTTTTACACATACGAGTTAAAAAGACAATTATATTCAATTACTTCAAGTAAGTTACGGTGATGTATTCCTGAATAGCCACGGGAAGGCCAGTATGATGATTAGGGCAATGAATTTGCCAACTTTAATCTAATCAAGGCAATCTTTTGTTTAGCATTATCTGCTTTGCAGTGGCAGAGGATTTACCAAACCCAAGCAATCTTTGTAGATTTAACCCCAAAGCTGCCCAATTAGAGCTAATGATGATTGCTTTACACAAGAGGGAGGGAGATTTTAGTAGGAGGCCTGGGGAAAGCTTTTCCCCAGGAAAAGGTTGGGCCGCACCAAGCCGTGAGGTACAGTACTCTGAGGCACAAGGGCATGACATGGCACCTCCAGAACTCCCCAAGCACTGGAACCACAGATAAACATTTTCTCGGGTTCCTTCTGAAGGAAGAGAAAGCCAAAGAACACATCAAAAGTAGCACCCAAGGGGCAGGGACAACGATAGAACAGTGTGCTTTGCACGGAAGCAACACAGTTCTACATCAAGTCGGTGGCTCGCAGCTCCCAGGGTGAAGCAGGGCGGCAGAGCACAAGGCACACTCAGGCGGCCCCACCTTCCACCCCACCGGGGCTCCTGCAGGAATGTGTCTGCTCCGCCGCGCCATTTGATAAGGGGGAAGATGCTGCTACCTGTCCCCACTTGTCGGAGCCGATTTTCTGGCCAAGGTTTACGAGCAAGACATGGACCTCCCACTGCTGTGCTCTCATCCTTGTCTATTCAAAGGCCAGCCAACTCTCTGGCTTCAAAGAGAAAAGATAGGAGGCAGAAGTGCAGGTTTAAAGGGGATGTCCCTTTGCTGAAAATCCCAGGAATCGGGGAGGGAGGCATCAGAAACAGCTCTTATTTGAGGATGATGCAGGCTTTTGATTATCTCTACAGATAAACCTGCGCTTCAAGAGAAACACAGACTGCATGTATGGGTTTGCACAGCAAGCAAAGGAGCTGTTTTGACATCACTCATAGGAGCACCTTTTTTTGAGCTCAAAAGTGAGAATTAGGAAGGGTCTAGCAAGCTTTTCCTGTTCCAAATACTTCAGCTTACACACGCTTGCAGAAAAAAAAAAAGAAGAAAAGATCAGACCCCACGGCACTGAAGTGGGTTTCATTTGCAGTTTGCTTTGACAAAAACAATTCAGAAAGCCCTTGGGAAAGGACTTAAAGAAGTTGCCACTTGCAACTGGGGTGCTGCAACAAGACTGGCTGGGAAGAGACCCTGAGAATCCCCCCCCCAATCCTTGGAACCACACAGAATGTACTGGGCTCCCCCTGCTTTATCTGAAGCACACGTGAGTTGTGCAGGCCACCATATGGGCTAACAAATATACAGCTTTCCTATGGGCGTCCAGCAGTCTCCCGTGGGAACAAGCAGTCCAGCCTGTAAGTAGGCTTCTTTGCCATCAGAAATAGTGCATAAATATCTTGCAATCAACAGTGAAAGTCATTTATTGAGGAAAAGAAGTAAAATATCACTGTCTGGATAATTCAGTACCTGTTGTGCTTTTCTCAACAAATTTGCAAAAAGACCCCATAAAAATTAACGTGTTATAAAAGTGGAAGCACAAACTCTGATTTCTTGAGATGCCTTGTGGTTTGATTTCCTACAGAGTCAGTGATGCATGGGACATGGGTTTCATAAAGGGATCACAAGCTTCCTTGCAAAGACTAACAAAGCTTCACCTCTCTTTAGAAAGGGAAGAAAACATGCATTTGAAACACAGTCCTGTTCTTTTACTTGAGAGGGGCTGAAGCAGGCTAATGTAAAATAACTTGCACAAGTCTACACAGTCAAACAAGAGCAGGTTACCAATAAACCTCCATCAGAGCAGGCAGAAACTGCAACTTTATCAACTTTATCTCTAAAAGGCTTCAGAGCCCTGGGGTACTGGATTGATTTGTGTTAGTGGGAGAAAAACTTTTCCAGACAACAGCTCACCATCTCCTGTCACTGTGGCGTCATTAGCAGCTGTGCACAAGCAACTGACAGAAAAAAATGGGAAAGGGATGTCCCACAAGATGCTCATGAGAGTTCACCAGTACTTCCACAGGTGAACTGAGCTGTTCTGTCAGAGGCCAATCTTACTGGGGAAGGTGGGATGCTGCCTAGTGTAACACAGCTGCTTACAACAACTTTTGCTTCTTTTTTTTTTTCTGCCAGGTCCAGCTTCTTTGTAAAAGATAATAGTAAAACAACGGATATCTGCAAAGGCCCTTCTTGCTGCCGACATTTGGACATCCCAGATGTCCAAATCTCACTCTCTTTCTCAAGAACAAGGTTAAGGTGCAACAAACATGAAGTGTTCTTCACTCAGTCATCTCCCAGGGAAGCCCAAAGCATCGATTGCGAAAGAAATTTTAGGCAGCATTCGTTTTTCATGTTACACTTTTTAACATCCCAATTTTAGTCATCCACAGCATATATTTAAAGAGATGTATCTTGGCATCCAACAAGCACAGTGGCTGTGAAACAGAAAAGGCAAGCCTATGCTTTGTTCCCCAGCTTTCTTGTGGTGATTTTCCTCACATCAGAGCTCTCCTAGAGCTGGTGGGTTCTGAGCATCCCTGGACAGTCTCAGCGTGCAAGCAGGGGAGGCAAACCCGGCCCCGAGCAATTGAGTGTGTGTGTGGCTATTTGACTCCCTTTGATAGTCCCTCCTGGGCGTTTCACTGATGTATTTGGATGGCCGCCCCCCTGGCAAAGCGCTGCAGGACTGTAGGTGTCAGCAAGGGAGATGTTTTTGTGTTTGTGTGACGTCCCCAGAATAATGATCTAGCTGTTTAAGTGAGCCGAGCGAATGAATGAGCACAAGAAAAACATCTTCACTGAAAGCGCAGCCAAAGTTAATGCACCATTAATAATGGTCTGGGTGAATTATTGGAAGGGATAATAGGCCTGGGGTCAGGGAAGGTCTGAGACAAAGAACAGGGAAAATTGGGTCACAGAAACATGACAGAGCAGATCACGCTGATGCGTCTGTGGGATTCTCCTCGGATGAAGTCATATACCACCATGCAGAATATTAAGGGCTTTGCAGGGACAGCCATTCCCAGAAGCACCACTCAGATCAATATGGGAAGGAGCAGGAACAGACACACAGGAACAGACACACTTAGGCTCCCTTTGAGAGATTCACTTTAATGTTGTTTAGCTACTTTGCAAAATACACCAACTGCATGCCTCCCTCAAAAAGGGATACTTATGCAATGGCTAATTACATCAATCTGAGAATTTTCTAAGCATAGAGAGGTGTCTGGGCAAGTGTGTCCCTTCCCTGAATGGAAGCACCGTGCATTTCATAAAAAGCCATCTGAGGTGCTTCAGCAGCTCTGCTTTTCTGTCTCCAAAATTGCGGCAGGAGCTGCAACCCCTACTCCCGCCCCATCAGCTGCCTGTCTTCACGACACCAAATTACTGACTAACCTTGCTTTGTCAGAATTTCCCTTATTTAAAATGGAGATAATAATACCCCCCTACCTCAGAGGTTTGGTTAATGTTTATACAGCACTTTAAAAATGATGTGGTAATTAAGTGCTCAGTATTATTATATCAACGTGTATAATGATTCCAGCAGACAGCACTATAAACAGGGCTGCACCATGCCTACTTTCCTTTTGTTTGGCTTGTTAGCATTTGGTTTGGTTTTCATATAGCATACTTCAGTTATTACTGGTTAATTATTCTGTTGTTTTATTACCTGCTCAGTGGCTTTGACAAAAATAGAAGAGGAACTACACAAGAAGAGTAATAGGAAATATTCATTTTGGCCCACCGGGAGCATTATAACAAGGAGAAGCGGGAGCCAGGCGCCCACCAGCTCACCTGGGGAGACCTCTCTCCTGCCCCAGGCACTACAGACCATTTTGAAATACATCCAGCCAGCTGTTGCCATCCAAAGGGATGCAGAACCAGTTTCCTCTTCTTCTAACAAAACTAATGCAGAAAGATGGTGGTAGCCTGATTTATAAAGCTGTTTTTTCAGACAATGCATGTCAGGATGTTGGAGAAGACAACACGCACAGTTTAACAGTGGGTTGGGTACAGCACCCCATCCAGGTAAGAAATAACGATCACACAACTAACTTCTGTTGGGCAAACAGCTCAAGTAATGGTAAATATCCTGTGGGACAGTTGGAAGGAGAAGAGGCTTTGCTAGGATGCAGATATGTGAAAAGTAAACAAGAAATAATAAAAAAGATATTGCCCTTCAGCTATAAAATCACAAAAAAAAAAAAAAGCCTTGAAAAGCATTATTTTACTGACATCTCAAAGCACCTGCAGGACAGAGTCAGTGTGACTTCACACTCTGAGAAACTGGGGTACAGTGAGGAGCAGAGGATAACATGAGAAGGCTTGTCTCTCCACGTCAGCACTGCTGGAGCCCCTGCATGCACCTCCCTAACACGGATAGACCCGGGAGCCATTGGTTTCCCTGCTCAGCTCCCTGCAGGGACACAGACTTTGGATGCGCATGTGGACACTTACTGAACACAGAATGAAGCCCATTCCTGGGGTTACCTGCATAATAAATGCCATTATAAAATCCAGGAAAGATAGCAAACGCGGATCACAGTAACCATCCATCCTCTTGGGGATGGCCATGGGGAGTTTATGTTCCTACAAAGTTTATTCTACTGTTTCAGCTCAGGTGGAAGAACAAAACCAATGTCTTTTGAAGATGCTGAGGGGTGCCCTCTCCCTTTCCACACAGGCACTGCTGGCACATGGCAGGCACAAACATGGTGCTGCTGGCCGTGCAGCTGGGAACACATTTCAGCCCAGCCACTGCTCCTGCAATCAGGCTGAGCCGCGGGCTGTGTCCGAAAGCCGGGAGGGCAGGCGGGCAGGCAGGCAGGCAGGCAGGCAGGCAGGCAGCTGCAGAGCGAGCTGGCTCTTGCAGCTGGGATGGGGCAAGATTAGATCAGCGAGCTCTCCCCGCGGCCCTGTGGCCAACTCGAGGCAACACTGAAGGAATTTGCCCATAAATTTCCTCCCCACCCCAAGAAGAAGACAGCGCACTTAAATGAACTCGGGCCCTAATGGAAGTAGGATATTCTTGTTCAGTTCAATGTCTAACCCATCCTGAAGCTCCTGGCAGCTCCACTCAGATCTCTCCCATGCACTGCCTGACCTTTGGTAAGGGCATTAAAACTGTCAGTCTTTTCCTGGGCAAAAGAGACGGAACAATTACAGTGAGGCTAAAAATGGCCTTTCCCTCTACATGGAAAATTTAGATTAAAAATTGAAGAGTTCATTGACATTTTCTATAAGAACACAGAATTGTCGTTAAAAAATCAAACCCTGAAATTCCTTAGCTGCTATCTACCATCTCTGAAACTCAGCATGAGAAGCTTTCCTGCCTCATCCACCAAAGGAGCAGGGACAGCTGCTGCTGGCAGAGACATGAGGACACCAGGAGTCTCTTCAACAAGCTCCCATGCAGCAGCTGGCTTTGCAGCACTCTTCTTCTGTGACCAAAAATTGGGCATTTCACTTCTTGGTGAGAAAACAGGAATTTTCTCAAGCCTGCTGACATGGGAAGTCCTTGATTTGGTTGTGCAAAACAGGCTGTACCCAAAACTTTCGAACATTTCAAAATGGTGTGGGGGGGATGAATACATTCAGGTCTATAGAAGTATTTTCAAACATTCAGATGAGCATTTGCGCATGAAGGCAATGAATTATCTATTATTCTACAAGAATTCCTGGGGTCTTCAGGTTACTGGTAAGTGGCAGCCTCAGGGGGACAAACCATTATTTTTTTATACCTCTGGGAAGAGTAAATAAGATGAAAGCAGAGCTCTCCCGCAGCCAGGAGGAACCCCACAAGCACAAGGAAGTCCCGCAGTGGGGTGCCCAAACACCAAATCTCTGATGGCTTTTCGAAGAACAGTAATTAGGAAAGTCTCTTGATCAGCCTTGCTGCCACCAGCCACCTTCTTCAATCCCAAATAGCTGGAGCTGGAAGAAGCTTTAAGGAACAGTTTTTCACCAGTTAATGTTTTACAGGTACCTGCACCTTCTGTAAGAAGCAGCACAGAAGATACTAAGATGGTTTAAGATGTATTATGTTTTAGACTACAAGAACACAGAAGTGATGAAGTTGAAATGCCCTGACTTTATTTCAACAGTATCTGCTGAAATACATTTAAAAGGGACTGGTGAGCATTTGTGCTTCCTGGAAAATTAAAAAGAAATCAAAATTACTTTTCTCTGCTAAATAAGCACTGAATTCTCTGGGACACAATGAAATCTGAAACAGCAGCAGCACACGTTTCTAACGCAAAGGAAACCAGCTCCACTCACACATCGCTGCTGGAGAAGTAGCAGGGTGGCAATCCCACCTGGGATCTACCAGTCTACCCCACCATACCTGATCAGGAGTTTCTACATCCATGCTGAGCATTTCCAGAGTGAGACTTTCCCACTAGTGCTAGTTTTGTATTAGCTGGGTAAGGCAATATGACCACTGAATGGCAGAAAAGAAACCAAAAAGGAAAGGCCTAATGCAGCTTATTAATTCCACAGGTGAGCTGCAAATGCTGAGAGTCTTGAAAATCACTTAATTGCCAGGCTGTCAGGCCAAGATGTGTTTTGAGGACGTTGCCAATCTGACAGTTATTAACAAACAAAGAGGCCACAAGCCCTGACTGCACCGAGATCCTTGTTATTTCTACTCATGTGCCACCTCCCAACAGGAAGTACTTAATAAGAATAATAATATCCCGAAAGGCCAACCTACGGCAGTGCAATTAAAAAGCTTTTCTGTCTCACTTTGAGGGATGAAAAAAAAATGAGGGGGAAATTAAAATCGGACAGGAAATTCCACTAGAACAAGCTAGCTTATGTCCTAATAACACTGGATTGTGCCAACTCCTCCAGAAAGTAGAGGAGGGAAAGAAAAAAAAAAGGGGGGGCGGGGGAAGAGAAGAAAAAGAGAAAGAGAAAAGCAGCCCTCTAGACTGACTCAGATCTGAGGCTACATTGTGGTTTGGCTGTGGCTGCAATTCTAAAGGGAGAAAGGCAGCACAAGCAAATAAAAGGCGGTTTGCTTTTCGAGCAAGTTGCTGTTATATGATGTAACTCTTGTATGAAAGCGCGGCCACTGCTGCTTTGTTGAGAAAAGACACAGCCTGATAAGCTCGAAGGACCAGATGGATCTTGGGCTTGTTCTCCCAACAGCTGCTGCCAGAGAATGGAAAGAAGAAAAAGGAAAAAGAAAAAAAGAAGAAAAATCCCAACCAGCAAGGAAGAAATCCCAGCACGTGAGGGGCAGGCAGGGAAGTGGGGCAGACCAGATGGTGGTTCAGTTTGTGCCTGCCTGGATGGGCAGTAGGAGAAAAACTGGTTCATCAAAAACTTCTATGAAAACTTACAGATCTCTTAAGAAAGGAGGGATCCTTTCACAGAAGAAAAAAATACCTGCAGGTTTAAGGAAAGAAGTTTTCCACAAGTTGTTATCATCCT
The DNA here is from genome assembly GCA_013397755.1 of Cnemophilus loriae. Lineage (NCBI taxonomy): Eukaryota > Metazoa > Chordata > Aves > Passeriformes > Corvidae > Cnemophilus > Cnemophilus loriae. The sequence goes on from VZTF01002407.1 coordinate 667,713, forward strand.
GCTTCCTGGGAAGCCACTAGGATTCAGCAACCGCCTGCACTTCCAGCTGATCTAGCAACTTCCAAAAAAAAGTGGGCCAAGAGGATTTGCCCCTGCCTGCTCTGGGACCAGGCCAATGGATGACAAACGCGGCCCTGGCAGCAGCCCTGCCTCCTGTGGTAGTGACTCTGGGGAGGAGAGAACCAGAGCCTGAGTCCATAGTTACCTGAACATGTTGTTCAATATGGCTCAGGTGCTCCTGGGGCTTGATTTTACATCTGAGCAGTTTTCCTTCTAAACTTCCAAAGCAGCTTTCCTTGGCTCCTTGAAGTGCAACTGCTTCAGGTCACCTATAATACAATGCTAAATTGTATATTACCATTAGACTGAGGCATTCTAGGAGAAAGCCCTAACTAGCAGTTATGACCAGGAGGCAGCAGGAGCACCAGATGACACTCCTGCCCTCAGCTGCATCCAACCTGACCAAGCCCAGGATCTCTGTTGGTGAGATGTGGAGGGAGAGGGAAGCTGAGCAACCTCAGACTAGAAACCACAAGACTGGTGGAGTCCCAAAGGGCAAAGCAGCGAATGAAGATGGAGGGAGAGCACATCAGCAATCACACAGTGCCTTCTGGACAACACTCATCTATCTGAGCAGCAAATCTAGAGAACCCTGACCGTGCACCTTCCACTCACGCAAATAAAGCCTTATTGAGGAGTGTCATCCCAAACCACATTTCTAGGAGCGGATCTACAGATGGAGATGTCTTCTAGCCTTCACGCCCCCATCCATGCATTCACACCCCTCCCCTGAGGTGGCACTGGCACTCACTCAAACACACACTGAGCCAGCTCAGGGAGTTCACCCAGTTGAAAACTAAGCACCTAAAATTTTATTGCACAGGGTTTTGGCTGGATCAACTCCCTGAACCAGTTTACTGTGAGATCGATGGTGAAGAAAAAGCAAAAGCCCTTAGGCTGCTGTTCAGCAGTCACTACCAGCCCAGGCTGCCACTGAAAGCATTAGCCCTGACCTCCCTCGGCCACTTGTCCCCACAACTCGGCACACCCCATTATGGTGGCCAGGAGGTTTTTCTGTGACTGCAGGGCTGACTGGACCGAGGAATACATCTCAATGAAAGGTAACATACCCCTTCTCAGCGGCTGATGCTCACAGCCCAGCTTCCAGGTGCTGGTCCTGGGGGGCATGGCTACTTCAACAGGAGAAGCTGGGCTGACTGGCCATTGCTAACTAAATACACTTCTCCAAATCCATCAGGTAGCACACTACGAGCTGTCTGCTCAACCAGTCAACGCAACTTGCAGGAGCTGGAAAGCTGCCTTGCAGAAGAAAAACTCCCAAGCAGATGCCTAAATCCTGTGAAAGCTCAGGTGCCAATGCCAACAAGAAAGGGCACGCCAGCCCGCCCTGAGCACAGACCTACCTGAACGGTCTCTGCCACTGCAGGGCTGCCTGCTGCCATGGCGGGGACACCTGTACTGCCTCGTGCCACAAAGACTTGCTCAATCTTTCAGGACAAGGCTGTGCTTCAAATTCAGCACTGGCATTTCGAGCCTCTCTAATCCAAACCACAGGAGTCAGTTTGCTTTCTTTATGCATATGCTCCTCCAGGCATTAAAACAAACTGAAATCAAACTGTTCCTATAGGCAATGGCTTGAAAAATTTCCCCTTCGTATGAAAGGTCTGTTTATATAATTTGTAAAATTGAACAAATTGAGCCTGGAAAAAACCCTTGCAGAGTCTGCTGTGCATTTTGACCAAACTTCTGGAAATGGAAGAAAAGATGTCTGCTCTCTACCAGTTGTGATAAAATTGGAAGGCTGGGTATTTTTCTTTCTTGCACTTATACCCAGGTGATAGCATCTAGGTAGCCTTCAAAGAAGAGTTTTGGGAGCTTTCATGCTTCAGGACGCCAGTCCCCAAAGCAGTCCTAGTCGATATAGACTGAGAGGATACTGCTCGAGCTGGCTTTTAACCAGGCATAAGGCAGCCTGATGCTCTTAACTAAGCTGAAGGTCTGACGAGGAGAGGGGTGAGGAAGTTATCTGTTTTACCCAGCTGTGGTTTTGGTGCAGGCTAATAACTCCCATGTATCATCCTGCCTTCGTATGAAAATTTTCCGACTGGTATTAAAAATGGTCCCAGTGCAGTTCGCAGCAGAGTCTCCGGGCAGCTCATGCAAAGTGCTGGTTGTTAGCATGCTGCTTGTGTAATGAGGGTGCTTAAGACTGTAAGGGGTCTCTGGAAGGTCCTGAAGAGTGATTGCAGTTCAGGAGACTCACCCACCTGGCAACACACTGATTTATGGCCTGCTCAGTTAATAGCCCTGCTTAACACAGGAGTTTGTCGAGATTAAGTAATTGCCTGAAACAAAAAGTTTATTATCTTTAAGTCTCTGCTGATGAATGACTGGGTGTTGGAAGAATCATGTGAAAGATCATCTGTGATTCCCTCCCACTTTAGGGGAGAAAAAAAAAAAAAGAAAAAATAGTGAGGTTTTAAAAGACAAGGTCTTCCAAAAGGAGTTTGAAAGCTCACAATGTACACTCAAACCTGGTTGCAGTTACAGGGAGGGGGTTTCACACCTAGGGTGCCCTCTAATAAATAGCTCAAGTAATAACACAGTTCTGTGATGTATTTTTGCCCAAGTACTGCAAGTGTTTTGTAAACATTAATTAATACCACCCCTTGAGAGATAACTGATCCTGTCACACAACAATAAGACTGGGAATAAATCAAGATGCAAAGCCTGTTTAGTTTCCATACATTACATAGTGGCCTTTCTCATCCTACAAAAATCTGGAGATTTTCCAATCTAGAAAAGACTGCAGATAACTGCAAAGTTAAAAGATGCTGCATGCTAAATTCTGCTACAATTATTTCTCGCCTCCATTTCCAGATGCTTCAGCAAGGTTAATCAGCTTGATTAAGGTCACACACACTTACACTGCCTCACGAAACTGAGATCCAAAGTGCACCAGAGCACAGGACTTTGGGACTTGCCCTGTTCCACCCCCAGCCCGAGAAGAGCCGCCTGCCTGCTGAGCGTCCCTCGCAGTGGGGCTCGTGCTAGGAGATCACACGATCCAAACCTCGCCTCCTTCATCCCCCGTTTCCTTTCCACCCACGAATTTTCTCAGTTGGCACATAAGCATGGGAGTTTGGACACGAGGGAAACAGGACTGACAAGAAACCCCCATCTCCACTGCAGCCGCTAAGTAACGTTCCCACAGCCCCAGATGTCAGACATACTGTCCCTCCTCCCATCACTTCGAGGCCTTCCTGCAATAAAATGGGAATTGACTCCAGCTTTTCCTAGCACTTCTCATATTACCTTTTAATCCAAATACATATGGTTCAGGGAACACTGAGAGACTTAAATGAAAGGATGTACACCAAGAGAATGCAAACCCTGGAAAAAAAGGGATTAGATCTGCAAGACTCCCTTGGCCCCAAACATGTGCCCCCCAATTCCCCAGCATATTAATCAAGGGTCTGATGAGATTCCTTCTGAAATCCCCCAAAAGGTTTCTGTAGACTTCAGTGGCTTTTGGATCAGGCTACAAACTCAGAATAAATCATAAACTGGCTACATCTGCCAAGTTTATTTCTTTCTTTTCCAGGTTTCAGAACAAATCCATTTTACTGCTGGGAAAAAGCAGAATGAAGTAACTGACAAGAGTTCAAATATCCTGTATCACTCCTCATATTAACTCAGCCAGTCAACCTATCCCATAACTTTGGGAAGTGAAGCAGATTGCTTTGGCCAGATCAAACCACAAAACTGTGCTGCTTCATTTATGTGCAGTTTATTATTTAAGGCAACCTGTGCAAACTCCTTTCTCTTGGGTTAGATGTGACAATGTGGGGGACTAAAGTTAAGCAGAGTCTTAAGCTAAGCTACAGATAACCAAAATACATTTGCACTGAAAAAACCTAATGATCACCACAACCCCCTCAGCCCACAATCAATTTTGGAGTGTCTCTCTTATTAAAAACTATCTAACCGTAAAGGATACACAAAAAGCAAACACTTCAAAATGTGACCCAGGTCCCTGGAACCTCGTGTTTTGCATAAATTTGGATGGGTTTATTAATTTGTGGTTAATGTATTGCCCTTTTCTTCTTTTTTTTTTTTTTTTTTTTTACTCTTTTTATCACTGATAGCAAATTCCCCATTCATGAAAGACCTCATTACACTTCCAAGTTGGGTGATTCTGTAGCATGTCCCTCTATCAGCGACCAGAAAACAGAGTTGTTTCCCCATTTTCAATTCAGAGCCCGGCTGATGTGTGCTGGTAACTTCAAGATCCCTTGAAAGATCTGCAAGATGGGGAACTTCCTATGGCAAACAGCTTCGGATATCATTTAGGGTTTAATTTATTCATTCGTCATCTGCTGAAAGCAACACTAGCACTGGCTTTGAGTTGAAAAGCCACTGCACAATGGATATAGTATCATACTGGACTTTTCTCTTGTTTCCAGTGCCTTCAGGAAAAATAGCCAGACATCCTGAGACGAGAGGCTTGGGGAAGACCCTTGGATTTGCTTTGACCCACTGCTTAGAGCCCCTTGTACCATTTCAGAATGGTATCTACACAACCACTTGTGAACTGGGCCCACAAACTAGGGCAACAGCAGAAAAGGGTATATTAAGTTCTTCAGAAATGCAGTAGTGGCAGATCAAACATCTGTGAACACTGTGTTTTACTGACAACACACTTCTAACTTTGAAACAGGTTCTGCTATCAGGCTATTAGTACAAGCACTTTACTTTGAAGTATGTACTGTAATTCTTGCAATTTTACTCCCAGCTCTGGTATTCATTTGGCTCAAGTTACTTCTATAATTTATCTTCCCACTGGAAAAATTCAGCCTGTAATACACCCATCCAGAGTGGTACGGGTCTATGCACCCTCCTTCTGTGCCTCTCTTTTATCCTGCATGATATTTTCAATAAGAAACTTTAAAGGAAAACTAAAAAAAAAGAAGAGGTTTTCAATCCCAGTGATGCTAGATCTCAGTTTTTCCCATGAGAAAATCACTTAGCACTTCTCTGACTTGAGGTGACTCACTGCTGTTCCCCTGCTGAGGCTCCGTGCTCCCCTCGCGGTGTTTAACCCAGGCATGTAACTCGCCCGGTGTGGTGGGTGTGTTGGCATTTGCTAATAGGCTTCCTGGGCTGTCACCTGCATGTGATGGCTGAGACAAAAGATTACGTGATGATTTCTGTTTACAGAGCAGTTATGATAAGCTGACATTTGCCTCTAGCTGTTGGGTTTGATAACTCAAATATGGCCTACATGAGCGCTCCTGTGAGCTGGCGACACTCTTGTTGAGAGTTGTTTTAGAGGAACTTTTCCACTTATCCTCTTCAAAATTATAAGTGAATTTCTAATGCATGTGAATGAGGCTGCACTGACAGCTGAGGAAGCTGCAGTGCCTTAATCTCTGCATTCATATCCTCACATGTCACATCACCCGTGCCACCTCACTGGCAGCAGTCGGCAGTCTCACGGAGGCTCAGTTTCCCAGCTCCCAATCTGAGGAATATTTCCTTCACCCAGCTCCACAAGTACAGGTATCAGTATAAACGGAATACGTCCCTCACACGGGGTACCTGCTGCCTGGGAGCATCTTGAGCAGCAAAGCTCCAGCAGCAGATGCCTTTGAACATCTAAATGAGCATTTTCCCAGCACCAGCCCCGATTTCACAACTCTTCACTTGCAAACAAACAGCCTGTGTATGCTCAAAAGGAGAAGGGATCTGGGTCAGGGACTGAGGAGACAAAGAAACCACATTGCAAGAAGAGTGCCTTTGTTCCTCAGGGAACAACAGTGCCAGGTAGGCACCAGAACCTTGAAATATCACTGCTGAGGAAGAGGAAGGAAAGAAAGCACCAAGATAAACTTGTGTTGGCATCACTTGGGTTGTCAAAGCCATGACTGGTGGAGGTCATGGCAGACCTAACCACACTGGTGAGTTCACAGCGCCCTATTACATTTCTCCAGGAATCAGGTGGTACTTATCCTGACATGTTCACTCAGTAAAGAAAAAGAAGAGGTGCAAGTAATAGAGCAGGGGAAGCTGTGATGTGAAGGAAAGGGACGACAGGCTACTGTAGCCACCTTTCTGAACTGCTAATTGAATGCCAATGGCCAGAAATCACTATAGCTATGTTTAATTATTCACACTCATCCCTATGAGATTTTCAGTTACTTGGCTGGCCAGCAAGTGTGTTTTTGGGCACAGCTATTTTCCAGATTACTGGGTTTTCTCCATTTCTCAGGATGCATTCTTCTCTGATGTTCTCTTGACTTTATCTCATCTAGTATGAAGGCAAGCCACATCCTCAGCCCAGGAGAATTGCCAAACACAGCTTTGACAGTACATACAAGTGCTAATTAATATTATTAAACTGTTGCAACCACAGCTCCCAGCCAAGAAGGGACTTCTAGAGTATAATCCAAATCACACGTACTCCTATCACCTCCCTTGGCAAATGCCATGTGGTTGACATACAACTGGGAAATGGAAGCAAACTGGTTAATACATTTTCCTCTGACTCAAATGACTGTGTGATCACATGAAAGAAATCTGTTAGCAGCTGGGCAAATAAGGGAAATTAATTGTTGTTCAGCTACATGATATGTTTCTTTTTTTATCAGTGTCTGGTCCTAAGAAAGCCTTAATTTGTTATTTGTAAGTCAAGTTTTGCTACACTTACTCATGTCCTGTAAAACCATAGTTTGCAAACAGTTTCACTGACTTAAGGGAGCCCCAGCTGTGGCTGGATGGCAGATTCAGGCTTTGGATAAAAGTTCTCAGTTCAGGAAAGTGATGGTGCATATCCCTCTTTTCATAGCCTGAACTTTCAAGTGACACAACACACCCCAGTCATGCAGAGGTGGCGAGAGAGGCAGGGCCAGCTCTCCATCCACCTCTGTCAGGCACTTTCCTGTGCTCCAGCCTTCCACCCTGGGTCAAGAGGAAAAGACAATTCTGCTGCCCAAAGTGGGACAGTCAACGCTAAATCATCGTAGCTGGGAGCATATCTGAGCTGTCAAGGAGGCAAGAGCAGAGAGATGATCTGCCTTGAGGAGCATCAGGACTGATCCCTCCCCATCCTAAGTAAACTTCTGTGACTCTGGCTCCCAGTGGAAACAAAATGACCATTTTTATCACCTCACCTCATCCCGAGTCTATAGAGAAATGAAAGGCGAACGCAGTGACTGCTAATATCTTCAGCTACATCTACTGAAACCTTTTGACACCAAGGCTATTTTTATTACCTAAGTGCACTATGCCTGTATCAGAATACAAGTTTTATTGCTTGCAGTTCAGCCTTGCAAAAAGCCTTTTCCAATAACTGTCTGTGGCAAAGATATGCCTTAATGACTTCGGGAGAGGCTACAGTACCTCCTAGCACAGCCTGGCACTAAGAGCAGCGTTAGACATCCCACACATGGCTACCCTCCCGCAGCCCCCACTCCCCTGCAGAGCTCTCCGTGCACCACGGCTGCACCCAAACACACCTGCCTTGGCCAAGCAGCTGGACATGTCAGAAGTGCACGCACAAAACGGGAATGAAACACAGCTCTACAAGTTTTGTTTGGCTTTTCAAAACAGCACAATAAGCAGATTTTACTGCTTAGAAGTGGATGGTACATTCAGTCTCCTCCTCCTCCTCCTCCCAACTTCCTGACCTGAAGCTGCAATACCTAGCACTGCCCAAGGACCTCTAAGCAGCTCCACCAGGTCAGACAAGGCTCATGGTGTCTCATCTCCAGCAGTGAGATGGGAGAGGGCCAGAAGATGTCTACCATCATACTCTGGAGTCCTCCTCCCAGGCAATTGCCCACCTTGGGTCCTGAGCCAGAGATGTGCCTTCATATTTAATGACCTTGCAGAGGTTTCCCTTCCGAGCTGTGCCTCAGTTTCTCCAGCAGCAGAACAGGAGAAAAAAAAGGCTACCTTATTTTTATAAGAATCTATTAACAGCAACACCACTGCCTGCAAATGGCTTTAAAAAAAGACTGGACAGAAATCTGTGCATATGTATGTAAATCCCTTAATTTTTAAGTTTTCTTTCAATTACATGGCATTCCCTACCTGTTCTTTTTTCCTGGAACTGCTGACTCTTTCAAATAGTAAAATGTATCCCAAGCGAATGAAAATAATTTAGAGTGATACAATCTTAGTGTCTTACACCCTCAGAGCATCGCATGCAACACCTATATTGAGAAAGCAAGAACTTGAACAGATGCAGTCAGACTGCTCGCGGTGGGAGTTCAGAGACAAATAATTCAACCTTTCATCACTCTCTAATTCCAGGAAAGATATCAAGGTTAAACTACTGAGAAAAATATAGTGAGTGTTAAGCAACACGGATCTCTCTCTCAAAAGGCATAATTAGCCAGGTAGCCATGGTCACCCAGCTCAAGAATTTGAACCTACAGTAATTTCTCCCTTCCCAAGATGCACAACCCAAGTAGGTGCATTTGCTGTCTGTAGCCACGGCGTGAGTTTGGTGTCAGCCGCTCGCTCTATAATTGGCTCTTTATTGTGAGTTATCACGAAAGGCTCCAGGCAGTCCCCACAGACCTTGCCCTTGATCTGGGTTAAGATACTTTGACCCATGATCCTTTATAATAAATGATATCCCCCTGCTGAAGAATGCTGCCTTCAACAATATAGGCCTGCCCTCAGGAAATGGGAAAGGAATTTTCCTATAAAGGCAGATTAACGAAATTCCACGCAAATTTCATGCATTTTGAATAATCATCTGAACCGTGACGAACCAGCTTCCCCTTGCAGGGATCCTGCTCCAAATCTTTGTAGTTCGAAGACAAATTTAGCTGTCTCCTTCTTGGCTGCAAAGCGTGCTGTTTTTCTTGGACTTGGCATGTCAGGCTGAGAGTTGCGCTCAGGGCAGCTCATCCCTCAGGCCTGGCTGCCCAGCAGACAGGAAACACCACCCAGGCACCTGTGTACTCCTGTGCAAGGATGGCTGTAGTCTGAAGTTTATACACAGCCCAATATTCCCTGTTGAGATAGGATAAACTCCCGTGCCAGGATCAAAGAAGATTTCTTCTTCTGCTGATACCCCCTCCTCCTTGGGCCAGCTGGTAACAGAGGCAGTGAAACCTTTCCCTCCTGGTACTTTCTTCCTCTGTTTTTGACAGCTCATGAAATTCTGGGTTTGAGACAGGGCTGTGCTCAGCAGCTGCACAACCTGCACTGATGGCACCTGGCTGGGATAAAGCCACCCACCAGTTGTTCTTTCCCAAGCACCCTCCTCTGGGACAGCTCTGAATGTCCTCTCAGTATTTTCCTTTTGCTTCATTTCTGGCCTCTCTATTGTCTCTCTAAACATGATGACAATAGGTGTCCCACTCTTCCATCTCTGGGCTCCTCTCCAGCTCCTTCCTCAGGGGTTTTCCCAGCTCTGAGGGTATCTGCATTCATCATTTCTCCCATCAAACCCCTTTTCTATCTCCTAGGGACATCACCACTGCTCTAAGGCACATCTCCATCACCCTCAGGTACCCCAAAGCATTCCCCCGTCACTGCCAGATGTACACCACTCCTCCCAATACGTTCTCCCTGATGGTCAAGGTTGTGTCTGCCTCAGCACTTCTGAGGCTCACTCCCTGCATTTTGATCCTTGAGCCAAAGTCCTCACCAAGGCATGGTATTCTCACATCCTCCTGCTAACCAGGGTCAAACCAAGAAGCAGCAAAGGAACATCAGCTACTTTTGAATTTTAGTTTCCTAAAGAAAATGGTTTGTTTTAAGGGACGTGTTTGTGTTAGTCAGACACAAGCATTTTTTCCTAGAGTAGTGTGTGGTGATGGAATCTCATGGGACAATAAAAATTTTAAAGCATTACATTTCTTTAAAAGATGCAATACAAATTATTACAATTTTCACTGTTCCTCCACCAGTTTATATTGAAATATTTTCCTGATGCTCAGGAAAATATCAGATGAGAAAACTTTCAGTTTACAAAAAGAGTCTTAGGAGTCTTTCACACGCAGCAATGTTAATGAGACTGCAGCCACACGGAGCGAAAGCACAGGAGAACACTGCTGTAGTGTATATGTCAGCCCTCGTGTGTGCTTTCAGAGGAGGAAGCAAACAAAATGTTTTGCCAAGCTCCTGAAATGGTATGATGTTAGGATAAACTCCTGCACAGCTTTACTTACTGGAACATGAAAAAATGCAAGCAACTATCAGTTGTCATTACTACAGCCAAACTAGGTGATATTCAAAAGCAATGCTATCTTCCTAGCAATCACCACCACAATAAAAAACAGAGGGACAGTTGCTCTGAAAAGGATGGCACTTCCTTGATTCAAGTAAGCCATTTATGAAACTGAGATCTTTTAAATGAAAAAGTTTGGGAAAAGCATATTGCAGTTAACAGCAAAGCAGACAACAGCACACTAACAGCCTGACATAAAGTCTATTGAAATCAATGGGAGTCTTTCCACCGACTTCATTGGGGTTTGGATCAAATCCTCCAGGAGAATAAGCTATTCTGCAATATCTATTATTACGCACTGTTTTGTCCTGGTAATTAGATGCTGGGAGAGCGCAGTGCGATTGTTTAAGGCACTGATCATTCACCCATGGAGACCCGTGTTCAGAGCCTGGGTGGGTTGAACTCAGAGGGGCTGCAGATTCCCACTGGCACCCATCTGCATTCTCAGCCCCACTGCTGCTCCCAGGTAGACAGGACAGGAAAAGGCAAGAGAAAGCAAAGCTCAGGGCTGAGCTGGCAGAGATATGGCGAGCCCCTGCCCACCAATACCTGGTTCCTGCCCTTCCTCCAACTCCTCAATTTTCCCTATGCACCGTCACGCATGCATAATATTTTCAAAGCGGACAGCCAGAAGGTCTCAGGTCTGCACAAAGCAGCTCTGTACAGCCCCAGGCATTTTGCACAGTGCACTGAGCGTCATCAGCGTTACTGACTATGCAGGGAACACGACTGTGTGTTTGCATCTTCTTTCTAAGGTAAAACATACTGCTCCTTGGAGGGTAGGTCTGAGGGAGGGACTGCAAGTCCCCTGCAAGCCAAATACAAACAGAAAGGGTAAACCATGCAGAAAGGACTCCCACCACGAAGCAATACATTTGGCTCACTATAAATACAGGACTCCATGCCATTACCAGCCAACAGAGAAGACAGTACATCCTGAATTCTCAGAGGAGACCAGCATCACACAGCTCTGCCTTTGCGATGAGACTCAATGCAGAGAGTGAACAAACCTATGCTCATCAGTTAAAAAAAACCAACGGGCAACTAAGGAAGTTCAGCAGGTTGCGGCTGGGATGAAGACAGCACTACAGGTTGCTAGTTCACAGTCACTTCCCTCGGAAGACCTGCAAGCCACCAAGTAACACAGAGAGGATGCAGGCTACAACGATCAAAGGCATTCCCTTGCACAGTTCAAAGCCTATCTGTGGCACTGCTTGCTGTAGGATGGTGCTTGCACTAAAAGGATGTATCATTTCAGAAAATGACTACAAATTCACTGAAGAAAAATCCCATGATGCCACCTGCAAATCAGCTGGTCCTTGAACTGCAACGTTTGCGAGGCTGTGAGAACACCACTGGGAAGCTGCTTCCGCACCTGCACTGCAACTGAGTGCTCCTGCCTCTCTGAAGCTGGAGTCAGACCTTGACCTCGACCTAAGCTGCTGCTCCTGAGCTAAGTTTCTCGGATACCCTTCCCTGACACAGCCTGGCAGCACGTGGAAGCAGGGGGGAGGCTGGGAAGTGACCAGCCTGGCATTAATGACAATGCCTGCTTGAGTCAGGTCTTCCTTACCCCCAGTGTCTTTTGTGCAGCTAAACATACGAGCTAACCTACAGCTGCCCATATTTCCATCAGTGGGGGAGAAAAACAGGTGAACAGTATTTCCAGATACCTGCAGCAACTGGGGGTCCTTCCCTTTTGCTATTTTGTGTGTTGAAGGGTGGCCTCTTGCAATCCCCAACTCCCAGCCCCAAACCAACCTTTGGTCTGGGAGCTGGCTCTTCTGCACCAGCAAGAGGCTACACTTCACTCCCTGATACTTCGGCAGAGCTGATGGCCTCAGATGTGCCACTAGCTCAGATGCAGAGCAGTTATCGTGCACCATACTCCAGCTAGGACGCCTGGCTGTCTCTCTGCCACTGCTGGGCCTCAAAAGCCCAGGATACAAACTCTTGCCTTCACCACTCCCCATCTCAGATGTCACAGGGTTTACAGACACGGTGGAAGCAGTCTACAAGAATAATTAAAGCAACTGAATTAACTGAATGTGTTCGGATGAGTGTTGGTCACGTCACTGTGAAAACCCCCCCCACTGGCAGCAGACTAGGATGGATCCGACGGCGGGAACACGGGGCCTGGTGTGGAGCAGTGCTGCGGAAGTGAGCGCCGTGCAGCCGAAAGGGAGGCCTCCCTCCCTGTGCCGCTCCGACATCTTAGAGATCTGCAAAAGCTATTTGCAGTGAGAGGCTTTCTCGTAAAACAGAAATGAATACCAGCTGTCCGGACAGGCTCAGAGCACAGCCTCCCTCCTTGGATGGGCTGTGGTCTCTGGGGAAGCCAGCCGGGCTGGCAGGACGTGCCTTGTCTCTCCATCCCTGGGAGACACACAGGCAGTCGCGTGGTGAAAGGGCGTCAGTGTTTTCCTCCTGAGGTGTCGCTTGGTAAGCAAACTAACTGCTTTTTCCCCTCAGAGGGGAAAACTTAGTTTTTTTATTATCCTTGATTTTTTTTTTTTAAATACGTCTCTTTTTAACCTTGAAAACAAATCCCATTTTATGTTACCCAAGAAGAAAGTCTGAGTCTTTCTCACTGCCCCAGAGACCCACTTTGGATGCACTCATCCATTGCTTCCCTTTAAGCACAAGCAAATTCCTGCCCCGACGCCACGTTCCGGCGGGGTCTGCCTCTGCATATCCCAGGGCTCCGGCTGGGTTCCCCTGCCCATTTCTTTTTTTTAAATTTACCTTGGAAATAATATTTCCTGGCAACATATTAATGCCCTTTTCAAGGCTCAAAAGAAAATCCAAACAGCAGCACAGACCAGAAGCCAAGTGCCTGAGCAGGGAGAGTGGTACCTGCTTTGTACCTAAATATTTATAATTTGCTAACACTGCCATTAATACTTAGTATTATTTTATTTAAGTGTTTTATCTGTTTAAATAGTTACCTGGCCTTCCCCACAATAAAACATCAAGGACTTTGGCCAGTGTTTCACTCTTCGCACACTGACACAACAGACCTGACTTTGATTTGTAGGTTTTTTTCACTGCATAGGAACAAATACAAACATGCAAGAGACAGCACTGTTTGCTCTTGCTGCACCTCAAGACTTTCACAATTACAGTACAGAGGGACACCAGGCTTTTCCAGCTTCCCAAAGGGGCAGAGCAAGGCCCATCCATGTCACGGGCAGCATCCCAGACTCCAGCAGCTCTGGGCACTGGGTGACACAGCCACGTCAGTACATTGCAATGAGCGTGCAAGGGCAGTGCTCAGGTGCTGGCTTTAAGCATTTGCCTGCTGGGAGTTTTAACCTCCAAAATTATTTGCAGGTGTAAATGGTGGCGTGCAACCCTCTAAGACCCAACACTGAGCGAGAGCTGAATCCTGATGCACCTGAAAGTTTTTGCATGGGAAGGAATCAGGAATCAGAGCAGGACTAAGGCAGGTCTGAATGTTTGGCTGGAATCAGCAGCCACAAGACAACTTGAGTGAGTGTTGCTCTGGGGCAGAGCATGGCCATGTGTAGTTTGGAGCTGGTATGATTGGTTTGGTGCGGCTGCTGCCCGGGCCGGTGGCCCTGGGGGAGGCAGGAGGCCGGCAGCGAGTGCCCAGCCATGGCAGCAGCCTGCCAGCCCCAGAGGAGCTGCAGGGCTTGCTGCCACTTCCATCCCCTCACAGCAGAGACCTCAACAACTCATCTCACTTGTGTCCTCAAACCATGGTGAACCTGAGGTATCAGGAATGCTAATCGCTGCTCAGCTGAACATTTCCCCATAATAACCTTTAATGACTCTGTAATTACTCTTTAAACCATTGACTTTGCAATCATTTTTTAATTCCCCTTTGCCACATCTCTCCCTGTGCTACCAAGCTGGAAGGCTGAACTGTAAGTGAATATTAGCCCGCTAAGGCGAGGGCTGTACCACTGCAGCCGTGCTTAATGCGAGGGCTTTGAAAGAGTTTGGAGGGCAGGGGGAGGGGAGGGAAGAAACAAAAAGCACAGCAAGATTTTCCCCAAATTGGTTTCCCTCAAAACAAAGCCCTACCACTTTGCTAAGCTGCTTTAGGGAACGTTTGGAAAAAGCAGGGATTCCTTAGCGACTTGTTCCGCTAACTCTGCAAGGAGACTCCTGTGCTGCGAGCACTGATTTTCAGCTGAAACAAATACTAGAAACTACATAGTGATAATTCAGGGGGAAGGCAAGTCCCTCGCTGAATGAACTCAACTGAATCTACCCCATTGGAAACCAGCATTTTGGCGGAGGGGGGATACAGAAGCAGTAAAAGAAACTTGAGTGTCCAAGACTCAGCGTGAAGCCAGCACAAAGCAGGCAGGAACGGGCAATTTCTTTTCAAGCCTTCGCCTCCAGGAACAATGGCCCTATTGCAACCACCCTTTGCTTTTCTTCCCGTGATTAACATGCAGCCCATGTGGGAAGAATGGGAATTTATTCTGCAGTTGAGATTCCAGAGGTGCTATCGGGTCAGGTGGCTAATCGTTAAATCAAACTGCTGTCATCTTCATTCAGGTCCTGTCACCCGGGGCCACATTATTACTTGGGTTTATGCAAAATAAACAGCTTTGCTAAACATTCCTCTAAAAGAGGGTCAAATAAAGAAGGGAAGGAGGAGATATACCACCGACATCCAGTAAATCCCACATTCCCTCCTACCCCTGCTCCAGCTCTGTCCTGCACTGATTAGATGGGGATGGGGGAAGGAAGGTTTTCAAGTTTTTAAGCTTTTGTTTTTATCAGCATGCCATTTTTCTCTTTTCTAATTCCACTCAAGGCTCCTTAGTGAGTACTGTTAACTTATTCTTGTCTGGGTCTGGCTAATTCAGTTTCTTTCTTGAACTACATAGACTTACAATTCTGTATTTTCTATAGGTGAACTCAGCCATAAGAAATCTCTTATAACTCCTCCATAAAAGACAATCTCTCAGAGGTTTCGTTCAAGACACATATAGAGATGCTTAATGCAAGGCACTCACAAGGAATGTTAATTGCAGTACTGCACACGCACATTTTTGGATCAATGGATTATTTGGAAATCTTGAGCTTGCTGCTGTAACAGGTAGCTGGGAAGAGAAGGTCTGCTGAAGTGTTCCCAGTTACTAATGGGCCAAGGCCTTGTGAGGGAGCAAATGTACTGACTAGCATGGTGTGTCAGAGGAAAAACAGCGTGGGATTTTGCAGCAAGAAGAGAAACAGCACCTCCAACCTCTCTTGCACCACTCTACTTCCAGCTTGGCTTCAGAACCCATTTTCAAGGACAACAAATGCAGGGATCCAAATACTGGCTCATCTCAGTTCCTCCCACCCCAGAGCGCCACAGTCAAGGACAATTCACACACACTGTCCCAGCATCAAGCTCATGAGATACGAAATTCTGGCCAATCTGCGCCGCAGTCTGATGTCCCAAAAATAGCCAGACAGAATGTATGACTGTGAATTCTAAGGAGCAGAAATACTGGCCTAGATAAAGAGCAGAATGATACCCATTTAAAGTGAGGCACTCTGCTGCTCCAGTTCCTTCAGATCAGTAGCAGTCAAAAAAAGAAAAAGAAAAAAAAACCAAAAAATCCCAAACAAACAAAAAACAAAACAAAGCCAAAAATACCACAAAAAAAGAAAAAAACACCTCAAAACACAAAAAAAACCCCAAACCAAAAATCCCACCCTCATGACTTACATTCATCTGCCTTGAAAGAAACTTTTAAAATATGTTTTTTTTCTCTGTGGCTTGTTGATGCCCGGCAAAAAGTCAAAACTGGGATTAAAACTGAAGGGCTGTAGCCAGGAGACTGTCACTTCTAGTTTCTCTGCCCTCAAGGATTAAAAAGTTACTTTTAATTAATGTTGTTTCAAAACGTCAAGCCTGGCGCGACTGCTCCCAGCGCTGTTTCCAAAGGCTGGTGAGCAAGGCAAGCGTGCTTCAGACTCTTCTCACACTTCTCACAATCTGCCTTTTGTGGTACGTGCTCCCCCAAGCCGGCGCACATCAGCTGTCCTGCGGTGTGATGTGCCCGTGAAGCCAAGGCAGGGTGCCCACGTGGTGGGCTCGGGTGGGTAAGGGCAGGTAAACTTCAGCTTTGAAACACACTCACACAGCCCAAGATGCTCATGTGCAGGATGAGCTCTGGCATCTTTTACAAAAATATTCTCGTTGCCTGAGCTCCCCAGGGGAGGTATTGATCCTTCCCGAGTGCCGAAAGCCTGTTTCATGTATGAAGAAATCCCCTCCTAGCCCAAACATCAAAACATCTAAGCGTGAGTCCAGCTTTACAGAATTATGCTGGGTTATTCCTGGACTGTACACAAATTGGATGCTAAAGACACACCAGGGCGTATGACTAACAAATGTCGCTTCCTTCCTGCATGCTCTGGCAGCGAGTTCAATTGAAACAGGACTGTCTGAAAAATCCTGCCCCAAAAGGTCAGACACAGAGTGTCTCGGTTCTTCTGGTGTTTCACAGAGAATCTGGTATGAGGCAAAATTACGGCAAGCAAAAACCGGAGCACAAATGTGACCACAGCCCTGACCTCTGATTGAAAATGCCTCATTGCTAGTTCAACCACAGGCAGACAGACATGATTTAATCCAACTTTTTCACTCCCCTTGCTGCACGGAGCTCACTCGCACTTTTGCTGCTCCTCAGGGGTATAAAACATTTTTTATCCACCCACGGTAGCCAAGGTACATACGCCACAACCACCAACTATGAATTTATTCAAGGTGTGCTTAGAAATTGGCAGGGCTAATAAAATGCGAAACAGTTTAAGATGCCCTGGAACATTTTTACATCACATGTCCAAGGAATCATATATCTATTGAGGCATTTGGGGAAGGAGATGGTGCCAAAAGTGCTGGGGAGCTCTCTAAACAAAGACTCAGGTGAAGTGGAAAGGCCCCACTCCCCAGAAGTACAGCAAGACCCAAATCTTGAACTGCACTTTCCACCACTAGGTGAAAACCCAGTGTGTGGTGGATGGAGAGGCCCCGCTGCCCACAGCCGTGGCAGGTGACAGGAATTCTGCCCTGTCACAGCTGGGCCAGCATCTCCCTGGCATGTGGGGCCACAGGGCTTTAAGGGGAACACCTGATGCATCCGGGCCCAGACTGCCTCCACTGCTCCTGTACATGACATGACGAGCACCACTGGTGCTTCACAGATAAAAACGTGAATAATTTGGTCACCTTTCACCTTTGTATCACCTCCCCAGCAGAAGGATCGACAGTGAGAGAGCTACTGGAGCAACCAATTTCCATCTTTCACCAGTGGGAAGCAAAAGAGCTGAATCTCACCAAGTGCTCGGGAGAGGCACAAATTAAAGCCAGACAGCAAGTGGAAAAGCTGAAAAGCACCAGCACGAGATTCTGGTGGCCCAAGAACAAGAGATTTGAGCGCTCTGTGAGTAAAGGCCAGTACAACGTGTTTGCCATTAAAAACTTCCATAAAATTACATTTTTGCTCTATTTTGCAGGGATTGTAGATCACAGGAAATAAGCCATATAAATTGTCTCCCATATAAGCCCATCCATTTGCAAGCAACTGACAGTAAGCAGTCAGAAAGCAAATTACTACAATTAAAGCAAGCAAGTAAGCAAACCCCTCATTGCTCTGAGACAGGTGGCACAAGAGAACTTACCTCTGTGCATAGTATGGAAAGAAATGTCCATCAGTTTGGGATTATCTCCACTGAACAGGAGGATTGGAACCATGTGACCACTGTTTTAAAAAAGGGAAAAGGGGAGAGGGGGAGGGAAACCAGAGAGAGAGAGAGAGCATGATAGTGATCCCATTCATCTATAGATTGTTGAGGGTCGACATAATGAGTCTTGCAAACTGGACCAAGCAGCTCTGCAAGGCATTATTGCTAGTAAATAAATCACTTAGCAGGAGAAGAAAATGCATGTATAAATCTTCTGTGCTGGTAGCAGACATGTTTCACTAGCAACTACCTCCTGAATAACATGCCAAGAAAGCCAATAGAGAGAGTTTGTGAATGCATGTCCAAAGCTTCTTAGCAAACTGTCATATTGATCTAGCACAGCCTAAGGAAGCCTAAGAAGACTCAAGGAGTTTGGGCAAATGCTTGTATTAGTGTTCCTTTCCTCTTAAGAGTTTGCTGAGACGGCACTTCAGTGTTTCCCAAGTAGTGCACCTCCGACCCTGGCAATCCATCAAGTGAATGCAAATTGCGGACCAGACAAAACCAGGCAAACAGCAATGCTGCTTAATAATAATGTACTCCCAAAGAGAAGGACTTCCTCTACAATGATTGCTGTGTACACATTTAAACTAAACACCCAAACTTCTTATTAGCCTCATCATGATTTGTGTTTTTGTTCCCTTTGAAATGCTCCAAAGTAAATGGTACAAGTTTACTCAAGGCTAACCTCAAACAGTAGGCTTTCTGAACTGTGCAAACGAACAAAAGTTGGGCTATATATAGATGGCCCACATTTATTATAAGGCCCTTTTGAAAACCAACACCCAGCAAAGTAGAGCTAAGGAGCAAGTTTGAAAAGAAAATAATCTCAGTAATCACCACTCTCTTTGCATTTGGCCTGACCGGCCCTAATTTGGTGGGGATTGTCCAGGACAATGCCCTGGGGCAGCTTCCCTAAAGTCCATCTCCAGCCATGTAATTAGCAGGAGTCAGCTCAAGTCAGAAGAGCTGCACATTTTTCTTCTGATCTGCACAAGGTGTTCCTGCTGCCAAATACTGTTTCTCAGAGCCTTGCACACTCAGGAGAAGAAAAAAACAAAGGAAAAAAAAAGAGTTCCAGAGTGCTTATTTATTCACTGCATGTTAAACACTGAAAGTGGTCCCAAGAGCATGGGGTAGCCCAGAATATCACAGATCCAGGGCTGACCTTCTGCCAAAGCACTTTTGATGCAGCTCTTAAGAAATGTGGTTATCACAGTGTTTGTTTTAAACTCCTGTTAATGGATCGGGCAGACCCACACTGAGAAACTCAATTATATTTAACCTTGTTAATTTAACTCAAGAATTAATGACTATATTCTAATGAGCTTTCCATTCATCGCTTTTCACATGTATTTGCAAAATCTCTGCTATGCAATGGAAGGTTTCCTATCTGTTATAATGGGAACATTCCCAAAGTATTTAAGTGCTTAGGTTTGGCTTGACTTGGACCATCACTACTACATTTTTTAGCTTAGAAAAGAAAAACACTGCCACACACATGCTCAGATTTGTCATGGGTTCACAGGATGTATGAACACACAGAAGGAGAAAAGAGCGTGTGCTGGCTGACACAGACTGGCTGTGGTGCCCCTTGTTGGAAGGGATCAAAATCACTTTTCCATGGAGTCAGGCCAAACCCACTTATGAGTCACTGCCTTCAAAGACCCATTGTAAAATATGTGCAGAAGTCCTCTAAGGCCACCGAGACTGGAGTTGCAATAGCAAGTTGCCTCTTGTAAAAAAACCACACATACCCTCAAAATGCACTAGAAATCAATCAGTAGATCAGCTAATAAGCACACCGAGTCAGGTTTCACTGCCCATATTCTCAGCCATTTGGAGCTTATTCTGGAGCACTCTGGAAATCTTCAGTTGTGAGCACTGATGCTACAGTAAAGTGCCTGTAAAGTGCTGCCTGCTGGCACTTACACACATGAAGGTACAAAAATACTGACTCCGATATAAAGCAAGACTGCCATGCTGCAGACACAGAATTGTCACTCTATGGTGTCAGCCAAAGGCAGGGTGATGTACTCCACTGAAGCCTCTGTTTAAGCATAGTCTAGGTATGATTGCTCCATCCTGAGCATTCGGCCATACAAACTCACTGTTAGCATCACTGGAGCCAGACATCATAACAGTACTGCAGGAGCAATGCCAGAGACAAGAAAAAAACAGAAATTTGGCTTCTTAGGACGATGAGAACTGATTCCCAAACAGCTGGGCCAAAAGCATCAGAGCTGATTATGAAATAACAGGGCTTTGCCCAAGCAGATCCTGATGGTGGGTTTCAATGTAATTTCTGTTCATCTTTCCATTATGAAATGGAATTGGCAACCCAAAGGTTACTTTGGGAAATAAACACTATGCCGGAATAAACTATGACCAAAATAGCCATCATCCCTCAAGCACACAACAGAGCAGAGGAATAAAAAGAACAGCAATGGCTTTGCAACTGGTCCTTACTTCAGTCAACTCCAGCATCAGGGAGCTTCCTTGGGATGTGGCCACCAGTCTGGGCTACTCCAGAAAACTCCTCAGTACATGAGCTGGACCTGTGCTAGTGAGCAAGTCATTATGTTCTTAGTTGGGATGAGCCAACATTCTTCTGGCCTTGACTTAAAGGGTATAAATGTGTTTACATATCTCTGCTGCTGCTGAAGTGTCTGAATACCACAGCTCCCAAGCAGGAAGCCATTGATGCCTGGGTGTATGCAAAACTGAAAATGGCCTGTTTATGGCACACCATTCAGTATTACCAGGAGCACAGTATGCAAATTGTCTGGGAGAGAGCTTTTAGGGCAAGCCACACTTCAAATCTGTACCCTCTTAAGAGCAGGTTGAAGAGGGTGTAATGAGCCTCAGCACACTCACAGAATTATTTCAAGAGCATTTTAAGAGATTTTGAAAGTCCAGTTTGAGACTTGGTGCTGTTTCCAGACAGCTTGTGTCTCATGCTGCTGAAACATTCAGCATCCATGTTTCAAGCCAGAAAACCTATAATCACAAATCCATAAATTGTTTTCTGCTGGAAGAAACCTTCAAAGACCCACTAATCCAACACCCCTGTCATCTTTACTAGATGAGGTAGCACAAAGCCCCATCCAACTTGGCCTTGGACATTTCCAGTGATGGGGCATCCACAGCTGCTCCAGACAACCTGTTCCAGTGCCTCACCACCCTCACAGTAAAATATTTCCTCCCAATGTTCACTCTAAACATACTCTCTTTCAGTTTAAAACCACTACACCCTGTCCTTGGTAGAAAGCATTTCTCCATCTTTTTTGTAGGACCCCTTCAAGTACTGAATGGCTGCAATGAGGTCTCCTCTGAGCCTTCTCTTCTGCAGGCTGAACAACCCAAACTCTCTCAGCCTGTCTTGATGGGAGAGGTGCTCCAGCCCTCTGGTCACTTTTGTGGCCTCCTCTGTGCTCTTTTGTTCTGGGGGCCCCAGAGCCGGATGCAGCACTCCAGGTGGGGTCTCATAAGGACAGAGTAGAGGGGCAGAATCACTCCTGTCAACCTGCTGGCCATGCTTCTTGTTGGTCAAAAAGGGACAGAGGCCAAGGATGGGATTTTCATTTGCGAGTTTGTCCCCGCTTACCTTGGACCTATTGAAAAAGCTCTGTCTGAACAATTAAACATTCTGGGCTTGAAGAGACTTCACAAATCTTCTATGAGAGGGAGATTAAAATGTTTGCACAAATTAGAAACTAAATTCTATCTCTTCCCACATCTCTAAGTTTTAATTTTTGCAAACATACTAATGCATGGTTGCACTTAAGACTCACACAAATTAGATCAACAATACAAATTACAGTGCATTCTTTTAAGAGTTAGTCTCTTTCTCAATACAAACTAGCTGTTCTGTAACTAAGAGACAATCTCTTCCTTTTTCTCTCTCCTTCTTGTTTTGTTTTAGGTCGCTGACTAGAAGTAATGTCTGTGCAGAACTACCATAACAATTTCCCATACATCAGAGAAACCGAAGTCATAAACTGAATTCAAAGCAAGGAAATAAACAAACAAAAAAAGAATCACCAAAGGGAAATGAAACATTAATGTTAATGGTTTTTATCTGTGTTCAAGAAGAGGCACTGAGTTTGGGAAGGACAGGACCTTAGCGTGGCTTACTGAGCTTAGTAAGAGAAGTGGGGGCATAAGAACTGATACAGTGCAACAAGGCCATAAAAACCCAGGGAAGAGCAAGATTTCCTTCTGCTGAGTGATTCAGCTCGTCATGTGGGCACTTACACACCAGCACTAACCTGCAGCACATTTCAGGTCTGAGACACCAACCAACCTCATTTGGGTGCACACAGACAAAAGCAAAGCCATAGGCAAATTAATATCTTCATGCTGTTTATGTTCATATCTACCAAGCTGCTCCTTCAGCTGACCCCAAGGGAACCACCACTGCACTCCATGCTTTCCCATTTTTACAGTGATTGTAAAAACTCCCACTGAGCAGAGTCATTCCCACAGAGCAGAGCCTGGACGGGGCAGATGCCTTTCCAGGTGCTTTCGGAGCTGCAGGTACCCAGATACTGATGGAGTACCTTTGCTACGAGCAGCAGAAGCCATCTGCCTTCCCAGACTTCCCAGATAAGTGCCCGGGAGTGTAAGCAATGGTGTTGTGACTTAACCAGCAAAGAAACTGGGGAGCTGCTCCAAGGAACACCTCCCCATCCCTGAAATTCAGCATACTCTGGATCAAGAGGTGACAAGTAAAACTGCAGAGCCGAGCACTGGAGATTTGCCCCAGAGACAACTCAAACCCACAGTGATGCAGAAAATGGGATGGTCTTTGGAAATTCAACTAATGCAAAAGTTCATTTATACCACGACTATATTAACAATGACCAAGCATCAGGAGTTACAGCTGAGTAAGGATTTCTGGGCTTGTCTCAGAAGAGCTAATCACTATGGAAGAAAAATCCACCTCACTTCACATATGCAAATTGAAGCTTACAAGAGCACATAATTCTCATTAAACCTTTCAACACACATGCTGTGTATTTCTGCCAGCACCTGATGCTATGTTAAAGTGCATTCAGTTACAAACTATCACTCTCTGGACCCCTATTACATGGAATGAATAGACAAAGCATGTAATTAGGGTCAAATTTCTATCTGATGGCCACTGAAGATATTTTGTTTGTTTTGGGAGGGGGGGGTGGTTAGGAGGGAAGAGTTTGGTTCAAAAACAATGTTTATTTTGAGCAGCCTGGGCAGAACTGCAAAGCATTTCAAGAGTAAAGAATATTTTCTTTGTTAAAATCTTTAAGCAAGCCTCATAGCAGCGAACTGATGAGAGGGTAACATTCCTCACTGCTAATTATAAGCAATGTATTACATTTCATTCAACAGTAAAGTAGCATAGAAACACAATGAAAAAGCTACAGCACAGCTAAAATACCTCAAGTTGTTAATGAAAAGTAGCTGAAATAACATACTGGTTTGGTCAAATCTGTGAACATAAAAGATGCATTTATATTAGAGTGGCGCGTGGGAAAAAAAAAAAGATGACGACAATACTATTTCTGTGGAATACTAAATGATTAAAGGCAATAAAGATTTCTGTGTAGATGGGAGAAACTTCTTATGGTCTCAGCTCCTACAAAGTGTTCTGCATGAACTCTGATAGAGTCTCTATACAATGAAAAGAAAGGTCCCTGACAGCAAATATTCTCCTAAGAACGTATACACACAAACTCCTGTGAATCAGAAAGCCCCTAAAAATATACACCCCTAGTTCAGCTAAACCAAACAACTGGCTCAGTCTCTGGGCTAAAAGTTACATTTATTGTCATTTAAAAAGCATAGCAATTTGTAATGAGAAAATACTGATCTTCGAGAGGTGAATGCAAACAAAGATTAAGAGGCAGCCCTGGCCTCTGGAAGCCCGGGAGCTCAGAGGGATGTTAGGGGGATAAGTATTTCAGAGCAAAGTACAAAGGCAGCGCCGCTCATCTCGCCCACAATTCGGTCTCTGAATAAATGTTGCTGTGCTGTCTCGGAGACATGCTGATTTCTAGCTCCTGCTTAATGGGACGACTTGTTACTACTCAACAGGAATACTTATAACAGAGTTTTGCCTCTTGAGATTTGAACTATTCAAGTTCAGATAGATTTCAAGATGTAGTTTGTCATGTTCTTTGTCCTTAGGATGCCACTCCAGATTGGCACCCATAATCCATTAATATACAAGGCACCAGCATGCAAATAAAATAATTTCTGCCAAACTGAGACAGCTTTCAGGATGATTGTCTATTGACACGAAAAAGCTGCATTCATGTGCAGAGACAGGACTGTACTCTACAACTGCTAAACATCACAAATTCTCGGTAAGGAGATTCTTTTTCTTCTCTTTGTCTGACAGAGAAATAGCAATAATGTTTTTCCCTTCCCAAATTTGCCTGAAAGGTCTTTCCAGCTTGCCTTGGTAACTGGGAACACAATCCAAATTGTTCCCAATGCTCCTGTAGATCTAATATCACGTTGCAAATAGGTCCTAGTCCAATGCTTACTGAAGTCAACAGCTATAAACTGGTACACTAACAGCTTTCCAAGGCACTGCTAAAGCTTGTACTCACAGAGTAATAACCTGGGGCCAAATAAAGAGCTAAATTTAGGACTCCCAACACTTCCCAGTAATTCTGTTCTCACCACCAAACAACTCCAGATCTTATATAGGAAAATAGTAAAAGGTGACCCCTTTTTGTAATAAGGAAGAGACGCTGCAGTCATCGCAAATACCAGGAATAGCTAGCAACTGGCACGCAGGGAGCCACTGCTGGGCTCTGCCAAAAACCGGCTGCTCGTGCTCAATGGGACAGCACAGGACAAATGGGGAGGGGCCCACAGAACAAGAGGAACAGGCTGCTTGCATGGGCCACCCCACACAGACCGAAGGCTAGTGTGAGTCTCCTATGCTGGAGGTCACAATCTGGTGCAGGCACCAGCTCCCCAGGCTTCCCACCGTGCTGCCAGCATCCTTGGTTTCTCGCACCAAACATGCTCATCCTTGACTCCTTGACATGAACCACTGTGAGCCACCCTGGTGCTCTTCTCCAGTGCTGCTGTACCTTTTCAGGCTGTTGGCTGCCCCAGTTGCAGTCCACTCCCAACACAGAGGGAACAGAAGTATCAACACAGGCCCATCAGAAGTGGATGCGCATTTAACTGTAAAATGACAGCTGCTTCACTGGAGCTTGGATTAGGGAGGTTACAATGTGCCTAATTACAAAGTTAGCTTCAGCATGTGTAAACACGGCTCACGAAAGTTTAATGTCAGATTTTCTTAGTCTCTTGTATGAATTTCGGATGCTTTTTTTCTCTGCAGCTGCCAAAATGCTTGCTGTTGACAAACTAGTCTAAGTGCTACCAAAGCATCTTTCACGAGCTGACTGCATACATCTGAACAGATACATTCCTCATTAATGTGCTATATTTCAAGCTAGAGAAAACAATGCATGTCGAGAGACTATAAACCACAAGTACAAATGATCCAGGTCACCTATGATGAATATAACCAGTGTTACACGAAACATGACACATTGGGCTTTCTTCTTGGGGAAAAAAAAAAAGGAAAAGTAGAAGATGAAAAGGTGCAGAAGGGTTCCACATTCTTATCAATTCCTCTCTTTTGAAATCTCTTGGAGCCAGGGAGATTTTCAGATTTTTTTTCCTTACTGTTTTGTACACAGGGTGCTTTCCCCTCCCACCAGACACCGCCCGTCCTGCAGGAACATCAAAAGAAACCCAGTTTGAATCCAGATTAGTTTCTAAATCCAGGATTAAGCTGATGGCTAAACTAGAAAAAAGGGCTCAATTTGGGAAGCAGAAGATCTGAACATGGGGCTCTTGCCTGGTTGTCCATTTCTGCATCCTTGTGAGATGAAATTACACAAAAAGGGATTTTTCTGGTGAGAGTCTGTTTTTCCCCACACCAGAAACTCAGAAGCTTGACCTGGGGCAGAACTCCATTCAGTCCCTCCTCAAAACAGATACCTCAGGTTTGGTTAGCTGCTTAAACCAAAACATTTGACTAATTCTCCTGATTTAAAGTTCAATTAAATTGTCCCTTGTTGAAGCAGATGTCAGGTAGGATTTGATTCTGTGTGCTTTGCTCAAATCTGTACACTTTTCTGAACAGAGGAGCAATTTATAATTTCGATACATTTCCAGCTCACAAGTACATCCAGAAAGGAGCAAGTAAAAAAAACCCCAACCAGTTAATAAATTACTATTATAGAAGAAATATACGACAAGCAATGCTCTCTGTATATTCATTAGCCCATACCTACTTTAGAAACTAAATCTTGAGAGATTTTATAATTCATGCCTTCATGCTCATCAAAACATTTTTTATAGCAATCACTTTTGTGACAGATTCCCCCCTCCCTTTGTCTGAAGTAAGCAGAGTTATGGAACAGTCACACTACAAAAATACCTGCAAAGTAGCAGCTGCCCAGGAAAAGGCCTAGATATAATATGACTGCTGATTTTTGAACTGCTATGCATGCTGTGTATGCCTGGAAACATAACAAATGTGCATGGCTTGGCTTGTAGCACCTAATTTGCAATAATATTGAAGTCCCCCACAATAACTCATTTACTCTTATAATAAATATATAAAAAAAGACAAATTGCTACATCGAACATGCATTTTCTTCACTGCAAGTAGCTGCTACCCCAGGGAGAAAGCCCTGTGCTGCTAACTAATAGTAAATCCTTTGGAAAATCATGTGTCATAATGATGGACAACCAGGGAAAGGGTATTAAATAGATTTAGAGGTTAGATACTCTAACAAGAACAAAAGAGGCCTTTTGCAAGCTAGTACCAATCAGAGCTGGCTCATTGGTATGATTAGCACCAAGTCCAAAGAAAGTTTCCATTATGAGACAAGACAAGAATTTAACCCAAAACCTTTCTAGGAAGATCTGTTTGGGATAGGTCAAGTCCCCAGAAGATTGGGTAACTTTTTGGTTCTCAGGAGACACCACGGTGTCTTCAAACTACATTTAGGCAGGGGTGATTTTGCTCCATCTGTTATTTTATCCATTGGCAGATCATTAGACAAAGCACATCTGAGTCAGAATGTATTACGATTATATGATGCCAACAAAAAAATACAGACTGTCTGAAAACACATCTGATGGACCAAAAAAAGGTGCATTTTCTAGAAGCTGAGGCAATACAACACAGCAACATTACTTTTCTTCATCTTTAGAAAACTATTAAATGCATCAATTTATCCAGAAGGGTCATTTTTTTTGGCAGGAGAGAGCTCTAAATACCAGTGTTCTGCAGAATTGTACAAACTGGAATGATCACGTCCAGATCTCAACTTCAGATCCAGACAGGATTTTGGCCTAAATTGATTTCCACCAGCACTTTCTAATTAGATTTGATACACTGGGGGTGTGGGAACCTTAATTCATCATAAATGTCTTGAGTTTATTTCACACAGAAGTGAGGAACAGCCCAATCTTGACAGAAACAAAGGGAGAGAGTCTTTTAATTTGTTTTTTTGAGGACTCCCTGGTATCTTTCATATCTGCAGAACACCCAGCTGTTCTTCAAATGGTTCCAAGTTTCTTCCTCCAGAACATTTTCTATTGTTTCTGATACATCATCCCATAGTGATTTATTGCTATTTTGCGATCATTATCAGTTTACTATTTTGACCAATACACCATAAATCAAAAAGAAGAATGTTAGGTGGGACTTCATAGTGTAGCTTTCATTCATTACCTGCAAAGATTATAGCCATTTCATAAAAACCAATATGAGCAAAAGAAGCTTATTGGCAAGGAGCAGTGAAATTCATTTCATGCTTCAAAAGTTTGTGATTGGTCTGCTAAGAAAAAGACCCCTCAATTGTTGGAAATTGTTTTTTGTTTTAAACCAGCAAATGCCCAGGACTGAGCTATATCAATTGTTTGCTGTACTTTCTACTCAAATGCAATGGAGGCCATTCCATATCTGTCCTTGTAAAACCCACTGTGCTTACTATTCATGAACTGCTGGAGAGAGAGATACAGATAACTCAGGTCTCCAGTACATTACGCTGCTCCGGAGAGTGTGGCACTCTGAAACGTGGCTCTGGGAAAGTCAGCTGTACACTTGGCACGACGTTTCCTGCTCATGCAGCGGACAGTCACAAGGGAATGACATACGGACTACCCCTTTGGAAGTCGACTCAAGATCAAAACCAAAAACCTCCCCCATACCTTTCTGCAGAGAAAACTAAATGAACTGGGACAAATTCCCTTCATTACTATTTGTCATTCCTGAATGTCTGCTGTCCTTATTAATTCTAGGCTCTTCTCTGAACTGCCGAAAAACTTCTCAGGCTAGTCCAAGACTGCTTTTTGATACCTCCTCTCTCCACTCACTTCTCACTGGATCTCAGAACACAAATGAGTGTTATAAATCATCCTCCAGTGTCCTGACATGATAGTCTGTTAACAATACCCACTCTCTAATTGGGTCAACCTTGTGCCTGCTTTGTTTCTCTGAATAGGAAGACTCTTCAAGATTTTTTTAAATCTTGCACAAGTCCTGCTGCTTGGACAAATCTATCTTTAGTAATCACAGGGTCTCAACATCTGGCAGTTACCTTCTCAGTCATTTCCACCAGAGCAGGATCAGTGGGGCTACAGTCCTACCAGGGAACTACTGGGTCCTGTCTGACTGAGTGCAACCACCTTCCTACGCTATGCCAGGAGGCAGTGGGCACATCTGGGAAGAGAGCAGTGCCCTGGGATTGTTTCCAGGTTGTGGTGCAGACAAGTCCACTCTGCTTTGGGGAGGAAAGCAATGTAGCTTCATGGACTTGGGTGGTGTTGTTAAACAGGACTGCAGGACCAGAGACGATGTCCTGCCCCGATCTCTTCAGCTGCGTTAATGCAACCAGGAAGAGTAAAGATAGGGTCCATCTCTTGTACGAGCAATTTTTGTTATTTCCCATCCATCTGTGGATGGAGTCTTCCAATAGCAATTTTCCCAACCATTTTAGAAATCCATCCTCTAGATCAGATGAAGAACCCTCTGGATGTGCATCTGTAACTGTGCCAGCAGCTTAACCGGTTTATCATAAACTGTGTGCTTTTGGGTCAGGTTAACACATCTGGCACGTTCTATCACGAGACACAACTAATTATCAAATTACTAACCCAGCAGGACAAACCACAGAAGCTGTAGGGATTGAGCCCTGGCTTTCAAAACCCAGATCTGATCCAACCATCTGATCCAACCCGGATCAGCCACCTTCTCCTAGGGGAAGGAACCTGGGTCCACCGCTGCATGTGGGCACAAAGGGTTTGAGAGAAACTTGGACATTTAACAGCATCAGCAGAAGGTCAGGGAATGGGAGACCTGCTCTCCAGCCCACCTCTGAATGTCATCTGACTTGGAGCTCCTCTGCAAGGGGGTCTTGCAGCACCAGTGCACTGGGAGGTCTCATTAGTTGCATGTTGGGGATGTGCTTGGAGAACTGACACACAAAACTTTTCAAGTTCCCTCCTATTTTCCCTTTTTCCGAAGAGAATAGACTCAGCCGCCTCCTCTCCACATCCAGACTCTCAGGAACGTGCATCAAACTTAGGCTGCACAGAAAGCACAAGCAAACACTGCTAATTTACACTTTAGAAGGCAGAAGAGAAACCTTTCCCTTCGACTTACCATTTGTTACTCAAATGCCTTTCTCCCTGTCACAGTTACTGGGAGAAAGCTGCTGAACTGGAGCCGTGGAGCTCCAGCACAAGGCTTCTTGAAGTCGCATATGGACTGAACATCAAGTGGACGGCTGTGCACAAAGGTGTGGTTACCATGAATCATTTATTACCCCAGCTAAAGCTTTAGGAACAACATTCACTAATGTAAAAGATAACTTGACTCTGGGAATACTGCTGTCACTACGGCTGCATATTTTACAAGGGGAAAAGATGCCTTTAGGTCTGTTTGTTGCATTAACCCTTTCAAGCCTGCACTTCTACTGCAGGGACAGTTTGATCTTTTATTTTTCTTGCAAACAGAGAATAACAAACAGCACCCTGAGTTTTTATTTAAGTTTCTATATAGTACACCCAACCATTTCAAAATACTTGTGGGTCCTGAAAAAATGTTGGAAAAGAAAGCTCTCACCAAAGACAGGAGAAGAATATCTTTATTTCCCTGTGTACCCAGTTATGCAGCTACCTCTAAAATATTTGAACCACACTGCATGATTATAAATAACAAGACTGGAAAACAGCATGTTCTGTCCTCTGCAGATCACCAGAATGTAACCTCAGCCAGAATTTATCTGAGGGCAAGTGTAAATGCAAAGTAGGAAAAATTTCCCTTATTCAACAAGAGCTATTAAATTAACGATCCTCCAAGATGCTCAGGAATATTTCCTTATTCACTCTTGGTGTTTTGATGTAGAGAAGAAATCTGTATGCCAGTGGGTGCACCAGCATGGCACAGGGGGACACACCACACCTTCCCAGTGGGAGACCACTGCCAAACACACAGAATTTACACTTTTCTGTGTACAAAGAGCAGCCAGATAACTTCCATCTGCATGACCTTCACTGCAGATTAAGAAGAGACAACTGCAACTGCATGACTCTGACAGCCTGCACTGAGATTAATGCTGAATTGTCACCTATCTCTGAAAAGAGCACAGAGCTTACAAATTTAAACACGTAATAAACAAAATGCAACAGGCAAGCTAAATGATGCCTATTCTGTCTCTAGCTACAACTTTATGACTCTCCAAAAGGCCAGAGTATTGTCACAGACACTGCCAAAAGCTGAGGTATTTACTTGCACTTCTTTGATCCATAGAAATAGTACAAAAAGTGTGAGAGAGGAGACCCTCTTGCAGCTTTTCAGGGCTTCTAGCAATAGGGAGAAACACAGAAGCACCAAAAATTGAATTAATTAAGTTTGTGCAAGGAGAAGAGCCTACACTGGGCTTTTAAAGCTGGCTTAAACACTCTTTAAACTGGTCTTAAATACTCCTTAAGTATTTAATCCTGTTTTCCAACATTCAGCAGCTCTTGCTATCCAAATTCTTCCCCCCCAAGGAAGCATCTCACAGAATCATGAGTGGTCAGTGAGGGAGAGGCACACTGTGGGCACAGCTTGCCTATGTGGCCAGAGCTGGGAGCAGCCAGCAAAAGGCAGCAGTGCCAGGGCACAACCCAACCTCTGCCTGTGCCCACCAAGAGGGGTTTCCTGTGGTGGTGTGGCTGGGGGGTCCTCAGAGTGTCAGTGACCACTTCTACTCAAGAGAATTTAGATTTGCCCAGGATAAGAGGGCCACCTGCTCTCAGCCTCCCCAGCACTTGACATACCTCCTTCCGAACACAAACGGCTTCTTCTGACCACATGACTTTTGATAAAAATATACATTTAATTTCTTTTTTTTGCATATACACATCTGTATATATATGTATTTATATGCACACATATCACACACACATGGGACTCATGCCACCAGCGTGCAAGGAAGGACTGAAGGACACACAGCTATTTGCTTCCGTTGGCGAGAACATGATTTAATCCACCACGCCAATCTACCACTCAAACTGAAACTCTGGAAGACTTTCTCAGCCACCAACCTGCTGGAGAGACAGACCCTGAGGGACAGTGCCTTCTTAGTAACGCCTAATTGTTGAGCATCGCTAAATACTCGTTTCTCCTCTGGGGCCTCTTGTCACACGCCGGAACCCACGGGTTCGGGCGGTGGGAAAGCGGAGCCGTGCGCTCACGCAGGGCTGCGCAGCACAACGGCAAAGCAGCACTGCTCGGCCAGTTTGCTCGAGGCTAAACAGGAGAAGAGCCACGCTGGGGGTACCTCTTCATTGACAGAGTCCCTCCCCTCCCCCTGCTGCCACACCGAGCTCATTCCACACATCTATAATGAATCAGGCTCCAACTCATTAATAAAAAATGACAAGCCATCATCTCATTGAATCTTCCACGCTGGTACGGCATGCAGATAAAACCCCCAACTCTCTCTCCTCAATTCCTCTGTGGCCCAGCAGCTAATGAGACTACAAGATGGACAGGACAAAGTGAGCTGCAATTGCACAGAACTTAACTTGAGAGAGAAAGGGAAATAACCTTTTCATTACAGTCATGAGACTTTAATTTTAATGCCTTTTTTTTTTCTTTTTTTTCTTTTTCTCTCTCTGCTAACAAAAAGGTAGGATCAGAGACCTTGCTAGGGCCACCAACCAGGTCATTGAGCTGTAGAAGTGTCATGAGACACAAAGGAGTTGAGCTTTGCTATAGTAATGAGCTGTTCAGTACTTTAGGTCTCAAGTCAACATGATTCCTAAGCACAGGATTTCTTAGTTTTAGCAATAATCAAATACTAGGAAGGTAAAATAAAATAAACAGACTGATGAGATTCACAGAAACTGAACTCTTCCCAGGGAGTTTGCTTGTCACTTCGAGTCACAGACACTCAAGTCACTCCTGCTGACCTCCTCGCAATCTCCTGCATCTCTGACTCACTGTTATGATGCTCACAAAACCACAATTCAAATGTTCTGTGCTTCTAAGTGAGATGAAAAGTAATAAAGAGGGATCAACAAAAGGAAATGGTAAAACCAAATTGCACTGTCTACTTGATATTAAGAACTACATCCAGCCACATCCTTATTTAATAAACTTGAGTTATACAGTGAAGAAAATACAAATTACAGATCACAATTTCATATATACAGCACCAACTTGAGTCTGCATAACATCCTTTATGGAAACTACAGCCCAAAATGTTTTACACAATTAGAGGGATGAACAACAGCAGAGAGAGAGAAGGAGAAAGACAGTCCCACAGCACTGGGAAGAGAAAGTTGCCAAACAAGACTTGGAAAGGGGCAGGCAACAAATGGGGAAGGCCAGCGACAGCAAGATCAGCTGGGGATTGCCACAGAGGGGATGCGATGCGTCCTGGAATTAAACCCTCTTTTTAACACCTGGCCCCAAGCTGCTGCTTTCCATTCTGTCTGACTTTGGTTTGAATCCCTTTAATTAGCAGACGATAGAGACCTCTGTTACAGTGCTGTAGGTCTGTGGTTCAAACCTCACGGGTGGTTGCAAAGGAAACAGAAATATAATTTTTGGGCATAGTGGAACTGGCATCTTCTATTAAGAAAACAAAGAAATTTCACTTTGGAAAATGATGGAAAAAAAGGTCTTTTCTACTAGACAAATAGGAAGATTTATTCACAATTCCAAAAGAAATGCAGAAGTTTGGGCTGCTCAGACTACCTTGCATAAATTAATACAGGCTTTAATTAGATAATCACACATCACTTTTGTCCCCAGTGTCTTTGTCTTAACCTTAAGGGAATCACTTCAGACTAGGGCAGACATCTGAGAAGGTAAATAAGGGAAGACAGTCATTAGAGTGATACAAGCAGGAGGTGCAGCACTGCACAAGCCATCAGGAGTAAAATATAGCTAAGTACTGGTGGGCGGCTGGGATTTTTAGCTCTAGGGTGATATATAACATTAGATCATAGTTATTTGTAATGTGATAGTGCTATGTAAAGCTGCAGTAAAAACCACCTCTGCTCTACTCTTTGCATGTGATGTGAGAAGATGACCCTGGTCCAAAAAGTCTGTACTCTCAGCAGTTGTCAAAACAAAACTGAGGGACAGGGTGGAGTAAAACCATGATAATGCTGAGGTAATGAGAACCAGTGCTAAAAAGCTACGGTTAAAACATGCTAGCTGCTCCCTGATTCCCGAGACACTGGATCTGAGCTTAGTGATGCTACTGCTCCTTCAGTCCAGGCCAAATATATGGATGATTCAACAGCAAGGCCAGAAACTGTCAGCATCTCAAACGTGTTCGGCCAGCCCACCCCTAAAGCAGGAATAATGAAGTCAGTTTTACAAACAAAAGTTGTGCATCTGCCAGTTCTGATTGCAGATTGCACATTCCTGCACCACAACCAGACAACTGAGGAAAAAAAGAGCATCGTGTTGTCCTGGGGTCAAGTAATCATTTATTTCTTTCCCTTGTGTGCTGTAGACAGAGTGGAATTATGTTTGCTTTCTGGAAAATATTTATTTGTTTGAATAATAAAAAAAATCCCAGACCCTTCACATTTAAATAATAAAATTGCTTAGAATTAAGATAATTTCTTCAGGGGTGGTTTTTTTTTTTGGTTTTTTTTTTTGGACTGTGAAGACTTATGTTTTTCTAGTGTGCAGAAATGCTGAGTTGACAGTGTGAACTGTCCACGAAACTCCCTGTGGACTTCTTCCCCCCCGCCCCCAACAAAAAATACATTTTAAACAGTATGAGCTTTCCCACAAAGCAGAAGGATGTCTTCAAAATGGAGAGGTTAGGCACTTAAAATGCAGGCTGAATAACAATCCCATTTTAATTTCACACACATATACACACAACAGGGTGTCCTTGCACAGACATTTAAAAACCAGAGGCTATAAACCAGAAAGTACCTCACACCACACAAGGGCCACTGTGGCTTCTACCTAGCTTTACTAGTTTTGTTGGTTTTTTTTTCTCTTGTGCAATTACTATTTGCAGCCAAAAGGAGTATCAATCAATAAACACCCCTTGAACTGTGCCTTAAGGAACTACTGAACACCTGTGGGTGAGCAGCTGCAGATGAATTCCTAACCTCAGAGCCCAGGACCAGCACCTGCCTCCCCAAATGCAGGGGACAAACCAAGGTGTAATGACAAAAGCTGAGGCATAGGGATGTTGGTGTCCAGGACTCAAAACACAAGGGCAGTTTATGTAACTGGCAACTCATACTAAAATGAGATTATATGCACTCTTATGTATATAAAAATATACCATTTTTTTGCCAAAATAAGTTATTTGTGTCCACAGTGCTGCAAAGTCACTGCAGATAAGGATGGTTTATGTTTCAGGGCTCTCTGTGCTGTAAGGAAATGTCACACAGGGATGAAAATAGGAACATGAAGGGTGGGGGGTTCTGAAGTACTCGGTGCTAATTTAACTTGCTCTTCGCTTCTTTCCTCCCCACCCCTTGATGTTCTTCATGACTTGCTGTCATTCTTTTCAAACAGCAGAAAAGTTGAACCGCTGCCACCTGCTTTAAGGAAATCCCAGCCCTAATGACACGTTCAAAACAACTGGAGTAGTTTGTGACAGAACATAACTCTTGAGGCCTAGTCCAGTGTTCCAATAAATAATAGATAGATAAATAAATACATAAATCACTGTTCTCTAAACCTGAAAAGTCTGTACCACTCCTGCAGCTCACTGGAGCAGTGAGGGAAGCCCAGGCTGCTGTGAGCACAGGGACGCAGGTAGGGCTGCTCCACCACCGCTGCAGCGTGATGGCCATTCCCGGCTGCACTGCACCCCACACGTACTTACTGGAATAGTTCATTACTTTTGCCTTGACAATTACAAACGATGGTACATATCAAGGAAGTGCCAAAATTTACATGAGGATTTGGAAGGCACAGGAACAAGCTTTCAGCATGCGCAGCAGCAGTCCTGCAGTGTGGGAGAGATGTGCAGTAGAGAAAGGAGAAGCATGTCCATGGCCAGCTAATCTTTTTCAGGCATTTTACACCCCACATCAAATCCCACACTAGTGACACAAGGAGTGGGGGGAAAGAAAGGAAAGAAGAAAACTAGGTGCATTTTGTACACAGCATTCCTGTGTTTCAGCCTCTTGGACTCACTTATTTTACGAAATCAAGTTATCTGAATCTTAATGTGTAGTACGGCAGGAATTCAAAGCCTCTTTTTACCCGCTAAACTTGATCTGAGGCTCAACTTGACAATGTCGATAAATATGTTGCACTGCATTATTCATGCCCCTTCTCTTGCCTTCCCCCTGCCTCTGCCTGGGAAGCAGCAGCCGCCACTGGTGCAAAGTTGTGAGCCGGGAGCAGAGAGACCTGCCCTGTATAAATACCTGCAATAAATAAAAGATAAACAAGATATGTTGCTTGGCGACATCTGCCTCTTTGCCTCTCTGTGCTGGGCTCTCAGCACAGCAGCCGCTCGGGGGGGCCTGGGGAGGGGGTTCACAGGCTCTGCAGCTGGAAGCCACCATGCTGGGGGTTTGGCTGCAGCTGTATTAAACAAACCACTTGGATAAAGACAGAAAACACCCCAGCACTAAAATATCTGAGAGCTGAAATTCTGCTGATGAGCGTCAGGAGATCAGTGGCTTACAATGCAAGCAACATTCCTTCAGCTACTCATCATCCTCGTAATCATCATTATAAATCTTGGCAACCAGCAAAAAACATCCATTGTTTCTACCCCTCATTTCTTTCCCCTCCAGATCTGCAGACTTAGTGACGAGGATATTTTGTTGTGGTTTAACTCTCAGTGGTTTATCCAGGCAACACAGGGGACTGCCTCAGATGAAGACACTTTGCTGCAGCAGGACATGAGCAGCTGTACACAGTGGCCAAATCAGAAGAATCAGTAACTTTTGTTTCTTCTCTTATACGCTGCCAAATGGGCTGAAACTTGTAATTTTCATGTTCCTCCTCTGATGCCATAATCTTAACCTTTCCAGCCTTAAGTTTGCTCGTTTGTACGCCACCACCAGCATGCCCTAAACAGATTTTATGTGGTTTCAGGAAAGCTTCTCTGCTCAGCTTCACAGAAACAGTATCTCATCCAAGGCCTTTCTTCTACAACATACATCTTGCTCCAACAAGAAAAGCCATGTAGTCTCAAAGAATATTAGAACTGAGTCACATCTATACTTTCAGTGCATCTAGTCTGGGATCCACAAAGACTTCAGGCTGCTTAAAGAAGAATAAACCATGAAAATATATGTATAGACCCACACGCTCAGAGTTTCTGCAGGAACAAATCTCCATGATGGTGAACACAGTCTCTGTCCCTGCAGAAACTGAGTCATCACAACATTTCACCCTTGGGGCTGCGAAACTGAGATGACGCCACATTACTCTTAAATGAGGCAGTATCACAAGAGTCACACAAAAACCACGCTGTGCTGAAAGGTCACAAAACCCAGAATATAATCAGACGTGAAAAAGGCCGACAAAAGCGGAGATATCTCTAAAAGCTGCAGCAAAGCACAGCTCTTAATGCGATCTAGGAAGTGGTGAAAGCCTCAAGAGCAGCACTGTCCCACTGACAAGGTATTCATGTGTTCACCTCCTTGGAATGGCACACTTCTGCTGCACGACTGGAAGAAGCCAAAGGAAAATGACTCCAGGAGTGACAGGATATTCCCTGTAGTCACTTTTAGCGGCTTAAAGATTCCCTCTACTGCGTCTATTATGTTCTTGTAACTAATACTCCATGCAGCTGCCAATTCAATCCTTATTAAAATGAACTGTGTGTGTTCATTTCTTGTAGGAACACTGGTGTCTGAATTCTGGGAACCAACTGAGATTTGGGAGGCTCTGTGGCTTGGGGCAAAGAGCTCTTTTTTAAAGAGCCTTGCCAAGTCAGGACTGAATGGTTTTCCCCACTTATAGCCTCCAGACCTTTATTATGCTTGGGCTGCAACCTATACCCAGCTCCACCTCTGCCAGACCAAAGCTGTTACTTTGCTTCTGAGTCACAGCAGGCAGAAATACTCATCCTTCACTACATACCTAATCTGGGATACACTCTCCTTCAGCTGAGACTGGTTATAGGAAAAGAATGGGGTACAAGTCATGTAGAGGAGCTGGTTGTGCTCTGAGCACTCTCTGGTCTGCACCGTGACCTGGAGCACCGCAAGCCATGAAACTGGGGATGTTCAGGGCTAACAGCTCTTTACACCACAAACTGCTGTTTGCTCTCCAGCCCCTTGGTGCAAATGCATGGCTTTCATCCTTTACTAGGGGAAGCTGCTTGTCTGTACCAAGCTAAAGTGTGGGAGCTCGGCCTCGGGATAGGATAATTCTGCACAGGGCTGGCGGGGATTCTACAGTCTGGGCTACTAAAGTTCAGCTGCTGCTGCTATCTGAACAACAGGTTTACATGCTAAACTCAGGGATCCACTGAACCTGGTGGTTGCCTAGTCATCAGATTTTTCCATTCAGCTCATGCTCTTCTGGCCTAGTTTTTGCTTGAAGCCCTGGTTTCTCTGGCGAGAAAATCTAGCTGGAGCTGTCGTACCTGTCACCCACAGTGAGTGCCAGAGCCCTTCCCGGGATGGACAACAGGGAAAGGATGTGTCTGCACCACAGAGCTTTGGCCAAGATCTGCTTCATTCCCAAACCCAGCAGTACTGGGATCCCTATGTGCTTGGCTCCAGGCCATTTCCTTATTAAATACAATTACAAAGTGGTGCTCTTACCACCAGTTGAAGTTTGTACTTGTTGGATCAGGAAGAAAAATATACATATTGAAATACGTTTCTCCTGATCTGACATGTACAAACATTATCTATGCACCCAAACACACGCACTCATAAATACATTGGCCTGCAATAGATACTGTCTCCTCCAACGGTCAGACCCTGAAACCTGATGACTTCCCCCTCAAGTCATGTTTTATGTGGTCTAACAAACCATGGGAGATAATCGTTGCAATAAATGCATCCTGCAGAGCCTGGAGAAGGTAAGGTGGCATATGTAAGTATCAGGTATTTGTTAGCATCATCTTCAGAGCCAGCTGGATAACCAGGAGCATGTGTCAACTCAGGGCACTTCTGGCCAGACATGGACGCTCTTTTCCCTGCAAAACATCATCCTGTCCTGGGAACACTCCTCCTATAAATCAATACAGGTATTCAGAGAGTAATTAGTCAGAGTAACAGAATCTGAGTGTCCTCCTTTATAAACACTAGCTAATTAATTTTCACAGGGTCTCTAAGGAGACAAGAAAATACAATGACCATTATCTAAAATATATGACAAGAACATTACTATTATTAAACCCAGAGCTTGAAAATGAATGGGAAGAGCCCCACCAAGGAGATATACATCAACATTTGACTGCCTCTACAGTTTAAATATTCTTTTAACAAAACTCAGAGATGAACACTTATTTTACCAGTGCCAAAAATAACCTTAACCTCTGTAAAAAATTTTACACTCTGTTGAACAACATGAATTTTCTTTGCAGTCCTCAGCAACCTCCTGTTCTCACCATTGCCCCTGAGCACTTCTTATGGAAGGGGACTGGTAGGATATGGGAATGGCTCTTGGAAGATTTCAGAAGCCTGTTGTGGTGTTCATGAGGCTTCCTCTATACTATGTAAAAGCCACATAAAACAGAGCATCAGTACCTCTGCGGCAAGGCTTGGCATATCTCTGTATCCTGAATCAACATAATTATTTAGAATCCATCTCTCTGCGTGTAATTTCTTTATCCTGCTATTGTGTTGCAAAGAATGAAAACCATGAAGAGCTGATCATCCATGCACCCTCCCTCCTGGGTTTTTTTTTGAAGTTAAAAAATTCCTGGTTGTGACAGAGGCACTCTCAAAACTGGAAGCTGTGAGCCTCAGAAAAAACACAGTCAGAAGCAAAGGTGGCTGTTCAAATTCAGCCCTGAAATCTCCACTTGAGATAGTCAGCTGTAACACACCACTCACCACTGCCTGCGAATGTAAGAGATTTTAGCACGTGGCTCCCCAGGAGAACCTTTTGCCATAAGAAATTAGTGCAGACAAGACTTCAGGAAAAGTCTTAAAATACCTGTGCACATCTGTATGGATAACACTACTGACAGTAAATAATCAAGTTAAAGGATGGACTTGGGAAAGGGAGAAGTTTAAATACTCCACTGCTTCTGAGGCAAGATCTTGTGCATCTGTTTTTTTAAGGAGGTAGCTCAATATAGCAGGTTGAACTGCTGAACGATACTTTCCTAAGCCTCAGAAGAACCAGGAAAAGGAGGAAATTACATCCTGTGAAAAGTGAGTTTTATCATGGGGAGATGTCTAAGAGGAAATGATTGTTTGAAACATATAAATAAATAAATAAATAGAAACAATCTCACACTGGCAACTGCAAAAGCTCCTTCACAGCTAATCTTCTCCAACCATTCTCTCATAATCATTGAACAGAACACTAACTCTTTATCAAAACAAATTTGTTATTCATTAAGGAATGTACCTGAATAGAGTAATTGGCAAGTTGCATGTTTGCAATTGCAATGAAAATCTCACGAGGCAACTCCTCTGGGGCAAACAAACTGGATTTTTCATTGCAAAAAATACTAACTGTAAGTGTGTAAATATCAACAATCTCGGTGCATTCTGCCTTATCAAGAGCCATGTATATAAACTGTGGACTCTTTGCAAGACAAGTTTCTGCACAGCCATGAAACACAAACGGTTACTATGCAATCTCCCAAGGAAATCAAATTAATATAATAAAAATAGTTTCACATGTGCATGATACAGCATACAGATGCTGCTTATACAACACGAAGAGCCGTTACAGTATAACTCATCCATGATCATAATCGCTTCTTTCTTAAGTCCTGGAATCCCAAGCAGAAGTGCACATGTAACTGCACGCCTGCTTTTGCATATACAACTGCTGTCGCTGCAAGCATAAATTAAGTATGTATATTGCTACATAAAAACCTACTCAGTTACAGATGTGAATTTTTCTCAAACTCTTTCCAGCTTCTCCTGGGCCGGACTTCTGGCTTGGTGCTAACAGAGCTCCCTTTTACGCTCTCCAGTTTTTTACTGCATTCCCAGCACGTAAGAAGAAGGAAACGCCTATTCTTAACTGCAAGCAACTGTACAAAATTGCGAAGGTGAAGGGCAAAACCAGGCAGAACCTTCTAATGTTTTTTACATTGACATCCCCATTCATTCCAACTTTTGTGCTCAAAACTTCAAGGACATGCTTAAATATCACTGGACTCAGCAGAGACCACAGCAAAGTGCACTGGAAGCAGAGCACTGACTCTCTTGAGGTAGGGATTGCAACCCTGCAAGGAGAATCAGGACCACCTGCAGGCAGCAGAGCACAGCCCAGCCTCTACCCTCAAACAGATCAGTGGGAGGCTTTACCCTGCTCATCCCTGCTCGACACTGGGAATGGGGCTGCGAATGACTCTTCAAGCCACTGTGCAAACCCAGAAAGCTCCAGTTTCAGCTCAAATGTGTGGTGTCTCGGCAGCCTCCAAGGCGTGAAAACGGGGCAATCTTTGGAGAAAAAGGGGCTGGTAAAGAGTAAAACAAATCTGACCTTGAGAACCCCACTAATGGGAGAAACATTCCCCCATGATAAACTGACAAAACTTTCTGCCCCAATTTTAAGGCTGAAAGGAACGTGCAGAGAAGTGGCATCTACCCCATCTCTTGAAGTGTTCAAGGCCAGGCTGGATCCACTGAGCAACCTGATCTAGTGGAAGTTACCTCTGTCTATGGCAGGGGTTTGGAACAAAATTGCTTTTAAGGTCCCTTTGAAACCAAACCATTCTATGGTTCTTCTGGTTTCTTGGCTTCTCGTGGTCCTAGCAAGAGACATGAACTATGCCTACAGCATGGAGCTGGACTGGTGGCCAGCACATGCACATACACACACACACACGGCTTTAGCAAAATACCTTCAGTACAAAAAAAAAAAAAAANATCCCTTTATCATTGACATAGTGTAAAAGAGGGCACAACACTGCACATCTAATCGCACTTTTAAAAATCACCTACTGGATGGGCTGTCTAAAAAGGGAGAACAAAGCAATCCATGCCTTTTAAGCAATGGAATGCTGAGGAATGGTGTTAAACAAAATTTGCTGATACATTCTCGCCAAAACTGCAATAATGATAAATCCACCATAAAGAATAAAATGTCTGTTTGCAGGGGAGAAACGGAGGGATCTGTGCTCCGAATTCCACTGGAAGCTTTTGAAATCCCACCCTTAAATAGCACAGTCTGGTGCCAAACTTCACAAATCTGCTAGTAACTACTTGCAGAACTACTTGAGAATCAAACCAGCAACAAGTTTTGCTACCCATGGGTGTTGATTGTAACCACATCCAATAAATATAAGAAAAATAAGAATAACAAAGATTACATTAATGTTTGGTTACTATTTTCTTAACACCCTCCCTTAACCAGTGTTACAGGAACATAAAGACCTCCAAACTTTCTAAGGTTCATTTTCAGGAGGCTTCTGCAAGGCCAGTATGTTCTTCCAGCATTTACCATGTCTGAAATCTTACAGAAGCAGGTTCTCTGGAGGACATTTTCTTAACAACTATGTCAGTAAATACACTTGCGAGTCCTTGGTTTTCTTCATGGATTTGCCAAAATAAGCTTTAACAAAGAGCAGCTTTTCTGCTTCCCGCTTCTATTTATGTGCAGAACATGAATACTTTTCTACCTCAAAGGACTTGATTTTGTAAATCACTTTGAAATCCTCAAAAGCTGCTATAAAACCAGTTATCTTGACGGAGATTGGGACAGGAAAAAGGGTACAGAAGGAACCCCACTGTGTGAGTTTGATAGGACCATGTGTGTGACCTCCACAGTGCTGCACAGGATTTAATGTCTCAGGACGCCACTCTCACAGAAGTCAGAGTGGCTGCCTGTCAGTAGTATTAAATTGTTTGTGCTTGATTTTGTTAAAGTAACAATAGAAAGTGGAAAAAAAATTAATTGCAGCAAAGCAATCAGATTAAAAATAATTTTCAATAACATAAGTAATATTTAAACAACTAGAGAATAATGCAAACCCACTCTGTAGCTTAACTGTATCAGTTCCATCTGTTATTTTAAGGGGTGAAGCCTGAACTGAGAAATCTGTGTCACACAGAGGCCAGCAGGTTTGTGAACTCTATCGGGAGCTGCTTAACAGTTGGTCTTAATCGTTTTCCAAGGCACAAAGCCGAGATCAAGATGAATCTGTTTCCCACATTGTTTCCTCCCAACGGGGTTGGATTTCAGATTTGCCTGGATTAGAGTAAAGCCACCGGAATTCCCCACCTGGACATTAAGGTTGGAGGCCTTGATTTCAAAGACAAGCGGTATGCAGTAATTCCAACCTGGCCCCACGGGACTACAACTTTCATTTCTAATCAGTGAATTGTCTTTGTGCAAAACATTT
The DNA here is from genome assembly GCA_013397755.1 of Cnemophilus loriae. NCBI lineage: Eukaryota > Metazoa > Chordata > Aves > Passeriformes > Corvidae > Cnemophilus > Cnemophilus loriae. The sequence goes on from VZTF01002407.1 coordinate 710,727, forward strand.
TTTTAAGAGGAGAAGGAGGAGGGAGATTTTATTACATCTTCCCCTTTACTTTATAATTTTCTTTCAGAGCCAACATATTTTTAGCCTAAATACTAATGAATTAAAAGTAGTATCATTAGTTCACCTTTTCCAGAGAAATTAATAACAGGGCTGAGATTTTTAAATCCCATACTGTTCTTCTGCCTCACCCTGAATTTGCTCATGTGTTACTTTTTCGCATAATCGGCTTGGGCTCAGCGGCTGTGCCAAGCTGTGCTTCAGTCTCACAGCATGTTGTAACAGCAGTGACCAGGACCTGAACCATCTGCACCTTTATCCTACAAGTGCATTTACCCAAAGGAACAGCCCTACTTCAGCTCAAGGGCTGGAGAGGAAGAAGGTCGGAGCTTCTCAAAAGCCTCCTAGGCTAAAGGGAAGAACGGGACCCCTTCTCTTGCAAAGCCAAAAATGCTGTGGCATGGTTAAATCCCTGCACAGCACCTCTTTGTGCTCTTCCCCTCAAGATAATGGGCCCAGGCTGGACCAGCCACCCCATATCCAGTTTGCAAAGCACTGTGGATGTCTTCAGCTCCCCTGTGGTGGCATGGGTTCTGGTACCTTTCCTCCACACGCTGCTCCACCCTCCTGAAGTCCTGAGCACAGACAGGTGCTTTGGCCAAAAAAAAAACCAAACAAAAACAAAAAAGCTGCACCAAAAGGCTGCTTTTGCCACCACACACAGGGACTATCGAAACACCTCGATACAAGTGCATGAGTATGTCCCACTGGAGGCAAGGACATGGTCTGCAAAAGTCCAAGTGTTTGTCTTGGCCAGCTGCAGCTCATCTCAATGTTTTATCCATTGAGCTCCAGCTTCCATTAGCTCCCCAAGAAGGTTTACCCCGACAAATATTTCCCTGTTCCAGGCAATCAGGTTCAATTCATTTTAGTAGACTTTAGAGGAAGAGCTTTGATTTTGACCTCTTCTATAAGAAACCTACTTCTATAAGAGAACCAGAAGCAAAGGAACTGACAGCATTTGCATCACCCGTGTGGCTGGGTGGAATTCTCAAACATTACTGACTTGAATCTGGAGGATGGAGATGGTTAGATGAGTCATCTCAGATGAGCCAGGATAAAATCTTTTCATTTTCTTCTGCTGAAGACCAGGTATGGCTGGCTCTCTGACAGGCAGAGGCAGCAGGGCTTGGGGTGGCTGATGGAGTTACCATTTCCACAGCTGCCCCTGCTTTGCTTTGAATCAAGTTATCCGTTATCAATCCACTCCTGGGACTCGACAATTTAAAATAGGCATTTAAGCCATCACCCAGTTCCATTTGCCTTAACCATCACTCCAGTGCAGCACTTGAGAATGCTGATGACAGACAAGCCATGGTCCACTCATCAGCTGCCCCAAGCCACCCTAACCACAGCTTTCATTTACCTTAGTCATTGCGAAGTACAGAGAGAGAAAAAGCGTAAAAACATGGGCAATTCCCCCACATCTTCTCTCCATTTGCGATGTTCCAATGTAAGGTTGTCGTTTTGCAGGTCAAAAAGCAATTCCTGAAGTTTCTGTGAGAAAGCATCCATTTCCCTCCTTCAGCTACAATATAGCAGCAGTCTTGTTTCATTTCCATGGAGGCAATGTGACTTTAAACAACATGCAGGACTGGATATTGTTACATACCAGTGGAATACTGAAATTTGGACAAAATCTCACATTCACATGGAAAAGAAGAACCACATCTCTAGACTTAGAACAATAACCGGAAACAAAAGCCACCGACCGCTGGTTCAAACAAGTCTGGTGTTTGCCTCGTTAGACTCAACCCTATGTGCCACACAACAGACTAGCAAACCAAAGTGCTAAATACATGATTAAAAAAAATTTAAAAATCTTTACTGCCTCTGCATCATGATGTCGGAAGGTTTTGTAGGAACACATTTTTATCTGACACCATGTGTTTTCAATACAGACATATTTGGGCCTGCATGTCGCTATTTTAGTGCTAACATTTACAAGTTTATTTGCTAAAGGCAATTTTTGAAGACATTTTGTCAGTGGCCAAGTCCAACTTCCATTGAAGTTTAGTGGAAGACTCCCACTGACCTCAGTAGGAAACAGCTCAGACGGTCAGGGCAGGATTCAGAGCTGTTAAAACTCACTGAACTGCCACAAGTTGAGAACAGATCTCTGAGAGGAAAATGGGTAAGCCCAGAAGGAAAACACCACCATGAGAAATAACACGAGAATTTCCATTAATAAATACATTAGGACATGGTACCATGGAATTTCTTCCCTGGCTGTGCCAGTGTAACAGATTTGCAGCCCATGCCACAGCTCACCACCAGCTGCTGCCAACGGGATGCTTTGTTGGGCTGTGCACTACTGCTTGTGCTCACTGAACCTGAATGGGGGTGGCAAATAAAGCAAAAAAACTGCAGAAGGTAGAATGTTTTCAGCAGTCCAGAGTGATCTTGCTGAAGTACCAAGATCAATTCAGACTCCTGAAGTCAGGCGCAGACAAAAGCACCGAAAGAATCCCACATTTTCTGTCTTCTTTCAGATAATTATTTTCCTCTAGTTCATCATAACTAGGAAAACTTTGCTTAATAGCTTCTAATATTGCTATCATGACTGCAACTGTACTTCCTTCATTTGAGTGGAGAAAGAGCTTGAAAAAATTCCTTGCAGACAGTTTTTTTTTCCTTCCTCTTTTTCTTGTTATAAAGTCTACACTTGCTGCAAGGGCACAAGGGATGGAAAAAGTATTTAATTAGTATTTCCAGAAATATCCTCGCCTAACCCATAATGAGGTCATGCCAGATCATAATCCTCCTCAAATACAAGAGACAAAGTGATTTCCTTTTCATACAACATCCTTTTTTGGGTGCAGCATCGACAGCTTTTCTGTGGTTTCAAAGGAAAAATAAAATTGAGTCAGTCTGAGTGGGGGAAGTCCAGAAACACCTAATACATCTTCCTGTGAGATGAACTCAGCAGGCCATACCTCAGTGAAGACACGGGTGGGATCTAATACAACCAGGAAGCTTTCTTTTAAAGAAAATAGAAGGAAAAAACCCCAAACCAAAACCACAGCTCAAATCGCCATGTGCCCAACTGAACTCCTTTGAACCGTCTGCTCGAATAATATTTCTCTTAAATCAGGGAGGGGTGTGTTTGGGCTACCTGTGTCTATTTGCCATTCCTCTCACCTGCCAGAACCAAACCTGAGTCTTGGGTGGACCCTTGAAAACATAGAGCACTGTGGACACTGCTGGGCTGGTGGGCCAGGGAGGGGCTGCATTAGCACTGGTGCTGCCAGGGCTTGGCTTGCACCAAAGAGGTGCTGGCAGCAGGTGCAAAGGCCAACTGAGACCAACCTTCTCACTGGAAGTCATCCCTCCTCCCTTAGTGTTTCCAGTGACCAGAGCACTGCTGTGTTTTGAACACTCCGAAAGAAAAACCCACTCCTCAAGTGGCCCTTCCTGGACAGGTAAGCTCAGGATACACTGATGTTGCACAGCCCACTCTTCTTATGCGAGATGAGTCAACGAGCCAAACAGCCTGCACGTGGCAAAAATACTAACTTGGAGGAAAGCTTCCAATCTCATCTTGATGAAGACATCAAGAGCTTGAAACCCCACCAGCTCCCTCAGTGGCTCATCCCAATAATTATTCAACTCCACTGTCACATTCAGACAGGGAGCAGAGCTCAGGTAGATACCCAGGTTTAGCTTGCAGCTGGCCCTGGCTCAATGGCTTTCCCCCACTGGAATAAGGAGCCAGAGAGCACAGAGCATTTTCTCTCCTTCAATATTCCATAATTAAAATAAATCAGAAAGAGGACATTACCCACTGTATTTGCCCCCTTCTGCAAACACACCATGTGTTATTTCACTATAGGAATCGCCAGGCAAGGCTGATTTACTGACCAGCCTCAGGAAGCCAGTGATTCTCCAACCCTCTCTCCCATCCCCCAGAGTTTATTGTTGAGTTCTTGGAACATCAAGTACAGAGTGTGAAATAATTTAATAGTGGGGGGATTTTCATCGTCCTTCTCTATCCCAATATGACTAAATTTATTGATTTTGGATTGCTGTAAATTATAATGTAATTATCCTGCTGCACAAGCAGCTTCCCATTCCAGAAATTAAAAAGCAATTCAGGTAAATGATCTTTAGTTATCATGGTGCATCCCTGCAGAACTCATTAAGTTGGGGGATTAGATGGCACACCAAAACTCTTACAGGGCAGGTGACATTGAAAACTATCATGCCTGACAATACAGAACTTCCCTGGGATCATTACAGGCAAAACTGCTGGTGTGGTGCTTTTTTTTCCCCTTTCCTGACAACTTTGAGATGCTATCAACTTGTACATCTCCCAGGATCTCTAATGCTCACTTACTTACCCTTCAAAAAAACAGACACTCTTCCTTTGAGATGAGAATGCCATTAAGTGGGAATTTAAGAAATGGACAACATTGCAAGGCGGCCATCCGTAGAATGTTGTCATTTGATCCCATTGGATCTCAGGTGGAAAAGCAGCTCATGTGAGTCAGAGTCAGCAACCACTTTTTGAGGTGGGAGACTGCCAGCTGGCACAAAAGAAAGCTCACACCAGATTTCCAGACAGCTAAGGTGAATTTTCCAGCTTTCCCAAAAGAAAACTCTATCTGATGGGATTGCTAAAAGATCTGACTGACTGTAGTCACAGAACGTATGTGCACTTTGCCAGCACAAGTGTTCTCAATCCCTTTGTCTTGCCCAAAGGTTATGTTTTGCCTCCCTAAATCTGCCTGCACTTCAGGCATTTTCCACTTGCTGTTCTATACTGTTGTGATGGCAAAGCAGCCATCATCAGGCTTCACACTGAAGGCAGCTACAGTCCTTGGCAGATGAAAGGATACGTGTGCACATAGTTTGCACATCATTAAGTTCGCAAAATGCTTTGAGGATGAAATGTGCTACATAAATATAACAGGTTATTAAATTTCTCGGTGCCTGCAGTGGTCTTCGATGGATTGTGCCTAAAACCTGCTACTGCTTTTAGCTTCCTGGCTTTTTTTTTACCCCCTTGCCCCAGAAGACTTTAAGTTTCTCCCTCCAGCCAAAGAGTCTTTCACACCTTCTGGTGGCCCCACGGAGCTGCTGTGCAGACATGGGGAGTCCCGCCGGCTTTCGGCTGCGTGTGTACAGTCTCTGCTCATTTCCTCTGAAAGCTGTGGCTGCCAGACTTGAAAGACCCCTCTTGCTCCCCCTGCTCTTCCCTAATACAGCCCTTAATTAATACTGAAGGCTGCTACCACTTTTGAGTAGGACAGTGCCGATCCTCGGGATATTAGTCAAACACCACAGAGATTTATGAACTCATCAGCGTGACCAGGGTACTCAGAAAAGAAGCAAAACCCTTCAATTTAGAATTCTCCTACACCATCAGAAATTTCAACTTCATCTACAAGTTCTTCATACTGTGAAAGTTCACTAATTCTGTTATTTCACTTCTAGTGAGGACTATATCCTAATACGGACATTTTTGCAGCATTCAGCTGAATTCTGAAGATATACGATGTACCCTGGTAGCCCTTTCTCCCATTAAAAAAAACCTATTAACTCAGAGTCTCATGAAAGCCCAAATCATATCTGATCTCTGTTTCTAGCAGAGAAGGCTCAGCAACCTCTCTCTCCCCATCTCAACAGCACACAGTGCCACAATTACACAAGGCGTTGTGGCAGAAGCATGGGACATCAGTGAAAATCTCTGTTCTTTTTTGGGATGCATATGCATACTTTTCAAATTTCCTAAAAGGAGAGATTATTTGGTTTTGGCCCGGCATCTGAAACCACTCACAGGCCACACACAAGTTACCGAGTAAGCAGATGACATCCTTTTCTTAAACCCTTACGGACACAAACAGATTTTGAAAACATGTAGTTCAACCACCTCAGCAAATTGTTTCTCTGGTGTGTTGGTGTTGGGAGCCCAGTGCCTGCCCGCCCTCCTCCTCCTCCTCACCCCCCATTCACTGTTTACAGCAAGAAGGACATTAATGCTGGACTGAACCTGCTCCAGTTCTTTTATATAGATTTAGACCGTATAATTTGATCGTGACCACAGGCAGTTTTATTGCCCTGATTTATATGTAGCCTTGCAAGGGTTTGGGTTTTTTTTCCCTATATTTGGTAAGAAAGTGAAACTCAAAGCAGTTCCTTCCCTGCTGCAGCCTGAGGACAAGCTGCGGGATCTCCACAGGGCTGCCACCTTCCCTCTGCCCTTGCTGTGGTCTCAGAGGGAAATACACACACTGCAGGAGCTGGCTGAAGCTTCTCCTCGAGCACAAATCCTCCCTGTTGCCCTCACTGCCTCACACCACTTGGCTTGTCCTGCCCAAGAGAATGGTCCAAGTGACATCCAGGGTAATCCATGTTGCTGCTCCCCCTATCCACGAGTGTGCTACCTCGACAGAAACTCCAGTGTCATTCCCTCTCTTGCCTGCTAACCCCTTCCCAGGGAAGTCAGTAAAAGGCTTCTTTGACCAAGCCATCACTTTTACAATCCAAATAGCAGGGGATAAAAATCCAGGCAGCTTTGCCATGGAGCTAAGGGAGATGTGGCTGATCGGCCAGGCATGTTGCTACCAACCATCTGCATTCCCAGGCCACACTAAACCTGGGATCTGTATTAGTATTCTCCAGCAGGCATCTGGCAGATATTAAATACCAGCCTCCCCGGAGAACTTGTTACCTCCTCATGCTTGACTGGGTGAATATAAGTGAGTGCCGTGCTTGTATCTGCTACCTGAAGAGGCTAGATGAAGCCCATCCGAAACATGCCAAGACCCCATATCTGTCATTACCATACCAATTTCCTGAATGAAAATCTGCCTGTCTTGCACTTAATCTGTCTTCTCTCTCATTACATGACCAGAACATGCTGCACTAACTACAAAGACAGGTCAGCATGTGACTCAAAACCTAATTTCTGTTACTTACCTAAATGATTACTGCCTGGACGAGCACGATATTTTGGAACAAGAATAACAAAGCCCACCAATAGTTCTGCCCTGTCACTGGCATGTGAAGAACTAATTTTGCACTGGGCCATGGGCTTAGAGAAAATGTTCATCAGAAATCCAGTCGTCTCACCTTGGTAACCTCATCTTCACAACAATGTGTACTTTTTTCCAGCTTCTCTACCTTTTGTCTTTTTCTGCACCCAGTCAGTTTCTTCTTACACTTCTGAGTGTGTAGTATTTCCTAACTTTTCCCTTTGCTACCAAGTTCTTCTCTTAAAGATCCCACAAAATGGTGTCTTTTGGCTCAAACCCTGCTGTTACATTCTTGTTTCTCACATCTCTGTATAGCAGCTGGTCAAAGGCCTTCGGATCCCTCTGCACAACTCAGCCCTCCTCCCGCACAACTAACTGGTCCAGGCTACTTTTGCTGCTCTGTAAATCATTTTATCTGAGTAAAGCCTTTTGACTATAATCCACCATGATTTCCATACAGGACTCTCAGCTTCTCTCTATTACTCTGAGATAACTGGCACCTTGTGTCCTACCCCATCAAGCAATAATTTTGCAAAACTTTGAAGCAGAAATCACATCCTCCCTCGTTATGGGGTTCACACTGATCAAATATTCTTGGCATTTTCTTTTGCCTCACTCAATGTAATAATTGCCTGGAAAAAGAATTTCAAAATTACCTGCAGAACTGCTACCAGAAAACTCACAGGTGACATGAGCCACCTCCACTTCATGTGCACCCAGAGGCAGACTGGCTATGCTGGGCACACCTGCACCCTTTGCAAGTGTCTAGAGAGACATCATCCCTTCTTTGTGGCATCTATAGCCATGGCTTTCAAGGGCCAATTCCTTCCTCTCTTCTTGTGCCTTATTCAGCTGACATTGCCTTCAAATCCCCACTGGTTTGGGCCATCAGCCCCATATCTCACAAAACACAAGGTTAAGTGAAGCAAATTCAGGAGGACATTTCTATTCTGCCCTCAGGACTTAACTATGGGAAGGTTTTGAGGTTGGAAAAGAATAGTTTTTCATTATGGTCACAGAAGGAAAGAATAAACTAAAACCATTGCAGATACAGGCACTGAGGAAAGGCCCTTTGGGCTGATACTTAGAGAAGCTCATTTCTATCCTCACTCAAGTGCTACAGAGGTTAAAGACCTGCTACAACCTGCCATAAAAGGCAAACCTCACATTAATAGGAAATGTGTTCCCCTCCCCCATTCCAAATGTATTTTTTATGAGTAAACATTTCTGTATTAAGACTTACTGTCTTCAAAGATCCCTTTTATGTCCCAAAGGTAACCATTTAAGTGTTCTTAAAACAGCCGTTACTTATCTTTACAATGGGCAATGCATGTGAACTCAGTGTCTGAAACTTTAATTTTGCTATATATTTTTTAGTAACTACATATAAATCCAGCCTGTTTCAAATGTCAGTGACTCTATGTGACCAAAAGATAGCCTTGGATCTTATTTCATCTGCAAAGACACTGTTCTGTGTGGAATTAAAAGCAGCGCAAAAATTTGCAAAACTCTCAACCCTTTTAACTTACTTGCAGAAGTGATGCAGAACGCACAGAGCTCAGAAAAAGAGATGCAAATGTTTTTCACACATTCAGTCATCTCATATCTATTTTAAGAGTCGCTGCTCCAGCAGTTGAAACACAGGAGCCTGCAGTAAAGATGTTTTAAGGACGTCTTTGTAACAGCACAGGAGAGTTCCTCTGGAGTTTTCAAAGGGAAAAAACTGCACCAAACAAAGAGTACTGCCAGGTCCTCTGCAGCTGATTACAGTATTACAGCGCGCATGTGCACAGCAGACTGATGAGAAGGAAAGCTGAAACTACGTTTCTCTCTGAAGTTGTCGTCCCACGACAGTGATTTTATCTGTCCATCACCTGGCACCCAGGAGTCTAATTACAAAGGACTTTGCTAAGACCACTGTCTATTGCTAGACTGGGTGAATATAGATGTCTACTAGGTGTCTATTGCTTGGGTCGGAGTAAGCTCTGAAGCTCTCCATGGTTTCTGTAAATTCATCGGAGTATGTCCAAAACTCCACCTAGGCACTCAGAGCTCACCCACAGACTGTGTATGTAGGAAACTGTTTTAAACTGAGAAAATTAATTTTCTCTTGTTCGCACACAGAATATTTACATAGTTATTAACACCAAGATGTTCTCCAGCTGAGTTCCAGGTAAGATCATCTGAAAAACTTTCTCACTTCAGAGCAAGAACGGCCCTTTGGAATACACTCAATCTCTATACCCCCAAACGGTCTCTCCACTACAGATACTGAAAATACTTTCACTGTAAGAAAGAACTTAACCTTATCTTCCCCAACCCTGCAAAACTGTTTTATTGTCCCCTTTGGACAGCGGCAGGGTGACACCTAAGACATAAGAACAAGGTCACCCTTGTAAGGCAGCACCCAGGGGCAGCAGCACCCTCTTGCAGGCGGTGGGGAGTGGGAAATGGCAACCTCCCCACAGTCTTACCTGTTAAGTGTTTCCGTGTGACTGATGGCATAAACATGCTAACCAGATGCTGATGGATGGGCCTGGAGGCCCAAAGAACAACCCGAGTTCATTATATAAATGAGAGAGCAAAGGGAAGTCAAGCAGCTTTCCCAAAATCATGAAGGAAGTTTGGGACTTCATCAGGAACTGAAACTAATTTTCTCCAGGCTCAGTTCTGTGCCCTCACCGTAGGGAGCCACCAAAAAATTGGGTATCTTCACACGAGCAGCCTCTGGGAGTCGGATCAGTTTCCCATAACACATAATAATTCCTCTCGTTAAAATGAGACGTGCAAACCAATGCCTAAAGTCCTCACCTTTGTGTTTCTCTGGTTTTACTTTATAGTGTGGCTGTAAATGCCTCTGAAAGAACATCACCAGCTGTACCTGCAAACCAACACAAACAGATTTAGCTTAACCTCAAGCCTCACTTGCAAGAAGGCACTTGCACACTTTAACACAGGACATAGATATTCACACCAGCCAGGATGTAGGAGAGGATTCTGCTTAATTCCCCCCATCACTGGTCGTCCACCCCACAAAGAGCAGCCACAAACCAGTGCAAGCCTCAGGTAGAAAAACTGAGTGAGAAAGATCATTTTGTCACCACACAACCAGAACAAAAAATTTCATTTGGGAAAAATCTAAATATTACCCAACACTCTGGCTCCAGGGTCACTGGTGCTGACCCCTTATCACTCTCTCTTGGCTCAGAGCACCTCATTAGGTGCCTAAAATCTCTGCTTTCTTTAAACGATTAAACTACTGTTGAAGCAGCACACACAGGGCCAGGGGCTTAGAAGAAGATACCTCCTCTACTGGATGGTTTTCAGGAATGTCAGACACCGATCTTTTATATCAATACAACTGAAGCCATCAAAACATCTACTTTAACTGTTTACTTAAGGATGCATCTGTTGCAAGCTGTGTTTTTTTCTGAAAATCTGTCAGTCAGGAGCTGATCACTGTAAGAGAAGAGAACAGAATAGAACAGATTTCTGGCTAAAATGGCACCATTCAATCCCCACAAATGTCGCTGTATTTTACAAATCAGATACTGGTGGCAGTAAATATAAATATTTTGCTTACAATACTCCTGTTCTTATTTATGATTTCCTTACAATTGGAAGCATTTTCAATGGGATGGTCTTAAAAAGATCTGGGATTCCAGGAGAAGGAAAGGGGTTTAAAAAAAAGATGAGAAAACCTCCACTGAGCTCTCTAACAAACTACAGAAAAGGCAGAATTGATTTCAGTCAAGTTTGTGTGAAAACTTTTTTGTTTGTGTTCATGTGGGATCACATTCAATTTTTAAAATTTATTTTCATTTTGGGCTCAGCCTACGTGCCCAAAGTTTTGCCCAGTTCTTTCCAGCAAAGTTTGCCTGATTTCAACCCAACACCACTACGGGAGTCACAGAACACCCAGCACAGGTCCTTTTCCAACACATGTAAAGTCACGAGTTTAACATAATCCTGAAGAAGTTTGCATGAAAATACTATATCCCCTTCATTCCTTCAAGAGCTAAATTTACAATCTTGGCTGAGGTTTTATTCTCTGTCATTACCATTAAGATCAGAGAACTCATCCTGTCAAGCATAGTCCCCACACAGAATTCATGGGATATAGATTTATTTCAGAATTTAAACTTTCCACAATTTTTGTCTCACTTGGTTCTGGAAAAAACTGTAGCCCCTAATTATGAGCCCAGTGTGCTAGGTACTGAACAAAGGCACTGCTGAATTAGTTGAAATTCAGGAACCACCTATTTGTGTTACTGAGCATTTTCATACCCTTATGCAACCAAGAGGAATGAAGCTGACTGCTGCATCGTGATGTTCTCAGAGGCTCTGGATGATGCATAGACAACTTGTGTTCAGCTCTTCTGAAGGGAAAGAAACAACGCCTCCGTTTGGCAGATGGGCATGAGGATTTGAATCATCTGACCATGATTACATGGCATATCATTGAGAGAGGAAGGGCTTCCTAGTGGGTATGGTGAACCAAGGAACCTGAGCTAAGACCTCTGTACTATCATTGATGTCCCATGGACACTACATAGGAAGTCCCAGAGATAATCACTTCTTGACATCCCTCTGAAACAGCTCAACCCATTTCAGCCACTTTGGCCCTGGAAAAAATCCTCTGTGCTCCCCGTCTGCAGAATGGGAGCAATAACATCTCCCTGTCTTGCCAGGATGTTCATATGCAGACAGAGGCTGAAGTGTTGAGGGAGTGTGGGGGCTACACAAAGCAAGAAATCCCCCCACAATCCCTGGGCTCCCAGAGGCCACCAGACAGCAAAATTCATTTTCTCTAATTATAAAAAATAATAAAAATAGTGCAGTGGAACTGGCTGTGTCCTCTCAGGCCTCTGCACCTCACTCATCACCACACAAAACCATGAAAACAAACCACCTGATTTCATGGGGGGCAGTTTAACAAGGTGAGGAACAATGCCAAGTCCTCTTTTCACTGTGAGGCCTAAGGATGTCTTCTCAAGGCCACGCAGAAATTCTTTAGGAGGTCCTGGGAATACAAGCTCTGTTTCTTGGTGCTGGTATTGGATGCGCAGCACTTCTAGGAACATTTTTCTTTGCCACTCGTCTGACCTCAGGAGCAGTCCCACTGCTCTGTGCAGGCAGCCAAAGAATGCTCTGCCAAACCCTATCAATTATTTAGCATCCAAAGGTAGACTTAATCTGTGTGATAAAAGGATGGATTTTATCTAAGGCTTGTTTCCCTTAAAGTGATTTACACAACTGGCCTCTCTAGTTGCTTCCCTTAACATAATTATTTACTTTTGCATTAATAGCCTTCCTCCACTTGGGTTATTTTTAGGAGCTTTTTGTAGCCTTGAGAATTTACTATGGTTTTTTCCCTTGTCTTTTTAGTGGGGATTTTAAATTTCCCATCTCTCTGAATGGACCGTTAAAACACTAGTTTTACCAATGCTGGTGTAAAGCAGGAGCAGCTCTGGGAAGCAGATCTGGCTGTGCTGACATCTGAGTGTTGAGTTTGCCTCTGACTTGAGAAGCCATGGGGTGAGATTTCAGTTCAGAGCTGGCAGTCAGGGCTCCGAGACTGCTCATCAGGCTATGGACTGATGAACATGAATGAAGGGTTTTACAGCATTAATCTAGCCCCACCTTGGTTCCTCACTTTAACCCCGCTCTGCAATTTTGGCAAAGTTGGGAAGACTGGGATTTTTCCACGTAACATTAAATCAGGCACGAAGTCCTCACGGGAATAAAGCAGGCACTTGCACAATGGGATTCACTCCACCCTAATGCAACAGCATCCCAAACTAGACATCTAAGACTTAGGCAGCCAACTTTAGACAACTCCCGTCCTTGGTCCCCCATGATTATGGCAGCCTCAAATGCCATGGTTAATGGATGGTGTTGGGAGAATTGATTTACACAAGCTGTGCAAATTCACAGATGTTCAGGCAAAAAGCTGCCAGAGATACTAAAAATTCAAACTATGGGGACATGTTGGCAGAGGAGACAATCCAAGAGATAATCCATTATCACCACTGGATTTTCTTACTTGACTATAAAGGATCAGTCCATAATAGGTAAGTTTAGTATCAGTTAAAAAGTTTACATTTAGGTGCCCTCTGAGGGGCACTTTAATGAAGTCTAAGCTAGGTTCACAGAAAAGAAGACTTATCAGTACTTGCCCAAATAAACTTTAGGAGCTTAAAAAATAATAGAAACGTTGAAGCAATTATTATTACAACTACTATGAATGACAATATAATACACTCACAAAATACAAAGGTCTTCCAGGTGGCACTTAATCGTTGGGATCACCAATGCCAGAACCAGCCTGTGAAGAATAACTTTTTCTATTTTAAATTCATAAAAGCTTTTCAACTTGGCGTGCAAGCCTGCAGTATGGTTAGGGATGAGATAAAATTACTCTGTCTTCAAAAGTACCTCTGCATCTGTAACGGGCTGAAATTATAGGAACTTTTGCTATGACAGTGTGATGGAGCTGTATACAATCAGGGAATGCTGGTTGGTGTTACGAATCATAGAATCATTTAGGTTGGAAAAGACCCTTAAGATCATCAAGTCCAACCATAAAGCTGTTGCATCATCTGAAGGCTACACAATTTGAACCAAAAAGTCTGTAAACATTAATGGTTATCCGCTCTGAGGTCACACCTTTGGCCACAGGGTTGGCTACCACACAAAGCCAGTAGAGAGGCTTGGGCAAGGAGCTTCCCCCATGACGCAAAAAAGCCCAAAAAGTCAGACCCCAATCACTCATTTAAACAAAGCAAAGGATTACCTGGGCTGACTCTTTTAAAGAAGAGACTAGGGAGACAGCATTGCAAACCATGGATAGAGGAGAAAGGGCAGGCAGAAAAAAACACGTGCTTTTGTAGCATAGTTTGTGGCAATCTTAATTATCAAAATTCTGCCACTGTAACTGAAGAACTAAACCTGCTACTCCCAGAGCACTCTCTGCCAGGCCCACACACCAGATACTGCTCATGGAACATAACAACAGTGCAGCATGGCTTTAACTTCATCCATTTCTATATGAATCCTTCTAAACTATCCCAAAGAGTAGGTGCCAGGTGACCAGCATGATTTAAAGCTGGCAAACTTGTCACTGTCCTTGATATCCTGTGACTGAGGAACAGTCTCAGCACTGCACCAGTCTGAGCATCTGAGACATCCAGCTGCCCAAAGGGACATGAGTGGGTACACGAAAGAGACTGTAGGCAATCTGTCCACTCAGAATGGCTACAGTAGCAAAGAAATACACTTTAAGACCCAACAAAATCAGTTTTATGAAATGCTGGTAGAAACAGTCAGAGATGAAATACAGTTCTTGATTGCTGCTGGTCTTGTGGCAGCACTGCACTGAAGGTCCACCCAAGGTGGGGGCCACTGAACTCTATGCACTAGATGCACGAGAAGACACAGTGGCTGCCAGGAGAATTTCTCAGTCTGAATTACAGGATTTTCCCATCATTCAGTTTTAACCACTTGCCCCCTTCCCCCCTGGAGCCAATCCCAGCTTTTCTGTTAAACACATCTCTCAGCGTTTTAAGCTGTACACAGCAAAGCAGTGCAGGGCAGGGAAGCTACGAATGTGCTTGTACTGGTTATGTTCCTTTTCCTGGAAAATGTGAACTGAATGAAAAACATTCTTTAAGATCCCTGCCCCGCCAGGGTGGACAGAGGAGATGACTTCATTGAGGCTGTTCTCATTCTAATTTGTCTGAGTCTCGGGCCACACAAACTATATATTTTTTCAGTGCGCTGAGGTCTGCTGGGATGCTGGCATTTCCTCCTCCTCATTTACATGGTCTTCCCATAACCTAGCACTAAGACAAGCTGAACTGCATAAGGACTCCCTGCCAATGCCACTTGGGGCTTGCTTACGGAAGACCTCTGGAGAGCGATGGGAGGTGCTCCCTGCCCTTCTCCTCTGCCTATGAAAGGGCTGAGTGTGCTACTTCTGCAGAACTAAGCATTCCTGCCAGCCCATAAATCAAGTGACCAAACTCCATCCCAATCTGTGATCCACTGCAGAAAAGCCCCATACTCTGCCTTTACAGCACACACAAGGCAAAGAGCTGTATTTCATCAACTGAAGCCTTAATATCAGAGGAGAGTCGTTACCTCCTGGAAAAAAAAAAGCACAGCCAGAGTCTTACTAGTTCTGCAGCTTGGCTTCCCCATGTTTACACCAAATGACTTGTTGAACTTCATTATATACAAAGTATTTCCATAGATCAGAGGCAGGGAGACCTGTGCAGCTAACATAAAATAAATTACCACCCCGTGATAAATGGTTCTATTAGCAATCCAGATTGTTAAACTCAGATACAACAGGATGAAGGGAGCACTGCCCCATTCATTCTCCCTGCGGCAGATACTGAGTTGTAAATAGGTTATTTTGTGTGTAAATAACACATTAAAACTCAGCATTAGCCGTGTCTTTTGATAGAGAGGAAATTGTTCCAAATAAATAATTTCGGACAGGAATGTAAAATAAGCCAGATTTAATAGTGCATGCCTGCTGTAGCTGTGTTAAACATGACTAAAATGATAAACCCCAGAATATACTAATAGTAAACTATGCTCTGACATCAAAGTAATGAGGCTGTATTTTTACCCAGCTTTAGAAATGCTAAAATTAGTCTTGACAGAGCCAGACATCAGAAAAATGTTTCAAACATAAACATCATCAATTTGGGAACTTGGAGTTTGTGTCATGCAGAGGGTGGGGTGGAGAGGGAAAGGTGCATTCTGGGCCTTGTTAAAGTCAGGCAGTTAGCATTTAGGAGAATTTGTATTTAATTTTTATTACGAGATGAGAAACCTATCTTCCTAAATATCTCTGCCTTTGAAAGAGTGGCTCATTTAAATTTCCCCTACAGCCTGGGCTTCCTCATGCCTGTAGGTACAGCGGACGTGCCAGTGCCAGCCTGAGGGACACAACCCAGCCTCACTCATGTGGCGCTGTGCACCAAACCCTCCTACCCTACACAGCAACATGGACTTTTGCATTCAATAAAAAGGTTTTCTGAACTCAAAGTGGTACAAGTCGTCTTTCCAGAAGCGGAGACAACAAAACGGAGAGCCTCTTCTGCAGATCTGACTTGTCTATAGCTCCTACATACTGTCATCATAAACGGTCTCCATCTCAGTCACACATGTGCCCCTACTGCAAGAGAAAAGAGGAGCTTTGACTCCTCGGCCAACATGATTTATGGAAAAACAGAAAATTAGGAGAGACTTCCCTGATGTCTTATCTGTGAGGCCAATTTCTGAACACCTGATCAATGAGTTACTATAAAAAACTGTCTCAGATGATGTTTAAAATGGCAGCTTCAGAAGACTAAAAATATGGGATGCAAATTTTTAGTACAAAAGGACTCTTCTCCACTGCCAGTATCAACAATATTGATCTCTTTTCCTACAGCCATAACTTAATTTGTTAGATGCTGGAAATATTTGGGACAAAATATCCAAAGCAAGAGAACTAGAAATGCAGACTGAACATATCACCTTATAATAATATAGTCTAAATAATAATAAAATTAAATATTCTTCAATTATTTAATTAAGATTCAGTTTAATCCTTCAATTATTTTAATTATAAATAAAACCTTATGAGTCCATTAATTTCTACAAGTGAAAAAGAAAACCTGATCTGAGAAACATGCAAAACATGCTATGATGGCACTCCTCCTATGTGACTCAGTAGAATAAAGAAGAAATGTGTTGCGAATTACGTTTGGCTCTGGAGAGCAGCTTGGTGATTTGCAGCACTGGCTGAGCCTCACTGCCACTTTCTCATACGCTAGTACAAAGAGTAAAACCTCTGCAATAAATGAAATCAAGAGTTTGTCTTGGATGAGAATAAAGACTTGCTCGTATGGCCCCAAAGCAGGGTGGGGAGCTCAGAGGCTCACCCTTTAAAGCTGCTCCCCTCCTCAAGCTGAACTTCCTAATTAACCTCCAAGCCTCGTCTGCTTTCTTGTGTAAAAATACGAGCATAAATACTCCTAGTTCTGGCCTGTTGTGAGTAATTACTCTAGTTTAAGGAATCAAACGTGTTATATTAGCATGAATACCATGTAAGTAGAGTCTCCTCTCTACCCAGGCTTTTTGTTATCGCCTGCTAAATCACACCTTGCAGTTAACTCTGGTTAGAAGACAACTTTGTATTTAGTCTTCTACTTCCAAGCACACGCACAAGCATGCTGCTCCCTTTCAGGAGCCTGTATTATGTCTAGCCAGAGTTCAAAGGAAAGCCCTTCGAACCACACGAGCACGTGCATCACCTGCAGAGTCCCGGGGCCAGCGTCCGACCGCACGCTGCTCCACTGCTGCCCATTTTGGGTCATTTATGAGCACTTTTCTTCATAGCATGACACAGATTTCACTCTTTACATCTCATTACACAACACTTTCATCACAATTCTCCTGACATCTTCAAACAATCCTCAACTTACTTCTCCACTTCCTCCTAATAAAAGGAGAAATATTGAGCCCATAAATAATTTTTTTCCAAAGGTGAGAGCACACTGCTAACAGAACATATTATGCTGGACGCTTAAAAACCAATTAGGTCTCCAGGGATGCCAAATGGGCTGATGGACACTCCACCTCAGGGCATCCTCATCTGGATCTCTGGAAAGGCTGTGACTGCTTCCTCAGTGGAGGCACTCCCAAGGCAAGTGCCAAGTGGGGAGAAGGTGTTTATTCATAACAGCACATCTACGGGTTGTGAATTTTAGCACACGCTTGGACTATGTTGGGGCAAATCAACCCTTCAGGTCTGCCAGTCACTGAGATGATACCTCAAGTGAGCTGCCTCAGTAGTTCCTATAGCCTTTGCTTCTTCAGGGATCTGCTGGGGGATGCCAAACTTCTGTACGTTTTTGTCCCCCCTATTTCTGCTTCCTGGCAAGCCTTCCTTTCTGACGCTTTGTACAATGCTCACAAGGGAAGTGGCTCAGACCCATCCGGGAGCACAAAACTGTGTTTCCCTCCAACCAATTTTGTAAAAGACTTTCTGGTTGCTTTTAGGAAAAAGTTTATCAAACACATGAACTAATCTGATGCTTTATAATCTAGCCACTCCTACCTTATTCTGTGTATCTGAATCTTCACAGGTCAGTTGGAAAAAGAAAACTGAGTAGCAAAGTTTATGAAAAAGAGGGAGAGAGAAAGAAGATTTAAACCATTTTGGTTGGAAACTATCTTCAAAACTCACGCAACAGAGAACTCAAACTCTCCAGCCAATCTAGGTAAGAAAGAAAGGAGCTCATAAAAGAGTTGTTCTGTTCTCCTGGGGTGATGAAAAAACACCCTGCAGTGAAGGAAGGGGAACGCACAGGTTCCTTTTGAGGTAGACTCTGGCTAGCAATAACATGTATTTTTAAAAAGGAAAAAAAAGCTGCCTGCAAAGTTTACACAGCCGGGCGTGCCTCCTGTCACATCCAAACTGGTGCAGCCCCTGCTAAGTTTGTCCCGTTATACCCTGTCCAGAGAGGACACCCAGTCCCCAGCAAGGGCAGCTGTGGCGGCTCCCCAGCAGGCAGTCTTGCCCACAGCTGTGCCACCATGATGGGCCCTGGCACTACTTTGGAGATCCACCAGCACACGTGTGCCAGAGATAGGGGTGTGTTTTACCTGCCACAGTGAGCAGGAGGAGGCAGGAGCAACATCCCTGCACGTTCACCTGCACACCAGAGTTACACCCACCAGTAATGGCTCCATGCCCACAGGTGTCCACAAGAGCTTCCCAGCCGACTTCAACAGCAGCAAGGCCAAAAGCTTGCTTAACACAGTGACTTTAACACAAGTGGAGGCACAAGTGGAGGGGTTTCTTTGTGAACATTCTCCAGTTCCTCCCTAACCGTGAAATCCCAGCAGCAATGACTGAAGACCGTGCAGTCTGTTTATCTCATTAGCAGGATCACAGCCGGCACACGACACCCCTTCCTGCCCAGGATAACGAGGTGCCCCCCATCTCCAGCCAGCCTCCCCAGCCATTCTCTAACTCCACCATGGAGGAGTGGAGGGCACAGTGCTGCCAACACTACGCAGCACCAGTCAGCTGGTGGCAAGCATTGATGGGATGCCCCAACTCCTTGACAGCCACCCCTCACTACCCATCTCCTCCCTCACCCCAGCCCAGTTCTCTGGGAATGGTGGTGACCCATCACACTCCAGTGACGTCTAGATGCCACGCAGTGACACAGCTTCCAGTTCCTCTGACAGCCAAGAACCCCAATAAACTCAGCATGTTCACAGGAAGACAGATGCCACCATACTTATTAAATTCTTACAGTCTAATGAAAAACACCCCTGCTGCTTTCAAATTGTGGAAAACATTAAGTACCTCCTTGTGCCACTGCTGCTCCTGCTGCTGCTAAAGGAGTGGGTTTCTTCCCCGTCTCTGTAAAGCCATTCCCCTCCAGAACAGCACCTTTCCCTTCTTTTTTCCCAGCAGCTGTTGAAGCAGAAGTTTCCATCTTAGACGGGCATCTTCCAGCTCAGGAACCCTACAAGACATAAAACGAAACCAGATTCCGGTCACCAATCACCAAACAGGCAAAATCAACCCCATGAGGAAGTGGAAGACAGTTTGGCAGAGTTTAAAAGCAAATGGCAAGCAGCAAAGAATTCCTGGGTTCCTAACTCCAGCAGTGTAGCCAGTACCAGCAGTCATAGGCACAAAGGCCACAACCATGTAAAGGGCTGGGTGTTCTCACAGACCTATAAAGATCAGGACCAAAAAACAATCTTTCCCCAGCTAAACTTGGGCGACCCAGTAAAGTTTACCCATCCAAAGGGTTTTCCAGGACTATAGGATAGGTCAGATGCAAATATTTAGCACACATAAAATTGATTTATCCATCCTATACATGACCTAGACCATCCTAAGAAAAAACTCGGCTAAAAATTTCCAATACAGATAAACATATATTTAAAGTGGGTTTTTTTCTTTCCCACAGTGGATGCTTATGCTGTGTGCTGGTTTGGAACCAGCGTCATGATCAGAACTTTTCAGCAATGCTTACAGATAAGCCACAGCAGGTCTGCCACATACCATCAAGTTCTCACTGATGGACTAACAAATGCCGATCCCTCTCTCTCCCAAAAAAGTTCTTTTCCTGACCAACTGCATCTGAAAATCAGCTACAGCTTTATCCCCATTATAAATGGTGAATTAAATGCCATGAAATACCCATAAAACAAGAAGATACCAAAGTACAAATAACCTGGGTTTTTAAACTTAAGTTGATGAAACATAGCAGCTCCTCAACTTTTTGTCAGTTCGACCATTCTTTCTGCACGATTCAGACTTAAATGGTCTCCCAAAAGCAAACATATGGGTATCCCAAATTTAGTGCAAAAATGGGGTTTCTTTTAAATGAAGAATCATCCTTTGTTTCTGAATGCAAATACTTTTGTTCCCCTCATTTTAACTTGTTTTATTTCACGTGTCTCCACCTGACTCCTGCTTGCATGTTACCAGCACAGTTACCGGGCACCACCAGCCTGAGGCTGGTCTTGGGAAAACCCACTGCTAATTCCTCTTTCCTTTCTAATTTTAATGCAGATCTGCAATTTTTCACATGCAAATTTTCAAATGCAAATTTTTCAGCTCCTGAAATACTCGGTAGCACACTGGCTGTTTACCTTACTGGAATTACTGGGATCAGGCAAAAAAATATCTGGGAAACCAGGAAACTTTTTGTGTGTGTGCAGGTAGTTTTATCGCCATTGTGGCAACTAAAAACTTCCCTCTCTTTGCTCTGGAGGACTGACTTGACTCCTGAACATCTCGGATTAAAAGGTAAACCCTCCTAAAAACTTTAAAGCACAAAGATTTCAGGAATTTTCACCCTGGGAGGGACCTGGTGCACGGTGGTTGTGGAGGACTGCCACCACTGTCTGGGCTCTGGGAGAGTGGTGTCCCACCAAGCAGCTGTGTGCTGCAGCCCAAGCAGCTTATCCCAGGAGCCTTCAGGCATGGCTCGCATTAATAGGACAACCAAGTGATGGATCTGCGGTCGCAGTCTGCAGCTGTAAACTGCGAAGCTCGCACTGGGAATGACAGGACCCGCAATTACAGGCTTTACTGACGACACGAGGCTCCAGTGAATACTGAGGTGGCCCCTCGAGGTCCTGCCCCGGCATGTGCTGGGCTTGATGGCAAACATGGGATGGGTTCCTGGGGGCCAGGGCTTTACAGTGGTTTAATCCAGGAATCAGGTTGGGTTACAGACCACGTATGAAATAAATACACCCGAACTGCAGGAGTATTTGACCTAGGTCTGACAGCCTGGGCTTCTGTTCGTTAAGCAAATAAACTTCAGAGACTCTATTACTAACCTCCCACCTGTTTCTTCTTAGTCCCTCCTTTCAAGGCTTTGCACTTTTGTTTGAAACCAGACGCTGGCCCTCGCACCCCGACCCCCCTTCCCCGCATACCCTGACCCTGGGGGCAGCCCTGGGGCTGAGGGAGCATCCTCGGGCACTGCAGAGCTCAGCAGCCAGTGAGGGGGAAGGAAGGAAGGAAGGAACTAGTAACAGGACTTGTTCTGTGAAACATGCAGGTTAGAGCAATGCTTTTTTCCCAGAGAGATGCCTGAAGCAAAATCTCTAAATCTCTGCCACAGACACCTCAGTAGGGACCCAGTTTTTCAGATGTGTCATTTATCCAACTGGAATGTGACAGGAGATCATGCCCATATTTGAAAATCTGGTCTTTGCAGCTAAAATGCTTTCTTTTCAGATGAATTATGAATTTAAAAAAATATTCAAGTGTTTGTAATAAGTGGTTGTATTAAACAGGTAAATCCTCAAATACCAGATTAGGAAAAAAAATAAATAATGCAACTACTCTAATCTCACAGGATTTAGGGTAATAAGTCTATAATTATTTCTGCTTCGTAAAGGTGCCTGGGGCAGAGCAGGCTGACTGTGAGGTTCCGAGCTTTTCCCCAAGTCAGCAGCAACCAAAAGTCATTTTCCTTTCACAGCACCCCACAGCCAGAGCTGATCATCCCAGCCCAGGAAGAACAAGCACCCTTCCTGCTGGATCCTGCTCTGCTCAGCACCTCTGCCCACAGACTGGGATAGAGACCAGTGAGCAAAGGAGTACCAACACTGATTTCAGATCCCACCTTCTGAGGTTTCAGAGGCAGTGGCCAAGAGCTGGTGACCAGCAGCCTTCCCAGTGGTGCAGTGTGTGACCAGGACACAGCACTGGAACTCTGGAGATTTAGGTCCCCATCACGGATCTGCTACAGTCTCCTCAGTGTCCCTGGGCAAAAAGCTTAACTTCTCTCTTGCAGCCAGTTTCCACAGCCATAAAATAGGAAATAGTACTCTGCCCTATTTGCAAAGTGCTTTGAGATCCTTTGAGGCACAAGGCTATGGAAGTGTTTTTATTACCAGTATAAGAAGATGTATTGGTGGAGGCAGTCAATCCACACTATCCAGGAGCACAACATTCATTTTTTAAGCAATACATACTTTGCTTTCTGTTTGATGCTAAACTTTTTCCGCTGCTCTGTGCCACACAGAATTTATAAATTCAATGACAGATTAATCTTAGCAGCGAGCCATTTGGCATGAAAAAGGGTTTCACAGGGAGCCTGCTTTTTCCTGTAAAGAGCATGCATTTAGGAGTGACTATACAGAGAAAGACCCTATGCACTTATTCAAGCACAACTCTCTGCCCTCCGTCATTACTCAAAATTAGAAAACCAGAATGGATTACTCAGATTTTTCCTAAGGTTTGTAGCTTTCTCTGCAGGAGGAGGGTTGGGTAATTGATTTTGACACTAATACCAGCACTATTCATATGCCCCGTAATATAATTCTGCAGTGACACTAAAAAGGCAGCCATCTGAGATCTGAACAAGGAAAGTGCTATATGATTTGCCCTAGACAACTCCAGCTATTTTAACAGCTGTGTTGTATATTAAAAGGGAGAAATCCCAACAGAATTAAAAACAACAAAGTCACATTTGCCTTTGAGGGAAAACAAGGAGCCGTAAACCTTCCTAATAAAACAATCCCTCCCGCTAAGTGCTTGAGGAACGGTCAAAAGTGCTGTCCGAAAATGCCTGTCTCTTTTGGAGGGCATCAGCCTAAGTAGGACTGCTGGCAAACTTAGGAATGAACAGATACTCATCAGCCATACCCTCTGCACACCGTTTTTTTTAAAAGGCATTATTTCCTTCTTCAGGATTGTTCTTTCATCAGGAAACCCCCTTCTGCTCCCCTAGGCAGGGTAGAAAACATAATTTTTTTCTTCTTCTCTGTGAAAAATGAATGACCAATTTTGCCTATTTCTGCTCAAAGATTAAGCAGCACCATGGGAGTGATCCTTTCTGGCAGAGGGCAGGCACTGCCAGTGACAGTGTGACACAGGTCTAATCCTGAATGCCACCTTCAAGCCTGGCAGCCCCATGGCAGGGGCAGAAAGGGATTTCCAATGTTTGCCTCCAGAAGCCATCTCACTTTTGGAAATATTTTGGGCTTTCTCAGACCAGTGGGTATTCTCTGTTCACTCTGAGTTCATCTCTATCTGACCTCCCCACGCACAGCCCCAGAGGTGCTAGACAGATGGCATCACCTCCAAGGGACACGCTGGAGGTGTGCTGGCTGCTGAGACCAGCACTACAGCCAGGATGCAGCTCCAACTGCTGCTGGCTCCTGGCAAGACTGATGGGAGCTGGGATAACCGAGGGCAGCCTTTGCAGAGCTCTCGCCAGGTTTGTGCTCACGCACCCACACGGAAACAGTCAATTCTGCCACATCACCCCCACGCAGGTACAATCCCAGGTTTGATAGCTTTTCCTGGTGTGCTGCTTTAGTTAAGATAAACAAGGACGTACTCCCGCCATCTCTTCTTTTGCACTGGACTGTGTCATACAGCTAAAGCCTTCTGAATACATGATCTACTTATGAAATTCAGTGTGAGCCAACTGCTCTGAACATTGGCTTAATACAGTGGCTGCTGTGATCCTTTTCAGTCTCCCAGGGTTTGAGCCAAATTATGTTCTCAATTACAGGGAAGTAGCAGCAGTTAACCCAGTGAAGTCATAGGCTCTGTACCACAGCAAAACTTGACCCCTCTATTTTCTTTCATATCAGCAACAGCTTCGAATTACTAAAGAAAGCTTTTTCTGTCTAAATGTCACCACTAAATCTTAGGACTATCCAAGCATGCTGTCTGCTGCTGAAGGACCTACAACTGTTTACAGAATATCAATCTCAGGTAAAAGCAGCATAAATATTAATTCAGAACTAATCACTTTTGAGGTCCTCCTGACACAAGGTTTCCCATCTTGACATTTCTTAGGAATGGTGCGCTTGGGCCAATCTTACAGGGTTGATTACACGTGGAAATTAGAGCTGTACACTGGGGCAGCAGCTCTCTTCTCTGTCTGGGGGCCGCTCTTTCCCCTTCCCCTCGAGAAACCTTCTGTGGTGGGTCCCTACCAGCTTCTGGGAAGAAAGGAAGCAGAGACAAACCCACGCTGACAGAAGCAGTGTTAGGAGGGCACAGAGCTGCTCAGGGCTTATTCTATTTTTCTACCCCCTACACTGACTCCTGCTCACAGAAGAGTAATACCAGGCTGCCAAAGGGAGGGAGGAGGGAGCTGTGCTAGCAGCAAACAGGACAGGAAGACACACAAGTTCCGCCTGCCTGCACCCAAAGGTAAGGCTAAAATTGCTGAAAAATCTGGGTGTTCACAAAGCTTCACCAAACAGTTCCAGCCCATGGCAAAAGTTGTATCACTCAAAAAATGAAAAGAGGAAAAAAAAGAAAAACAGAGGGGGGAAGAAAGAGACAAAAATACCCCCAGTAGAGTTGGCAACACTGCAATAGTTATACAGGTTCTGGAATGTACAAAGGCCGAAATCAGAGACTTAGAATCTCTTTTGAACTTCAAAAACAACAAGTCTCTTCAAATCACTCTGTTAATTGGCTTTAAATTAGAGTTCTAAGTTTAATGAACAGATCCTTTGCGTACGGCATGAAACGGATATGCTTCTAGATTAACTTCCTGATCAACACCATCTGCCATTTCCATATGGCAACAGCAAACCAAAAGCACGAGGAAGAAGCCGCTCTGCGATACTGTGAAGGGTCAAAGTGCACCCAGAACTGACTGGTGCTTGGTAGTGTCTCTCTGTATTGTAGTAACATCACCTCCAGCCAGCTTCAGGAGTCCTGGGATATTCCAGGCACAACTCTGTGCAGGAAGGTAAAGAAAGGAAAAACGCAGGGTAGGAAGGAGGCATGAGGGAAGGAAGGATGTTTGCAAGGATGACTAGATGGATGTGGAAAGAGCAGCAAGCTCCTGAAGATGGAGAAGAGCCTGAAAAATAAGGGGATAGCGGGATGACCCTGAAGACTTACTGAAGAGTATTGAGTGAATGACGCACAGACTACGGCAAATCCTGTGGAAACAGAGAAGAGAAGCACAGAAAAGAGGAAGCAAGAGTCTGCAGGCAGACCTGATTCCACAAGAAATGGAGATATATGCACTGCTGGGGCAGAGGAAGGCACAACATGACATCTCTAATGGCAGGGACAGGGCAGGGAGGCAGGGCACAGAGGGAAGAGAGACACAGGGAAGAAAAGTGATATGGAAGGGTCTCTGATGGAAGAAATATGCCCTACAAATAGCTTCAAAGAATGCAGCCTTCCAGCACGCTCCATCACTCCTTGTACATGGAGTACCTAAGACTTTGTGTCTAGGCACAAAAAGAATCTACCACTTCAGCTGGTGCCAGCCATGTGAAAGGAAACCATCTCAAAAAGAGTCACAAGTGCTGTGCCCCTGCTTACACTGACCACAGCAGCCTTCCACTTACATCAAACAAGGACAGTGGAACTAGTGGTGGCACTCAGAAATTATCACCATATGGACGGTCTGTAAATATTCAGCCACCTGCTCAAGAACCAGCGTTCAGCAGCTCCTGGCAGACCTTTCAGCAGGAGCCAGTCACTGATGGGTCTCGGACAGCAAGGGTGCAATGCCAGCGTCTGCACAGGGGCAGCCAGCCCCTGGGACCCCTGGTCCTGGGCACGGCTGACAGAGGTGGCACAGCACTTGTGGGAGAGATGCATCCTTCGGGAATGTCAACCACAGGCCAGGCTACCCTAGGACACTCTGTGGCACCAAATGACAACACTGAGGCCACTGTATTGCAACATAAATGATTTTTCCCATTCTAAAGCCATTTACTTTCTGGGCTGCATTTATTGGAAAAGAGATGATATTTAACAGAAAAACTAACATTTCACCCATTTTTTGGGTTTAGCCTGGTGCTCCTATTTTTCACAAACACTAATGTCACTTTAATATTGCTGCTTCATTACAAACAAGTCTGACTTATAAAACAGCAGAACATTTGAATTGTTTCCCCACTTCCAGTATATTTTCAAGTTGCCAACCTTAGAGCCTTTAACAAAAATTATCTTTCAGATGCTGGGTTATAAACAATCACAATACATCATCAAAACATACGAACAGACATCAAAGCTCAAAGCCAGACACAGAATCAGCACTGGTCCATGCCGAGACATGCAGGCTGGGGTACCTGACTTTCCCCTCCTTTCCCTCAGAAGTTATCTTTGTTTCTTACTTTGGAAGAACTAGAGAAGATGGAGGAGTGAGGGCTGGAGGGAAGAGTCTTTTGTGGTAGAACAGGAAAACAAAGTCATGCTTGTAATTTTACAAAACCAATCCTACACGTCTTATCATGAGAAAATTTCCACTAAGCAAATTCTGACATGTGAAAAACCGTCAAAGAAGATAATCAAGACACTCCTGCATTCAGACTCTGCATTAACATGCTGCAAAAAATATGGGAGGATGCCACCAGGTAAACAAAAATTGCTCAAAAGTGATGCGTCACCATTATAACTAGTCCATGAATCTTCACTTGGGTTTTGTTTATTTGTTTGTTTTTATTGCAAGAGTGAGAGAATTGTGGCAAAGTGTCATCTAAGTTTGTGTTTTTGATGTAAATCCAAAGAAGTTGTCAATTTCCTGTTACGCAATTGTCTGTGTTTTTTCCAAAAACAGAACCAAAACGACAAATACCACCTATGTGTGCACACGTGTATCTAATGCAGAAGTACTGTTTTCATTTTAGGAAACCTTTGCACACCAAAATAGAAAAAGAAAAAAAAAGACAATACAGAACCCCAAAAAAGCCCCTCCATGAAGTCTTCATGCTCCAACAAGAGAAGAAATTGCTAATAACTAACATGTCAGAGAAAACATCTGTGGTGCTTGGCAGCTATACCTGGGTGGGTTACAGTGAAACAGGGTGGGTGACAGACTGTATGAAGACCAGGGTGGAGGACCATTAAACTGTTCACAACAAAATTAGACTCTAATTGCAAATCACTAATAACCTATTGACTTTTCATCAAGTTTATGAGTAAAAGATACTACGAAAGTAAATTGCACATACTACAAGAGGGGCAGAAACTCTGATTCTGGACAGAGATGTTTATGCAGGTTCCACAGAGAGGAGAAGGGTCAGTGTAGATCTGGCTGACAGGAAAAGGGCTGCCCTGATATCGGATTCAAGGGAGGTTCTGAGAAGTGAATGTTTTGTTGGCTTGGTGGTGACTTAAGGAGAATCCTCTCAGGGTTTCACTTCCGTGCTGCAGTACTTTGGGCACTTTCAACTCCCATGAATGAAACCCCAAATACAAACCACATGCACTGAAGTTTAATGGGTTTGCTTTATGTAGGGGTGGGATGAGTAATTATGTCTTGTAGTGACTAGTCCATCCAGATGACACTGAACGGGCTCCAAAGCTTGGATAAGAAACCCCTCATTTGGCTCAAGAAATGAAAATCTTTATTTTGAGCAATGAAAGATGAAGGACTGCATCCTTGCAAAAATCCCTATAGCAACTAGGTTCTTTCAGAACATGTTTCATTACAAAATTTTGGTTTATTTTTAGACATTCCAATTCTGTTCATTAGCCTATTGAATTCTCCCTCCAGAGGCACACGTGTAAGCACGCAGAAAAGAGAAGCCTGGGAAGGAAACAAGAATGTAATTAAAAACAAAAAAGCAACACTTGAGTTGGCTCATTTTCCTCTGCTGAACACATACACCACACAGGCTGCTATTCCACGCTTTATTCCACTCCACATATTGTCCTTATAAGACTACAGTTGCCAGGGGAAGGCAGGATGCAGACCACATAAAATGGTTGGCAGTTCATAAACAGGAGAATGGAGAAAAATTCATTCAGATGAGAATGGAAGAAGAGTTTCTCAGAGGAACATGGAGTATTTAGGGTTGGAAAGGACCCTTGGAGGCCATCAAGGTCAGCCTTATGCCCACAACTAGCATTTGAAAACCCCAAAACTGTTGAAATATCTGACAGCTGCTACAGTAGGAGAGGTCAGAGCTATATGGGATGTATCCATGAACCACAACAAAGCCTAGTCTGCAAGGACACAAGCATGCTGGTGAAGAAAAATTCAAGAACGACCAAGAATCCTTGCAAGGAATTTTGTATGAGGGAGAATGAAATCAATACTTTGAAGAGTATTCCATTTCTGTGAGCTGTGACTCAAGTTACAAGGCAATATAATTTTCCAGAAATTAACTGTTAAGTAAGTAGTGAATGGCAGAGCCCCTAAGTTTTCAGCGGTGCAGGTCCATCTTCTACAGAGAAAAGAAACTGTATAATGTGGCTGGCTGTCATTTCAGCGGATGGGAATAAGTCTTTCAGGAGACAGGCTAAAGTATTCAGGAGGGTATTAAGCTAATGACAAAAGACAAGGGTGAAAATGAGCACTCATTTAGCCAGAAATCAAGATGTCAAGATTAAAATTAATCAAGGTACCAAGGGACTCAAAGAGAAGAGATTCCTTAATTGTGTAGACTGTAACACTCCGAACACGAGTAATAAACAAGAAGTGGAATAACCCCTTTAATACACAAATTAGTCCTGACTGGTATTACTGAATCTGGTGGAAATATTCATATGAATGGAGAGTTACAACCATTTTGTGTATCAGAGACTGGAAACAAATACAGAGTCATGAAGCCTGTCAGTGACAAATGGCTGTTGACATGGTAAATAAAGATGATTGCTTTGTACCAGTGAGATGCTCTCCATCCCTAGATGGCCTAGATAAAGATTATAGGTTCTAAAGCAACCACATACAAGCCCACACATCTGGAAAATAATTGATTAAAATGAAAACTGTGTGAGAAACACTGACTGGAGATGACTTGAAGTCTATGGTGGGCAGACAGTGGCTGAGAAGCTCTATGGAGGGTACCAATATTTAAACGATTAAAGCAATATGTGTTTGTCTACACAGTCTGGGAGGCTGTAATGCCTCTCTGCCTAACCCTGAATTGACAGTATGTGCCATTCTGGTGCCCACAGTCCAAGTAGAGAGATGAAAATTGCAAAGGCTCTTGTGCCATACGTGAGAAAAATGAAAGAGAGGTCGAAAGAGAGGTCAAAAGAGAGGCACTTGCAGAATGACTTGATCAGTAATATTACCACATACACAATCTCAAAGGCTAAGAGACAGAAATTAAACTAGAGAAATTCAGATTAGAAACAAGGCTCCTAGTTCCAACAGAAAAAAGCACTACATACAGGCTGGTGCCAGACTTTCTAGCATGGCAGAGCTGACATTTTGTTCAGGTATTTTTCCAGGAGATCTGCTGTAGTCTAAGACTTATCACAGGACATAGGTTTTAAGTACAGGATGGGTTTTAAGTACGGGATGGGTTTCAGCCCAGGAAAGTCCTCTGATGGTGTTAAAGAGAAGGTTAGGCTAGATCAGCACCTTGATCCTCTGTGCATCTATGTATCAGGGTATTATTAACGGTTGGTTTGCCATACCTACACAGATCAAAACATCTGCATTTATAATCACTTAATTTCAGCATGTCTGTCTCTGCTGACAAACCAAACTAACTTCTACCTTCCAACTTCTCTATTTTTTTCTTTTGTGATAAGGCCTTAGGACAGGTGTTTATGTCCTGCCAGTGGCAATGTCACAGAATATACATTCCTTCACTATGCAGTTACGTCTACTGTGCTACAGTATTTTGATAACTGAGACAGATTATAAAACCATTCACCAACAGAATACCATGCAATCTTCACTTTGTAGCCTATAAAAACTCACTTTGTTTCTTGATTTGGTAAGCAGCTGCCAGCACCAAAAAAAAGGAAAGAAACAACATTGTAATTTATTTCATTCTCTTGTTAAAAAAGCTAAGGGGAAAATCTCCCTTCTCAACCCCAGTTGTGGTACCTCCACAGCCTAGAGAAGACTGGAAATACAAGGAGGTCTGGTCCTCTGCAGCCCTGCAGTGTCTGCTTCACATACAAAACAAGCTGGGCTGACAAGCCAGAACATCTCATGTCCCCAAAACTTACTGCAACAAAACACAGGCTAGCAGTGAACTTTCAGCAAAAGTCAGCAGGTTGCTATGGCTCAGAGGAAAGGTTTAGGAACCATGTTGTGCGTATGCAACTGTGTAGTTGAAGCAAGTGAAGCAGAAGAACTGTGTTTGGTGGTAGCCAGGCCAGGGGCTGAGCACTGGAAACTGCATTTGCACCTGCTGAGCTTCCACAGATTTTCAGAGGCTATACCAGACTTCAGAGCACAGTGACTGATGTGGCCACTAGACACAAAAAAGATTCTTTTAACTATTTCATTACATAAGACTCAAATAATTAAGGCTAGCCTGAGAAGATTCTGTAAATACTGCCTCTTTATTTGCTTTTGTTCCTTGACACTTTCTAATTTAAGACAAAATGCAACGGATTCATATCCATTCTTCAGGACAGAACTCTTGTATAGGAGCATGTGTGTACACACACATACACATATATCTAGTTATAGTTATTATTTAGTTATAACTAAACCAATTATAACTATTTCCTAAAACTGTTACAATTTACCTTGCAGTTATTGTACATTATTTTTGTTGTACATTAATGCACATGACAATTATATTCTATATCCCTATCTTTTTTTGCATGCAAGCTTGTTGAGTTCTTCCTCAGAAAACAGTCAAAACAAGCTAACTCTTTCACCTCCCATCTACAACTCCCTCCCTGCTCCTGAAGTTTCACCTACTCTTCTCTTTAATTACCTCACTCCTCCACAACCATCTTCTAAACCATGCCACAGCCACTTTTGATACAACACAGCCTTCATCTCTCTTTTTTCTTCTTTTTCCTGGTCTGCCTCTCCCTAAACCCAAAATCCCACTTTGTGTCTATAACTCATTCCACCTTCCTTCTTGTTCACAGTTAAGCTGTATTCGAAGCCCAGTTGCCTCTGGGCTTTCTCTCCACTAAATCTTACCTATATTTTACTCTCAGATTGACCTAGTTTGGACCTAATTCCCTCCAACCACACAGGAACTTCAATCTGTCTCTCAAATCTCTCTCATTGCAGTCTGGCTGTGGCTAGAAGGTAGCAAAGGATGCCAAATGCTGTAGAAGTGGATAGCATCTTGTTTGTTATCCAAGTTTGAAACCTGGGGTGGTCCTCAGATTCCTCCAACCTCATTGTAAGACTTTGCCTCTAGGCCACCTCTGACTCCTGCTTCTTCCTTCTGCGCAGTGTCTCAGAGTTTGGCACTTCCTTGAGCTTCCTGCCACTCACCTACACATCTGAACTCAAAACACCAGCCTCTAAGCCATTCATTTTCATTTACAGCAAGTTCCTTTACATTGGCTCTAATGAGTACAAAGCTGATTTCACAGCCATTCAGAATGTGGGAACAAAGAACATTTTCCTAGCTTGTCACTTTTTTCCTGTCACTTTGCTTTACATCCTTTGATGGCATGCTCTTTTGTTTTGCCTCAGCCATTGTCTCCTCTTTCAAAGCCTATCAAAGCCTACCACACTATGCTTTCAATCTCTTTGGCTTCAGGAAGACTTCAGCAAATGCATATGCACTTGCTTCCATCAGCACCTAAATATGTGTTCTTTGACTGGGTTTGGTCGTATAGGCCAGAGATATCTGCCCACTCCCAGTCTCATTCATAACTAGCTTTCACCACTGAAATTACTAACATGGGCTGCCTTCTGTTGTATTATAGGTATCCAAGATAAGAATCAGATCCCCTCAGAAAATCAGGAACCAGTGAACACACCTGTTCTGTTTTTAGAAGCACTAGGGTTCCACAGTTAACTCTGTTTTCCTCCTGTAAGGGAATAATCACTTGCGTAACTCATTTATCATAATTCACTTGTCCCTCACCAAAAGAAAGATTATACTACTTATATCCTCTTGCTCTCTGCAAAACACACAGTGTCAGGGAATCTTGACATTCAACATTGTATACTAGAAATACTGAAAAACCTCTTCAAGTATGCATTTTAATTGCTGTCATAATCTAGCACTTGACTGAAAAGCCAGTTAGCTTTTTCTCTGCTGAAGAATTTAAACATCTGTTCTTTCCCATCTCTACAGTCATCCTTTTGATTCCAAATTTTCATAGAATTGAAGGCACAGGGATGGGGGACTTGTCACCAGGTATAGATGACCACACAATTTCTTGTCGCTAAACCATATCCATAGCTACCCAACATTTGGTACCACCTTGTCCTCTTGGGCATTTCCCAGCCTTTCATGTATTATAAATGAGACAGCTCAACATACTTTCTGTTTTGGAGACAGTACAAACTCAGAGCTTCATAGGTTTATTGCTAATAAATGCTTATAAATGTTGATTAAAAAACTCAGAGAAAATGTATCTCTTGAAAACAAAAATTGTTGGACATCCCCCAATCATTAGTGGCATAGTGAAAAAACAGTAGATGTCTTCACTCAGCACTCCTGTAACAAAAGATTGTTCTTTATTTAGAGAATACGTTCAGGAAGATGCCTTCAGAGAAACAGACCTGAAGCACGTGCTGGGGTGGCTTTCACTGCCGCAGCCCCCTGAGATTTTTAGAACGCAAGACTGGTAGCTGTGAACATTCCTTAATGTTCAGGCCTTCCCTTTTGCTGAGCAGCACGATACAACACAGCCTTCAAGGCCACGTGGCTGCTGCCCGGCCCTTTGGCTGGGACCTGGACACTCATACTGCGTGTCATGAAGAAAACTTACACTTTCACCAAACCTGTGGCCTTTTGGGTTCCAGCCCCACAGCCACCCAAGGGCACTGGCAGCTAAAGGCCCGTTTCGGACCGTGAGAACCGGCAGTCAAAGGAACGAGCCATCCGCAGCACCATCTCCAGCACCACATGCAAACTACAGAGCATGTGAGACCTCAAAGCAAACAACATCGTGTGTAAATGACTTCAGGGAAAACGCACACAGGAAGAGATCTATTTGATAGAGGAATAAATGATTCCTGTTTCTTCAGGTGCAATGGAGCAGACCTCGGCTCCCAGAACAGGCCCACTTGGAAGAAACACACTGTTGTCCCACCCCACCGTGCTACCAAGACCTGTGTCTATGCCAAGAATTGTGACTGTATTACCAATAAGCACAAAAATAATTAACTGCAGTATCTGCTTTGGAAGAGAGTAGTAAACCACAGTCTACTGAGAGATGAGATAAAATAAAGGTGCAAAAAGGTTCCATTGCTTCTAAAAAATCCTCAGTGCAGTTTCCTGGCTTACCTACCCCTGCCACAGTGCAACACTGCACAAGTAACCAAACAGGTACCAAAATAGCACTAAATATTGTCCAGTCTCTTTTGCTATTGTCAGAATTGAGGGGGAAATAAAGTGAAGTGACAGTGAAAAGCTTTTGTGATGCAATTTTGCTGCTGTGACAGTACAAGAGAATAGACAGATGACCAGACAGCTTTTCATTCAAATCCATCTTAGTACAGAGGTAAATGGTTTTGCATATTTTTTTTTGCTATATATTTACTATAAAAAGAATCAAAATAACTTCAAGAAAACGCTGAAATTTATGTAATAATTATGATAGTCCTAAATGTCCAACAAAAGAGTTTCATTATACACACATTTAACATATTTAAACCAAATTTCCTTTGGCTGAGCCATTACAAATGTCCAGTTGATCAGGCCTCTAGATCCACACCATCTTAACCTCCTCCTATCACAGCAGCACACAGTACCATTGCTTTTCATGCCATCCGTGGAAAACTTCTCTGTTGAGCCTTCCTGGAATGAGGTTGCATCATCCAACTCACTCTGCTCTGCAGCATCAGTACTAATCCCCAACATCCTCAATAAATGCAAACACACACTTTCCCAGAGCTCTGTTCCCCGAGCAGCTTTACTTTGCTAGGGACCAGAAAGGTGTGAAGATTTCTGAAGAGTTGCTCTGTGCTAGTAGAGAAAATATGCACACCCAGGTACTTGCAGTCACTTTTCACATGTAGTTTTGACTTTTACTGGTCTTGGGTCCTTCGAGAGATCCAAGTCTTACCTGTTCTGCCCTTCCACATTTATTTCTCTGACCCAGAAAATCCCTCTGCTGCAGCTTCCAGCTTAAACCTTCACCCTAGACAGGACCCTCACTGAGAAAAAAAAAGGCTCTCCTATTCTTCAGTCATTCCCAAAGTTTCCTGATCTGCCAGTAAAACCCCAGGGCTGATGCATCTCACCTTCAATAGCCAGCTCCTTTGTTCTGCAGAGGGAACATCACGGCCATACATCCCCACAGGAGAGGCCAGAAAAATTCTCCTCACAGCTGTCCTGAGAAATTTCTGCCTGTTTCGCGAACGTTTGAAGTTTGGAGGCTGATGATGCACCGCTTTGCAAACACCAAAGTCATGCCATGACGCAGCAGTGATGTATTCAAGCACAGACAGAACCCCCAAACTGTCACAGCACCGCCTAAGGACTGTCACACTGCAACAGACAAATGGTGCCACTCATCCAACACCCCGTCTGACAGCAACCAGTGATGGATTCTTCAGACTAAAAAACGAAAAGGTCATTTTCTTTGCCCAGTATTACAGCAAGGTAGCAGAGGGCAAGGACTTTTGCAAGCTGGGGCAGCAGATGATCTCTTTGTGCTATGTCAGGTGAAGTGAGAAGCTGGGGAGGGATCTCTGCAGAAGGTGCGAGCTTGTTCATTTGTAGTCAGAAAGTACTTAGTGATCGTCAGATCAGAGATAATACAGAAGGACAAATTATTACCATTAGGGCTTCTCTAGATTTGAATACTGCAACCAGAAACACTATTACCTTACTGTAGAAATACCTCAGTCTTTCCTGAAACTTGCAGAGCTACATGCTATTTTAATAAATGCACCATAAACATACTTCCACTTCTGAAGTTAATCACAATTGCCTTACAGGAGATTAACACCATAAAGCACTTTCACAGCTGACGTGTCTTTAAAAAAATTCCCAGAGTTAAACTTGTATAAATAATGTAAGTGACAAGGAATATAATTATTAAATGTTGTCATTTTGGAAGAAAATTAATTAGCGATAGCTGTAGCTGTCTTGTGTCTATTTAAGCAGTGTGCATCTCAATTAAAATTTAATTGCAACAGATTCAGTCACAGCAGGGAAAAGTGATGGAAATGAAAAGCAGTCTGATCCTATATTGCTGTCTACAAGAGAAAGCATAGCAGAAACTGTGGGGGAAGGGGAGGAGAGAGGCACGAAGGTAAGAAAGCAAACCCACAGAGCTGTGCTGCTGCACAGCCAGAATGCCCGGTTCCAGTGGGTGCTGTTTGTTTCCAAAGCAGGTGACTGGTATCAGAGACCAGCACCAACAGAAGCAAAACCAGCTGCTGTTGGAAGGGCTATTGCTTCCCATCACAGCAGATGAGCACACATACCCACTGTGGTATGAGAGATGGCATCATTCTCCATGCCACTGTGCCCTTTGCTTTCAGCACCTCCTCCAGGTCATCCTGGAAAACCCCTACAGCAGGACTGAGAGGGGCCTTCTTTAAGGAAAAACCAGAAAGACCTTGAAGACAAAGCCCTTCTGACACTCTAAGTCACTAGAGGTACAAAGATTTGGTTTGAGGAAGAACAGTTCCCTTCACGTGACTCGGAGAAGCAGCCAGTGTCCTGTACGGCTCCGGATTATCTTCTCTATCAGAGCGATCCAGGTATCGCCTTTGTTACTTCTGGGGGATTTTGTACGTCCATGACAAGATGCTTTAAAGAAATTATACAGCCAGAAGAGTTAAGATACCTGGCCCATGCCTGCACATACAAGGTATTCCAGACTGTCCCTATAATTCCAGCAGCTAATTCTCTACACTCTTTTGAAAATACTGTCCTATGTCTTAACCAAAGTATCAAAAACATAGCTTTTCCTTCAACATTCATCTCTCAAGATTCAAGTTATCTACAACCCGCTTACTTAAATGAGTAATTTCAGATAAAAATCTCAGAGAAAAGTGAGTATTGCTGTAGGTGTGTAGGATGCAAATCATATTGAAGCAAAAAAGCAAAAGGTGCGGAGTCCTGAGTTCATTTATGACAAGTCAATAAAATGGGAACCAAAAATGAGATGCTCTGGTCTTAAAACTTCAGCTATTTACAAAATACTTGCTGAGTATAACATCACTGTACTACATAAATATTCTCGAAATACTTCTGTTAGGACTTATTCAGCTTCCAAATGAGAAAAATATATTTCCTCCAAATTCCCAGGGCACATTCTCAGTCAACCTGAAAACCAAGTTATACTGTTTCTGACATCACAATTATAATGTAAATTTATAGTACTTGATCATTTTGTTGACGATACTGAAGTCATAACAGAATCAAACTCATTCTCCTACCAGTATGCAACTCTGCCCAGTCATAAAAATCGTTGCTTTCTGCTATCAAAATTAGAGATAGCAACCTGAAATGGTATGTTCCTGTTGAGGATAGAGACAGATAGTGATGAAAACAATCATAGTCCTAATAACAATACTGTCACAGTCTTATAAGGCTACTAATGTATATTTATGATATAGCCCTAGTGAAATTAAGATTTCATTAAAATCTGGTAATCCTAACCTGGTTTTATCTTAAATACAGTCTAACTGCAGTTTCATTATCAAAGTCTTCGGATAAAAGAGAAAATAAGCATGTATACATGATCTAATATATGAGTCTGCAGTTATAACTCTAACAAAGCCAAATCTTTTCTGGTAGTGGCAAATGACATAACGCTCCCTAGAGAGTTCAGGCTGGGTGTTCAGAAAAGTTTTCTCCAGGAAGGCCAAGCAGTGCTGGACCAGGTCACCCACAAGAGGCTGAGGCACCTCTTTCCAAAGAGGTTTTTAAGACTCCACTAGACAAGCCACGACCAGTTTAACCTCATGCTGGTGTCAGCCTCCACTGGGGCTGGAGGGTGGGGACAAAGAGGCCCCCTCAGCTTTCTGTCACCTGAAATTTCTGGGATTCTGTGATCCTGCAGAAGTGGAGTCGAGAAATCTAAGTGCTGACTGGAAGATCATCCAGTTAGCTAAGCATTCACTGCTGCTGCTGCTGCTTGAAATGTTCAGCATCCACCAGTCTGAGTGCCTATTCCACAGGTCACAGTCAGCAAACTACAGGGAAGCTGCCACGTTTACCATTGTGCCTTTTTGCTAAAACCAATCCCAGCTACACATGAAGTAATGTGAGAAAACCTGCATCAAAGGTGTAACTGATGATGAACAAGCCGAAACATGAATCTAAAATATTACTTCCTTCTTTAAAAACAAACAAAAAGATAACTCCCAAACTTTTCACTGGAGAAGTATTTAATTTTCAAACAAGACGATCAGCAGCTTCTTTCCTTCTTCAAGACATTTTAAATCGGGGGCTGAGGAGGAAGAGGAAGAAAAAACCAAACCCCTCAGCCTAATTTAGCAAAGTCTGCAATATTTTTGCAAAGGTTATCAGATGTCTTCTATCTCAGCACAACTAAAGCCCAAAGAAAAGACAGCCTGTTCACTGGCATGTACGCTGATCTCACAGATCTAACGCAGAAAGCGCATGCCTTTCTGTGTACAGCACTCACGTACAGTTTATGTTTAAGTTTCCCAAATGTTTTCAAATACACTGAATAACATGGTGTAATTTTTTTAATCTCTGCTCACTTTTCTGCATATTAATATATAATTACATGCAGGTTTTCCTCTGCTTTTGTCTGCTGCTAAGTGGGACTTGAGGCAATTCTTTTTTCAAACACTTTTCAGCTCACCATAAAGCTAAACGCATATAACTTCAGATCCTGAATCCGACTGCTGAGCATACCTTTCATCACATCGCATTATTTGGTCTTCATTTAGCTGTCACAAAACCATTTCCTTTCGTCTACAGATTAATTACAGCCTGGTGAGGTTTCAGCATAAATACCTTCGCCCATTGGAGCCTCTGCAAAGACACAGTGATTCATGCAGTATCTATGCCTCTGGAAGGGAAAATAAAGCTGAGGCAGGACATGCAAGCTGTGAGTGGATCCGATATCAAAAGAGCTGGAGCCTCCAGTGAACACCCAGCCATACCAACACAAATAAGTTTCTGCACGACTTCTGCAAGAGCCACAGCTGAACATGAACCACCGCTTCAGTTCGGCGCTAAGCTGATTTAGCTACACAATTCATTCATCCAGGACTAAAGATGACAAGGCAGGAAGCGTCACTCAGTCATGAATTATATGTGACACAAAAAAGCCACAGGTGTGGTTTGAGAGACTATGCGTGCAGCCGCTGCAGCCCTGGATTCCAGTTAATTGCTGTAAGTAACTATGGAAAATGGACAGTGGGAAACTCCGCAGAAATGCGGAGAGCAAAGCAGCCCAAGAACACTTTCCCACTTGTTCAAAGCAGCGAGATACACCCTTTAAACATGTGTCAACTGTATCTGATGACGACCATGTCAGTGTATTAGGTCTGGATGGTTAGATACAAAGGGCTCAATTCTCTGCGGTGCCAGAGCTGTGCTGGCAGCGAGCTGGCTGCTGCTGCTGCTGCCTCGCAGCTGCCGGTGGGCCACAGGCAGGGCTCTGCTCCTGCTGCTCAGCTCGGCTCAGCACACACACCGATGTGCTCTGGCAGCATACGGCGCACTCCGGCCATCACCCTGCTCCTGGGAGCCTCCTCTGCCGGCCTGGGATGGAGGGGTTTGCCCTGAACCACAGCCAGCCTTTTTGTCACTTTCTTCTTTGGGACACGCTGAAAAGTTCCTCTCCTTTTAAAGCAATGGGATTGGAGAAAGGGAAATAAATTCAAAGATTTTTACGTATTAGGAGCTCAGGTACACATGCTACATAAACCAGAGCTTCTAATACCTGAAATGAGACAGAGTAGGTCCTGGCTTCTGATCGGATCTGGACCAACTTTTGTGTGGTATTGACAAAGTCACCTCTCCGCCATGAAATCCTGGCAAAACCTTCCTGACAGTCCTCTCCTGCCAACTTCTTCCATTGCGCAAGTGGAGCTGTTTTACCAGCTGCTATGGGTGTGCATGAGGCCACTTGTGTGGCCTGTTTGGGAAATAAGAGCTAAGCAAGGGATTATGGATCCAGCTGAACTCATCCTTACAATCACTGAGAGCTAAATATATCAGTAAAGTTGATGTTTGCTCACCTTTTCTCTTTGAGAGCAAAATACACTTATTCTGGTGGCAGGTCAGCTCAGCCTCCATTCCCACCTCTCCCAGTGCTGATTTTGGGACAAAAGTTTCTCTGTAAGACCCCTCAAAATGAATGCATTTTTCAGATTTTGAATTGAATTTTCCCTTACTTCACATTCCGACATACCCAGCTATTTTCTAAAAGACAGTAATATTAGACTCCCTGAAAAATCTTGCATCCCTCTGATAGACATACAGAACACACAGATCTCAAGACCAATATCTGCTGCTTTCTCAGTGATATTCAGTATATTTTTTAACCTTTTGGGGGAGAAGAGCTTTGTTCTTTGGTGTCAACCTATTCCCTCCCTCCAAGAGAGGTTCATCTGCTGCATGAGGACGCTGTGGCTCTCAGGCAGGTACCCAGCGAGCTCCACCCAGCCACCAGGGACAATCCCAGCACTATTCTGGCCTCAAAACCACACAGCACAGCTAGTCCTTTCCACTGTGATATCCTTGCCAACAATAATCAACTGGTGTTTTAGAGAAATCACCAAATGAGACAGGTTTTTTTTGTCTGGCTTTAAATGGTATTAAATATCTGCAGCCCTCTTCAGTAACAAAGGGCACAAAGAAAGGCGGGGGAGAAAAAAAAAAAAGTCCCACTTCTTTAGTTGTTTTTGCTGAGTTTGGAAAGGTTCCGGGATCAAAGCTCAAAAAGCTGCAAGTTTGTGGAAGGCACATTAGCAATGCTTAGTGAGGAAGAATTAGTGAACCGTGTAAGAAAGACAACCAACCCAAGCCAGAGGATGTAATCAATGGGCAAACTTCAGGAAGAACAATTCCGTAGGAGGAAGTATGCTGAGACCCTTCAGACAATTCAACAGGAGCCACCCCGAACTCAAACCCAAGGCAGGTCACAGCGTGAAAAAGCACCAAGAAGAGGAGATATATTTTAATTCATTAGATTGTATTTTAATTCATTAGATTGTATTTTACAAGAAATGGGGTCTCTAGGGAAGCCATTATTCTCATATAGATGTACTCTGGTGAAACAGACGAAAAAATACCTAGACTCCCTGATGCGAGAGGTCAAACAATTACAATTTCCTTAATTTCATATCCAGTTGGGAAATTAAACAACAGAACTATGGAAGCCTTACACTTCATTTTGAGGAAAGTGGCAATTTAAATTAATTTTTTTAATGTTATAAGAATCGATGAGTGAGTAGAGGAGGGGGCTTTTCCCCAGTGACATTCCCCACCACCCTTTTAAAACAGTCTTGCTCATTCAATGGAAAAATATATAAATAAATCAGGGAACACAAAGTCTTTCATAAAAGACTGATTCCTTCACAGACAAAGCACTAAGTGTTGCTTCTCATGAAGCTGTTTTATTTCATTATTAGTTTTCTCTGCACAGCTCAACAAGCTTTGTCCACGAAGTGCTTCCCAAAGTTGGGAATATCAGTCTCTGGAAAGAAGCAGCATCCTTTCCTCATACTATAATACATAGGAACAACTTATAGGAATGAGAAAGAAAACGGGAGACCCGTGGTCCATCTAGGCTTGGGCTATGTCTCTCCTCCACAACTCCACGAGCTAAGTTGTGGTTATGCTTTCCTAGCTCCTACAAAACTGGAAAAAAGTTCAAGGGCTTTAACAATAAAGAACTCACCCAAGGTCCTGCCCTTTGACACGGCTCCCTCGAAGCCTCGAGCAAGGTAGGTTCCCATAACACAGGATGGACATGGACGAGACAGATTGGGAGGGTACACCAAGAAGCCTACGTGGTTTCTGCACTGGCTCCAGTCACAGCATTCCCACAGAACCCTCCCCTTGGAAAGAGGCTGCAGTTTGGGGTCACATACTGCTCTCTCAGTGCCGCCCAGCACACGATATGCACAAAACCCGGCAGCAGCAGCCAGACTGAAGAAGCTACAGCCAGGAAGAGCATGCCATTAATAGAAAACAAGCTAATGCTTGACACAGCAAACAGGCTCAGATACCTAACTACAGGACAAAACCAGAAAAACACAACATAAAACAAAAAAACACATTAGCACTTATACAGAGACAGTAAAAATAAACAGTCTGCTGGCCATTGGGGATGAAGATGAGAAAATGAAGTGAAAACACTTTTTAGTGTTTCACTGGTGGAAAAACATGAATTAGAGGGAGTGTTTTTTTGGCCAGAATTAACTCATGAAAATCTGCTAGCAGGGTTCAACGGATACTGCTATCCTGAGGCTCAAGAGATATTTTTTAAAACTTTACACCTAAAACCAGCAAGTCAACGGAACTCACGCTGCAGAGCTGCGAACTCTGGCACCCACACGTGACTTTGCAGACATTTAAGATTTTCTAACTAAAGACAAGGCCATTTGCAAGACAGACAATTTCAGTTTACTGTCAAGCCCATTGGAAGACATGACTGAAGCACAGCTAGAAGCGTGGAAAGAGCAGCTCGTAGACAGGCTAGGCCAGGACAGTCAGTCTGTGTCCCAGGATGCATGTGCAAACAGCAGGGAGAAAAGCAACCCAGCCAGAAGCACTGAAAGCCAAAGTAGTTTTTTGTCTTGATGCTGTAGGCAATTGAAGAAAAGGCAGCTGTACCTACAGTTATGAGGACATAGAAATGTCCAGTCAGGAAAGGCAAAAAACCTCAGCCTGACATTTGCAGGCTGCAAAACTCTTAGTGTACATCTGCTCAGACCAGCCTCTGGGGACCAGCCCTCCTCCTGGAGCTGCTCAATGAGAGATTCAGCTCCAGCTGCAGAATAATCCCAGGTACTGATAAGGATCACACTGCAGAAGCAAGACTAAGCATGGATGACTAGAGTGAAACCACTGTATAACCAACTGATTAAAAAAATAAAAAAAAAAAAATCTAGAAGACAGTACTACTTAGGCTGTGTAGTAGTTGACGTACAGGATTACGTCCACTGGCATGGGAGGTCAAAGGATTTTTTTGCTGTACTCTCCTGCACAAATTATCTTCAAATTTATGCCTCACCAGCCACCACAGATGCAGCCTGTCCAGCAACCAGGGAGACAGCCTACACCAAACTGCGCCTGGGATGCTGTGATCCCATTGTCCTGCCTGCCCCCATCTTCCCTCCCATTCTCCTGTGCTCACATTAATGCAATCACACTGTCAATCATTCAGGGAACTGATCCAGCCAAAAAAACACGATTCTCGGAGGAATTAAAAAAGAAAAAAAAAAGAAAAAGAAAAAAAAAGGAAAAAAAAGAAAAAAATAATAAAAAAAGAAAAAATATTAAAAAAAAAAACAGAAATAAAAAAAGATCTGCTTTCAGCATCTGAATATATATATAGTATGACCACAGGGGTGCCAGAGGGGTAAAGATGCAAACACGACTGTAACAGCTGGATCAGTTTAAGTTGCCTTTGACCAACACCTTGCAGAAGAAAAGTTCTAAATACATTCTCTCACAAGTAGCAGACACTGGGGAATCCTGGTGCAATCGGAGGGCCAGAAAAGTCCATGAATGTGGTTCCATACGGCACCTTGGACAATTTTACAGCCGCTTAAAGCCAGGCATTTGCACTGGGGGGACTTGTGATGATTTCCAGACAGGGCGTGTGGGCTCCAAGTCCCATACTGACAGCATTCCTGTGAATCTGCCACTGACCAAGAGCATTGCCCCGAGTACAGCAACTCTGAAAATCATCTGCCTCCCAAGAGAGGCCACCAGGCAGCAGCTGAAGAACAGCACAGTCAGAAGGAAATGTGCAAAGCTCTAACTACTGTGCATTAACCTCTTCTCACGAGCTTTATTGTAACTATTTTTAAACCACTAATCACTGGTTTTAACAAAAAGTGCAAATGGATAGTGCCAGGGCCAGTCAGACATCCCCTCCATAGCTGCTCCTTTGGGGACCTTCTCCTCCTTGGCACAACAGCCCACTTGCTTCATTTCAGGCTGCAGTGCTGAAGTTCCCAAGGAAAATTCTGCTCTTTGAGAACCACAAAATTTAGTTTTTTGTTTAAAATATAAAGTTCCCTAATACAAAATATTACAGCATCTGGC
This sequence comes from Cnemophilus loriae, assembly GCA_013397755.1. Taxonomy (NCBI): domain Eukaryota; kingdom Metazoa; phylum Chordata; class Aves; order Passeriformes; family Corvidae; genus Cnemophilus; species Cnemophilus loriae. Next base: position 754,367 of record VZTF01002407.1, read on the forward strand.
AGGGGCAGTTGAGGTTCTGGGTTGTCTTTACACCCCAGTGACAGAAATCCATGTCACCTGAACGCATCTCCAACATGTCATGTTACACAAGCAGCTGAGTCCAAAGACTAAACTGCTACACAGCCACCTCTTTCCTCAGCCACTTTAAACTACCATCTCACTGCAACTACCATGATATATGGACATGATGGCCCTGCAGGCTGAGCCTCACCCTTTTTAACCCTGACCAGGCCTTGTATCAACAAGTAAGTTTTACAGAGCTTTGTTTCTTCACCTGTGAAATGAGGAAATCTGTGCTTACTCGTCTTTGTTAATATTCTTTTGTTCGTGTTTTGTAAATGGTCTTAGAGAACATTTATCCCACTGAGGAGCACTGTGCAAATTATTTTTAAAGTTCCTGCAAAGTACACTGCGTAGGATCCATAAAACAACACTGCTTTTATCTCTCTCTCTGCATGCCGCTCTATCTCCCGCCTTAGCATAACAAAGAAGACGATGTTTAGGGGCATCAAAACAGATTTTTTGAGGGTAAAAGAACAACAGCCAGTGGCTAAATAAATGTATGTGGAAACGGAGTAATCAAAGTGGAGGAAATAGATTGGTGATGTCTCAAGTAAATCTCAAAGTTTTCCAAACTAAACATTCTTGGAAACTGATATTCTCACTCTCCTAAATCATTGCTCCATGGCTGGAAATCGTGCTTCCAGAAAAACATTTGGTGCTGCTTTTTGTGCAGTGAGGAATGTAAAGAATAAAAATCCTGCAGCCCCATGTTTCTATTGTGGTTTCTACAAAGCTGCACTGCTGGAAAAACTCAATGGAAAGTGCAGCTTTCTGTGGACGGTGAAGAATTATTTTTTCCAGGCGCACATGCAGAGGGTTTTGCTCGCAGGGCTGGGCAGAGCGGCTCCCCCGGAACACAGGCAGGGTGTGAATGCGGAGTCAGCCACTCACCCACGCGCCGCTCGATTTCCTGGATTTAGTGAGCGGTCTTTGTTGGAGCTGAAAGGCTGCAGCTGGGGTGGAGGATACAAGTTCACCAGGGGTTATTTAGCTCCAGACAGTCTTCATAAAAGCACAAGTAAGTCAGAGCAAACTTTCGTGTTTTTTTTTTTTTCCATTTTTTTGCCTCCCCCAAGCAATGAACTTCTGAACTCTGCTATTGCGAGTCGAGATATGACAGGACAGTGGAGGGCTGCTAATTTGCATTTCGCTGATCTGCACAGCCCATAACTCACACAAACACACGCAGAGCAAACACGTTTCTCCATACTTCTCAGAAAAGATTTAATAGCGAAGTGTATGGCTGAGGTCTCCTATTACTTAGGCAGTTAAGTTTTCCAAAACACACAATACTTCTACTATATCTGAAAACAACTAATACTTTAAAGTGCTCCATATGCATCAAGCCCAGGAAGAAAATACATTAGGTGATGTATTATCCTTTCTTTTTTATTATGGACCTTTGCTACATCACTAATGAGTGGAACTAAATCGCTCTTACAGCTGTGAGCAAATTCACACGGGGCGAGTTTCATAAAAGGGAAAGCTCTAAAATAGCGAGGTCGCAAAGCAGAGAGGGAATAACTCAAGCATTTCTGGTTTATTGATCACCAGCTTACAACTGCTTGGGTACCACCATTAAGCTCCTGTCCAAAGTGACCTTCCAAAGTAGATTCCCCAATTGAGCTCTGCTCCAGCAATACTCCAAATCTTAATGGCATTATACAACCTTATCAGCAATATGCTACACACTGCATATACACCAAAACCTGTGTAACAGAGGTCGGGAGCTCCTGTCACAAGACATTTCCAATGGAAAGCATCAGGTTATCCACACTGGAAATGTCTTTGGCTGTGCATCAGTTAGAGGTAACTGCTCATGGGGTGGGTCAGAAAGCTGCCTCTTTCCTCAGCAGCCGTCCAGGCAGATGCTCAAACTCCCCAGCTTCTGTTCCCAGGAAACCCCACCTCATGGACTGCCTTCTGCACCTGGGAGGCAGGATGCCCGTCCCAGGCTGCTGGCAGGAGCACAAAGCTTGTGAAAGCTCCATGAATTCAAGCTCTACATGAAGCTTAAGCGGGGCTTTAAGCCCTCCTTCCCTGGGAGTGGGGAGTTGGGGCAGACAGCTGTTCTCTTTCATTTTGGAGTAATCAGCTAAAACCAGTTTTGGGGTTTTTTTTCTTTTTTTTTTTTGCTTCCAGAGCAAAAAAATGTATGGAATTTCCTTTCTGTGAGACCCTTTTAAGAGCTCTGTTGGGAAACTGAGTGAATTTTCTCAAAATATTTCCTCCCAAAGCAGAAATGTCAGTTAGCACCAGCTCCAATTATATGACAATTCATTTCTTGTCAGACAACCAAATCTGAGACCCATCTTACCCTTGGGCAAGTCCCTTTATAAACTTTTTTTGCTTCCCTTAGTCAAACACACAAACTTCCAAAGACTGAAGAATCCTGCATGTGAACTGCCAGAAGAGAAGGTGGTGATTCATAACACAAGGGAAAATGCGTGATAAAGCAGAGGAGCTTATCCCAGCTGTTGAAAGGGATGTGTAGAAATCCATGCAAGATTAAAATGCCAGGTTTCCATTTTCTTCGGATATTCAAAGGGAGAGACACAATCTTTGCATCCTGCCAAACTGTAGCCCAACAGGAATGTGTGCAGTTGTTTTGACAAACTGCAGCTTACTAGAGAAAACTTAATTTTCACATCATAAACTTTCCTTAAGCTGGCTTCAGGCTTCATACTTGCAAAACCTCAGCTACAAAAATGTTATTCAAAACCAGGAAAGTTTAGGGACAGCAGCACAATTCTGTGTATGAACCACATCTCCAAAATCTAAAGCTTGGTTCTGCAGCTCTCAATCATCCCAAGCAGCACTTAAGATATATGGTCTACCCAAGTCTCATGTTGCTTTTCATTGCATGTTACATATATATAATTAAACCCTTCTGGCTCAAAACAAACCAGAGTTTAAGATCCAGTTTGATCACTACCAGAAGTTCTCTCCTCCTCTCCCCGCTCCCATACACACATGTCCCTACAACGGCTATCAGAATTTATGGGTGTAAACCATAAAAGAGGTAGACCAATTCAGGGGTCCAGCACTGGTCGGTTGTTAATTATTTCACCAATATTTCTACATTCCTAGGGGAGTTTTAGTCTAGTGTAAGTCCCCAGCCTGCTAGCTCTGGAAGTCATTTGCAGACACTGCTGTGCTGCGTGTGGAGCACGTTAAGGCACCTCTGAGCTGTCCAGTCCAAGGCAACCCAGTACTGGGCTGCTCAACCTCATCAGTGAACTGCCAGGACATTGCTAAACCTGCCTTATCACTTGCTTATCTGATGCTAGCTCAGAGGTGCTGGAGCTGCACCTCACCCCACAGCACACACCAAGGGAACCCAGTTCCAGCACTGCCCTTTCCTCCTGGCCCTCAGGAGACATGTGGAGGACACAGCTCAGAGTTATGGCCACTCAGTTTCCCATCTTGTCGCAGAAAAGTGACAAGAAATGATTCATCCAGAGTGGACGTACTGCAAAGACAGCTGATTTTCTGGACATCCTAATAAATCCTGGAAAATTTGTTCTGCATTAGAATACAGGATCCTGAAATGCTGGCAGACTTTAAGCTATTTCTGCAGTGGGACACAGGTGGGGACCATGAAGCAGTGTCTAATTCCCAGGACAGGGAGCCAAGGGTCCCCATTCTCCAACACTATTGTCAGGTGTCCTGATACCCCTGACTGTCCATCTGTGACTCAGCTTCTTGACACAAGCATCTGGTATATAATATTTAAGCGATTCTTTAAAGCACTTTGAGACATATGGGTGGAAAATACTTGTATGGGTGTTGATGGAAAGAACAAACATCCCTTAGTCCTTCAGTCACTGCTACATTTGTTGTGAAACAAGAATGCGTCAGGGGAAAAACTTTCATGACCTATGGCTGGTGCTGTCTCCTCAGTTTTGTAAATTAATGTGCAAAGGAAATGAATGAACTATGTAGTTCTAAGCATAAGCTAGTTCTTAACTGTAACCTGTGGAAGCTAACAATAAATAAAATACTAAGTTTTGCCAAGGAAAAGAACTGAAACTGTGATATAGGGCTTTTCTTGGGAAAACAGAATACAAAAGTCACTGAGAACCATGTTAGAACCCAACACATCAGAAAGCAACAACAAACTCTAACAAGTCAGAGCACTTCCTACTCTAAGAGGTAAATAAAATAAACTTCTGTTGACACAATGCATCTTATGACAGAATTACTGTTCCCTTGCTTATTTATTCCTTTTTTAAACCCCATACTTGGCTTGGCTTGGCTTCCAACAGATGTTGCGGAGAAACATCTTATTTATACATAAACAAAAATGAGGTACTGTTAGTATATGCTGCATGTATAGAAGGCCTAAATCCACTCTTACGGAGTGCTTAAAATTAAAATCAGAGGTAGCACATAGTTTTTACATGAAGTTATAAAGACACTGAACTATAGCACATCAGCAGCACTTGGAGTCCTGAAGCCATTAGCTGAACACAGGGAATTTCTCCTATCGAAAGTTTACATCTGTGCAGACCAAACTAAAGAGCTTTCTTTGAAAGCTGGAAGAGATTTCACTGAAAGCTAAATTAACATTATAAACATTTACTCTTGGAGGCCCGCAGTGCTGGGCCAAGGAGCAGGACTTGCAAGAGATAAAGGCAGGGCACTAGTATGGGAGTAATGAAGGATAGACGTCCTGGAAAATGACAAAAGGCAGTAAAGAAACTATGCAACTGTCCAGTAAAATTAGCTAAAACCTTTCCGACCTTTAAACACTTCTGAAGAAAACTAACACTGTATTTTAAGTCAAAATAATCTGATTCCATTGCCTGGCTTTCATGCACACATGTTAATGTCTTCTCATATTGTAGAAGAAAAAGAAAGGCATGTTCCTTGCACTTGGGCTGACTCCCTCCCTCAGTTTTGGCTTCTCCTCATGTCCTGCCAGAAGGAGGGTTTGGGTGCTGATCTGTCCTTTTCAGGGGCAGTCAGTGAGACATCTGTTTCACAGTCGGAGGAGAGCGGGAAAGGCCACGCACATCTGAAACTCTTTTGCAGTTACTGTGGGAAAATGTAATGAGATAAACTACTGCTTTATTAATCAAACATCCACAGCAAATTAATCCTTTCAACTGCACAAGCTGCCTCAAGACTTTTCATTGCCCTCAACAGATAAGGCGGGAGGGCAACTTCTTCCTTTCTTCTACTGATAAAAAAGAATGTGTAGTGTGGCTTATAGTCTGCCACGCTGCACAGGCTGGTTCTTGCAAGCCAGGGCTTCTGAGAGCTGAATTTCTGCTGCTCCTGCTGAGACTTCACAGCTCCAACCCATCTCCCTGGCCGTTCAGCTGCAAGTTAAACAACTCAGACCAACGAGGCTGGAAATACTCGAAATGCTCCAGATCATTATCCAGCCCTGCTGTGAAGTTAAAAGTGGCCTGGACTGCTATGGTGACCCCAAAATTTATTCCGAGGTACCCTTTCCCCCTAGACACTTCCCTCAGTTTGGGGGAAAAACTTCCCCCTCCAGGCTTGGCTTTGCAAAAGATGTCTTTCACTAGCAAGGTTCAGAGAAGTTTGCAGCAACAATTAATAGAAATCTGACCAGGTTTGCACTGTCCTCTTGAGGAGTGCCTGCCTGGAAAGTCTGCCTTGTAAATGGGTTGGGCCTAAGTCTACAAATAGAGATGCAAAAGTATCATCAATCAACCTCCAGGAAAAAAAAACCCCGAAGATGTCTCCTGCAAATGCTATTAGAGACCCCCAGCTGCATAATTAAAATTCCTTTTTAAAGTGGCCTCAGAAATAAGGTAGGGAGGATAATTGATACTCCTGCACAGCAGTGAAACCAAACAATTTTTTAAAAATTATTCTGGAGTCATACTGACATAAATGATTTATTTCTGCTGAATGGAAACCACTTAGATTAAGGTGGCAAACTTGAGGTAGCTTAGTGGTTATGCTGCTCTCCTGAGACGGTGGGGCTTGAGCACACATCCACTCTTGGTCTGGATGTGAAAAGCGGTTCAAAGCAAAGCTCTTCTCTCCAGAAAGTGTACTCTCACCACAGCCCTCAGTGACGGGAATGCAATGAAGACACAATTGTTTTGACATTTCCCTACATATAAAACTCCCCATGAAAAGCATCCACCAAATTAATCCAGTTCTAAAGAGACCAAAACTGCATTTTTCAGCAAGAAAAATATTCATCCCCATTCAGAGGAGAATGAAACCCTTCAGTGGTTCATTCTTCCCACAGACTGAGAGAGGATGAAATAATTCAGAAATTTCCCCAAAGCGTATGCACACAGACCTCTTCAGGGACAGGACGAGCAATACAAAACACATTTAAGAACAATTATAAAAGACACTTTCAGCTCTTGTCTCATTTATGCTCAAGAATGCCAATGCTTTAAAGTTTTCTGTCCTCCCTCTGTTCAACAAAATTGCCAGTTGCCAGTGTGTGCTAAGTGCTACAGCTGCATTTGTTTCTCTGTTTACATGAATCTGCCATCTTTCCCGTGCTACCATTTTAGCTGAGATACTCTAACTTGATTTACACAACTAGTTTACCTAATTTTCTAATTTAGGCCTTCTAGATTAGGAAAAGCAAAACGCATTCGAGAGTGACTCTTAAGCATTAAGAGTAAAGAAATGAACCTCTCCTCAGTTACTGTGGAGGACATTTTAAAATGACAGACAATGCAGTGTGTTCTGCCAGCAGGAAAGTGATCCTCTGACCTCAGTTTGCATTTCAAGTGAAGTGAAAAGCGGAAGAAGAAATGGGAGTTTCTAAAGAAAAAGTTAAGGTACAGTATTGTAGATTTATAAAAGATCATAGACCATGTGCATCAACGGGATCTTGTTTGTCCTGATTTCTTTGAAGCTAAGTGAGAGATTTCTTGGTGCAGAGCCGCAGCGTAACTTTGATATCTATTCCAGAGACCATAAGTGAACTAACCCCCGAAAGGTACTCCTACAGCATCTGGATGGGAGAACTGTGGGAGGTAAAAGAAGGTCCCGATCAAAGAACAGATACTACTGACCTGGCCAAGCTTGCCATGCCAGCGGGGCCATCTGGGCTGAGCTGTGGCTTTAGAGGTTGCTCACACCCCTGCCCTCACCTCCACCACCATAACACCAGGAGCTGCTCTGTCACACCCTGACATGGTGCATGTGTGGAGAGGTGCAGCAGCTTTGGTGTATGGTTTGCATGCCTCCGCATCAAATACCTAAAACACAAAAGGCGTGATTTGAAACTGTCCTCAGTAAAGACTCTGGAAAACTCTGGCTTCTTAAGCAAACAGGGTTGTGCCCTAAATAGTGAGCAACGGGACTACTGCTGGAAAAGCAGCCCATGGCTTAATACATCACACTGTCAAAAAGCTTCTCCCATTATTCAACTGAAATTTGCCTTCTCTTAAATTTCATCCCATTACTTCTAGTTACACCCCATTGTACCACTCTAAATAATTCTTCATAGCCTTGGTGTTTACACCCTTCAGATATTTGTAGATTTATATCTCAACCACCCCATTTGTCATCCTTTAGCCAAGTTATCTATATTCAGCTCTTTCGGTCTTCTCTTGTAAGTCAATCCCTCAAGCTCTCTTGTTACTTCTTTTTTTCTCCTGAACTCTCTCCAATTTGTCAATCTCTATTGTAATGGAGTGAAGCAGACCTGAATGCATTACACTTTCTGCAGTTATCAGTGCTATGTCCTCAGTCCCATCTCCTGCCTCAGTGCAGGATGAGCAACCAAACTTTTTTTTAGGGGGGAGGGGGGGATCTTTTTAGGTTACCAAAAGCAGCAAATTTGCAAGATCCTCATGCTCAGCTATTAATTCCTGAGGACCTAGGTATCCCAACAGATGCTGCATCCTGGATGTCCACTCCTCTTGATTTTTTCCCCCAGATAATCTAGGTGTTCTTCCTACTTGAATCCCATTTTGAAGTGCTGTGCTGCTTCTTGCATGGTCTCCACAAGTCACCTTCACCAAACACCGAGTCTGCCCACCACACTACTTCCAGACTCGAGGGTTTATTTCTCCATCCAAGATGCCATGATGGAGAACTCCTTCACCACCATTTCCACTAGTTTACCAGGTGCCATCACAGAGCATTCCTATGATTCCACCACAGACTTTCAACTCAACAGGAAATGGGACACTGAACCTATGCCATGACTGGCCTTACAAACCTCTGTTCTAAACCAAATATTCTGCCTTTCACAACAGCCCGGGTGATCACAGAAAACACAGTGCCCTGTGGAACCCAAGTGCAAAATGAAGCATAAACAGATGACATCCCTCCAACATGTGCATCTCCATAAAGCCAGCGTTGCTCCTCCCTGTCCTGTGAACACGTCCTGCTGCACAGCTCCTTCAACAAAACTGTCTGGACAAATCAGAGGAGGCCTGCTGAAAACAGCTGACAAGGGTTAAAACCACAACTAAACGGGTTTTCAGTTGTGCAAGCGCAAACCTCGCAGCAGGAAAAACGCCTTGGAGAATAACCCTGGGACGCAGAACTTCTGGCTGGGGGAGGCACTGAAGTTCCCTCTGGCGACAACGGCAGACCCCTTGAAGGGAAATGAGCAAAGGCACAGATGACTTCAAACTGACTTTCAACTTTCCTGGCTACTGCTGGTCTACCTGGAAGGAGACTGAATGCTTTTCTAGACTGTGCTCTGATCTATGTGAACATCCCCGCTTTGAGAAGATATCCCATAAATCTACAGTTTGGGCTTATAGCAGATGGGCACTCATTTCTCTTCAACACATTCACTCTGTCTCATATTAGCACCATGTCTTCACCACATGACTTTTGAAGAGAAAAGCTATTTTGCATACCTATTAAAAATAGTCATTTCCCTCCCCAATTGTAACTTTCATGTAGCATCTGAAAGTCAGGTCACAGTGTTGCAGAAAACCATCTAATAAGAACTTAGACACACTCTATTATAGGCATGAATGATTCATTCTGCTTTTAAGATTATATATACACTCAAGTTATTATAAAGCTCAGCTTTGTACAAACAACAACAAAGCAAAAGTCTTCGAAAACTGTGACAGACAGTGAGGTCCTGAAGCCATGTCAGAGATGCATTCAAAGCCAGGTGGGACTGATCAGCTCCAGTTCAAGGCCTGTCTCCCCACAGCAGAAAGCGTGGTGGGGAAGGACAAAAGCTGACCCCTCAGGGAACAGCTATAAAAAGCATCCAAAAAACACACAGCAAGCTCTGGCAAGAAGTTTGCATTTGCCATCACTTAAATTAACAGCAAAGGAATCCCCAGGAGGGAGGAAATTTGGACTTTGTCCAACATGCAAGTGTGCTGTGTGAGGAGCTGTGGGGGGAAGAAAGAGCCACACACAAGCAGTGTGGATTCAGAGGAAACCAACACAAACTGCCAGCAACCCTGAACCCTTATAAAGGGCAGGAGCTTGGCTTGACTACACTGACGGGTATCAGGAGAGAAGTTTATTGTAGGTGATCTCAAACAGAATTGCTACTGTCAGTCATCAGCTTTCCATGAGCTGTCTTTAGAAAACAAAGACTTTTATATTTAAAAAAAAACCCAGCAAGTTATGTTAAAGTATCTCAAGAGTTTATGAAAACTGAGACAATCAAAAATATCACAGTTGGCAATATAACTAACATAACATTGGGAATAGTTCCCTTGCTATCTTACATGTTGAGTTGCTATCAATTCCTACACCACGTGCAGGTCATGCTGACTTCCAGAAGACTCAAATCCCCGTCAGCACTCATTTGGCTTATGACACAAAGGACAGGTGCTCTACTCTTCTGTAATGGCCTAAAGAGTTATGATGTATTCTGGATTAAGTCCTTCTAAAACACCTAAACAGATGGGGTATTTTACCCCACAAAACTCATTATTAAGTTAAGAAGTAATTCAGTCATGTAAATTTAACTTAAGCTAGTAAATCTAATAACATCTTTCTAAAAGCAATAAAGCGTTCAGAACTTAATCCTTTTAATTCACTGTTTATCCCCTTGGCACCCAGGCTAGTTTTATTCTAGTCACTTTTGCCATAATAAAAAGTTAATAAAAGAGCGCAAGTAGTCAGGCAAGTTGCAGAACTAATGCATACTGGTCTCCTACAGGTTTGGTGTCTTACATCCCTTTCTTCCCCCACAGTATTTTCCCAGCTGCCACCAGGTTGTCTGTGCATCTGTCTCCTTGGGACTCTTTCACGTCCCTTAGCAATACGTGAGCCAAGAAGCTGCTTGGGAGCTAAATGTGGTTTTGTACCAGCCCGCAGGTCCAGCAGAGCAGAGAGCCGATAACTTCACATTCCAGCCTCCTCTTCTGTTGGGACATTGGCTTTTCTGCTAAAGAGCAATGAATTGAAGGCAAATATCTCCCTTATAAAAATAGACTGTGAAAGTTCTATGAACTTCCTACACAGTAATGCAATAGTTTTTCTAAAATAATCCACACAGGCATTGTTATCAACTAGGACTGTAATACATGCATGTCCCACAAATGCCCCAAAAGTAAGGTGATCTTTGCAGGCCACAGGAAGGGCTCCCTCAGATAAGGAAAGGGCAGGGAAAGCATTGCTTTCTGAGAAGCCCCATGGGAAATAATCAAACTTACAACCAGTTCTTTCATAAATCAAGAGGATCAGGTTCAGGTAGCTTCTCATGTGCCACCATGACAGCGTTACAAAGGAAAGGTCTGTCCCAGCCATGCAAATCCCAAGCACGGTGGACATTTCCAGTTTATAGTAATTATCTTGAAAAGCCCCTGCTTCCTTGTATGCAGACAAAGCACAGAGAAGCACAGCATGTATCGCTGGTTGTCTGTGGAGGGCTGCAGGGTAAGCCACCATTCTGTTCCGGCACAAGCTCTGCATGGTTTCAAGGCATAGCTCCAGATCTAACATCAGTACAAACAGGTCACAGGTGTCCATGTGAGAGGGAATTGGTAACACACAATGCAGGAAGTGCTCTCCTGGTCACACTTAGTCTCACAAAGCAGTCATCACTCACTAGCTCCGTGCCATGAACCTGGGATACAAAGAGCAGCCATGTGCCCTTGCTGAGGGGGCCAGAGCTGCAACATTTACTAGTATTTCTAAGGTACAAAGCCGTGGCTCCTGAGGGAGCTGGTGGATGAAGTGGCTAAGCCACTATCCACCATATTTGAGAAGCTGTGGCACTCTGGTGAAGTTCCCACTGACTGCAAGAGGGCAAACATAACACCCATTTTTCCTCCCCACACACTTAAGCTATTCAGTCAACTCAGTACACGAGTCACTCTCCCTTAGGCTGGTGGTCCCAGCACTGGCACTTGCCAAGTCCCAGCAATATTTCTACCACTGTAACACAGCTGGGTTGCTGAGTCCACCTGAGCACCGCAGCTCCCCAGTAAACATAAGGAACTGGTGAGGAAGGACGTCCCAGTAAAGCAGGACTTGTTGAACTGATCTGTCAGAGACATGGCCTGGTGGAAACCCTGCACTCGCGTGGGATGGTGCCAGGTTTCTTTCTGAACACAGTACACCTCATCATTCAAGCATCACACTCATAATTATACCTAAACGTGAAACACAGACTTGCTGTTATTGTTTTCATAGAAAACCAATAAATCTTTCATTTCTGCTGGAAAGAGAATTACCAGCCCAACGCACTCAAGACACAGGCTGTGATCCAGCCTTTCAACATGGACTCAAATCTAAGCTTTTGTGTACAGTAAGTGAGCAAACTCATTCAGTCCCCAGTATGACCAGTACACTCGCAAACTGCGACATCAGATGGCACACTCAGCACCTAAGCTCATAGGCTGGTGGAAATACCACCCACAATTATACGGTACAGCTGGATACGGGTGCTTGCATAAATCCCATTCACGGCAGTGGTTTTTTTAAAAAAAAAAAAAAAAAACAAAAAGAAAATTAGAAGGAATACAAATGAAGTATGATGAATTTCAGCAGAGGTCTAGCTAGCACATATAGGTGGGATGAATGTATGATCCCTTGCACCATCTGCTCTGGTCTTCCCAGCCCTATCCTTTATCCCAACATAACTCTCCAGCAGTTTCTTGCTTATCAGAGATGTGATCTGAAGTTCTGCCACTAGACCAACTCAACACTCTTTTCTGCAGAAACTCAAGCAGTGGCTTTCCTGAGTAGTGTTTTTTTGGGGTTTTTTTTTGGTGCAGGGAACTTAATAGAGATGTTGAGCACAAGTGCTGGCTGCTTCCTACTCCTGCTGAAACCGGGAGCAGACCTCCTGCAGGAGGCAGCCCCAGGGAGCAGCTCTAATGCGAAGCAGCCTTTACCATTCACGAGAGCCGCAGCGCCAGGCTGCTGCTGCCAACTTCTCTGCCACGTTCATCCTGGCACTGCAGATCAGGAGGAGGAGCGGCATCCCGTGGCCACGCTGCCAGAGTGACACCCAGGTACCTGACGGGTGGCTGGACTCTGATCTCCCATCTAAGCACGAGTTGGCCACAAGTGGGAAAGCTCCACTGCTGCGGGTTGGGGGGACAGGCAAACAACATTTTAGAGGCAAATGCCCTGGGAGCAGCACTCGTCACTGGAGGAACCCAAGAGATCTGGAACAATTTGCCTTTTTGCTTTCAGTTTACTTCTTGCGACCTCACAGTAAACCGCTTAACCTTGTAGGCAATAAAGTGAGATGCCAGCATTTTCAGCTCATACTACTCACACTATGCTCTAATCCAGTTTGCATGTCCAGTCTTGTCATTAGCTGGAGGAAACATTAATCCAAGACAGTAGAAAAGAAGGAGTAAAAAATTGTTTCTGGAAATGCAATTATTCTAACGGCAAACTATGGATGTTTGTTATCTAGACCCACAGCTGAGTTAAACTGAAACATATTATATTTCACGAAAAAAAAGTTTTAACCATATGTTTAGTCATTTGTAAGCTCTTGATCCTAACGCACAACATAAGCTGCAATATCAGTGTCAAAAGTGCCTGATTTAAAGCATAAGAGGCAGAGTTACATGAAGTCAAGTTAAAGTCACTTCCGCAAGTTTGCAGGCAGAGACCTTCATATAGAGTGACAGGTACAGGGCAACACATCCTGGGGTCTGTGCCGGACAAGGGGGAAGAGGAAAGTTTTTTTCATTAAAAGTTTTTCTGTGAGATTGGCTACGGGGAAGATGATATAGCTGGGGGGGAAGACTGAGACAGCTAAAGAATAACACATGGTATGCTTTCAAAACATACAGCAACATGTGACATTTGTCTGCAAGTCTGGCGCAGAGGAGCCTGTGGTCTGGCAGCAGGGAGAATTTCTGCTTTTTATTTCTTAAATCATTGCAGACATTCGAACTAAAACCCCCACCTAATAGTCTGAGGGGAAGAACATAAAATCAGATTTTACGTACCAAACTTTCAGTCAGCCATTTTCTCAGCAGATTTTTATCCTCCAACTCAATTCCCACATCATTAAAGTGATGCTGTCTCTTTAAAACACAACGTGGTGCCGTGCCAAAGCCTGCAATAAGAATCACTGGCACCAAAACAGTCAAAGCACACAGCTTAATTCTCTACTTAATAAGACAATTAAAGAAGAGTATTTGGATACAGCAGTCTGCAAGTACCAACACAGAGCACTGATGTCTCCAAAGGCATGTTGATTTGAAGGCTTTATCAGAAAGCATCTGTCACAACCAGATGCCATCAACACCTGAGAAAAGTGGGAAATAAAGTGGGTTAATGTGGCTGTGCTACGCACAAAGGCTTACACTGCCCAAGTCCCTGTGAGCATTTTAGAGGGTACAGGATGAAGTGCCCTGATGTAAAAATGCTCATAGATTAAAATAAATTAAAATATATGTACATAGCTACCTCTGTTAAAAATAGTCTTGTGGAAACTACTCAAATTACAATGGAATTAAGAGTGCTGTGTATTTTGTGTATTCACTGCCATAATCATAGAAAGGCTTATATCAAGGCTGTTTTTAAATACTGTGCTTTGACAGATGCATTAATATACGTGGATGAATTGGGATACAGAGACTAATACAGACACCAGTGACTGCTCATGTGGAGTCTCTTGACCATATCTGCCTCTAAGTTTCCAATCAAATAATTCTCAGATGTCATCTCTTAGCAGGCTTCATCCTGCAGAGCTGAACCAAAGCTAGAGAGAAAGATAACAGCAGCGATATACGAACTAATTAGTCATTTGATTAGCTGACAAGAAGACAAGGTCCTGCAGTTCTGTGACCTAAAAATGCCACTGATGACCTTAAAACTCCATCTCAAGGGTGTCTGGAAATCTGTAACCTCCAGGGAGAGAGAGAGAGAAACGGGTGATGCCTAAACTGCATTAGCTCACGGGATGTTGAAACAGTGCAGACGTTAAGCCGAGGATAGGTGTGACATTTGAAGCAATCAGCCAGCAAAAGAGCACCTGCAGCACTGCACTCTGTTTGAACTGCTGCACCAAGGACTCCCAGTCCAGCCTACATGGGAGGTTTGTGGGACGAGTGGTTCAGCACACCCAGAAAGCACACCAGGACCACAGACCTCATCCTAGCAACCAACAACATACAGCAAGAGAGGAAAAAAATAAACCAGATAAAAATCCCCCAAGTGTTCCCCCTTCGTTACAGCAGGGCTAACAGCCAGCCAGTCCCACGTGGCAGCCCCTGGGCTGCAGCACGCCAAGAGAAGAGAGCGGATGAGGAAAGGAGTGAGACATCACTTTGAAGAAGACATCCTGAGCGGCTGCCTTCTTCACTTCCACTGGAAGGTCCTACACTTCACTGGAGATCTGATTCTGGCAAACCCCACGAATGCACTAGTTATTCCACAACGCAGTAACGGGAGGAGGGAGTGGGGCGATGCCAGGAGGTCCCCTTAAGATGCAAAGTTGCATTGTCAACAGCAAAGGAAGAAGACACCAAAATGACCAGGGTTAGGGGTCCCAAGTTGTTTTGGGCCCACCTCCTTCAGCCTGACAGCTGGAGCATGTCATCACCTGACTGCACCCAATGCACTAAAAGCTTCCAGCCTAATCTGAGGCAGTGCCTCCCTGGCAAGCCATCCGCTGGTGAAGAGGAACCCACAGTGACCAGAAATGGGCCAGCCCAAAGTGGGCAGCAGAAAGTAACACCAGTTCACAAGCAGTGAGTTCCTCTCTACCAAGAAAGCCCATCTCATCTCCCACCTTCAACAGCCTGGATGGAGTCTGACTCGGGTGTGTCTCCACCCTGAGAAGAGATTAAAGGAAACAAATGCTTTTGCAAAAAGATCCCCCTGCCATCTGCACCTTGGAAATGCCCTCTGGAACAGAGAAGAGGAAGATCCCTCACCCTGCACGCTCCTGGGAGAACGGTGCAACCTCCAGCGGCTGCCAGCACTGCCTCGTTTCATCCCTGTCCTCTCGACACAGATCCAGACCTGCCTTTCACCGCCCACTTCCCCCATGTGCTTTGTCCCAGAGGGATGAACTCACCTCCAGCATCAGTGAATTTCTCAAAAGTCCAACACATAGTTTAAATTTTACTCAGCCCTGCCAGAGGCCTTGGAGTAAAATGCAGAAGTAGGAACATTTTCTCAAATAGAAAATGAAGATTTAGAGTGCTGCAGCAGGGTCTGTAAAGAAGTGCAAGCTTTGCTGAGATAATGCAACGCCAATATGCACAGTGTTTCCCCCTCATTCCCTTTTCTCTGAAAAAAATTGGGAAAAGACCCCAACACCACACACAATAAATCAAAGATGAAAAAATTGGCCATGGACATGGTTCAGTAATACATGTGGTGTGCTCAGCCCTGTGTTCCCTTACAGCTCTCAGAAGCAGAGAGCAAAGTTAAGAATACAGTTACTGCAATTTCAAAGAAATCTAAGATTTCCAAATCGGACTTATTGTGAATTGAAACAAAACCTCAAAATGCTGAAATTCGCCACAAAAGGAATTCTAAAACAATCACTTGGAGTCCACTGGAGAAGCAATTATATTGCTACTGTATTTCCTACAATGGAATTACGCTTTAAAATTCTAAACAGAAACTTACTTAGACACAAAGCCTGTAAAACAATGAATTGCTAACACTCTCAGAAAAATCCTCCATCCCTTTTTTCTGCTATTTTTTTACAACACTGACCTGGTTTTCTAGAAGATTTTAGTGTTGATGACGCCAGATATTGGAATATGATTCCATCAACGAGTCCTAGCCAGGAAATACCAAAGCTGGGGTTGCCAAAGCAACATAATTAACTTGATCACGGTACATACACTGTGTGCCACTTCCCAAATGGCCCTTTAACACCCAGCTAAATCCTTGGCTTAAACGGTGCATCCGAATGAATTTCTCCTCTGAGTTCCTGAAGAACACAGAGCAAAAGGAGAAGTTGTCAGAATTACTAAAAGCCAAGTACCACTCTACTCCCTGGCCAAGGGTCCCCTGGGCTTGAAGAGGTCAAGGAGCAATTCTTGAGCCTACTCCCACAACTATGAATTGTAGCAATCACAGAAACACGTGACCCTCTTGCATGGAGCAAATGCATTTTGTAAAGATTCACTTTTAATTCACTGTTACCAAATTTAAGAGGTTTGATTCTTCTGTGGCATTATCAGTAAAATTACTACCACTCGGGCAGGGAGGCCCAAATGCTGGTGCTAAACCTTGATCCCGGGGCCACCAACTTCAAAACTTGAATAAGCTGTCACTAACTCAATGTGTACAGTGTATCAAAAATAAGAATCTGTCTGTTCATTTGGAAAAAAAAATAAAGAAAAGTAAGAAACAGAAAAAAAATTGAGTGATGGGCTTTCAGCCTGTCATCAGACCACTGTGACCTCAATTTTTGAGAAATAAAGTCAAAATCTATTCTTATCTTCAGAGATTCAAGATGTATTTACGTGTCAAACTTTCTCCCCCTTGTCCTTAGCCTTTGGGAAGCACACTAAAAATTATATCAAAGCCTGAAAACCCTGCGATCACATTCGCGTTCACCTTTGACCCAGGATGCCTACAGCTCTCACCAGCTCCTCAGCTCATCCTCACCATGCAGCGAAGGCGGCAGGTCTGGGAGCAAACTGCTCAGGATGAAATAAAGGCCACTTCGCACGGCAAAATCGTGCTGCCCTGCTCAAATTCTGAAGGCCAAAAAACTTTTCTTTGGCAGTTTTCCGCTTCTTTCTATCTCTGAAGGATATTTTACCACCATCTTCCTCTCCTTACCTACAAATATTTGATTATTCTCTTTGAAATGTCTCTGTAACATCTACAGGCGTAGGACGCCGAATGCAAACACTGATTGATTCTTTTTTAGCCATCAAATGTGCTTACACAGCAACTACACACAGCAAATGCACACAAATCTCACATTTCACGTTTTAAAATATGAACATGCTGTGTTTTTTTTATCAAACATAATGAATGAGCTTAAATATTAGAACTTGAAATTATTAAGTAAATCATAGCACCTGTAAAGCTTTTATTTGCATAACATTAATTCATGATGGCATGTAAAACAAATTCATCACTCACACTATATTGTAGTCTGATTTATGTTAGAATTGGAAAAAATAAAAATCTTGAGCACAAAATTATGTTGACAAGATGTACGTGCTCTTCGAAGCCCAAGATTTTTTTTTTTTCTGAAGCATCAAAACAACTAAATTATGAGAAAGAGGGCCGGGAGAAAGCATCTTTAAAAATGAATAACATACTAGCGTCACACATACACACTCTCCAGTTATTAATGTCAAGCATGGTGAAGATACTCTAGAAAATCATTACCATTCATAGCCACTAACAGCCATTAAATTTCAATCAATTCAACTTAACACAAGTGTACTTCAGCAGCCCTTACAGTTCCTTATAGAGGTGGCTCAGAAAGTCCTGTCTGACTTATTGCATTGTCCACCGCACAAAGGGGCATTGCTGAGCATTGCTGTGAAAAGGAGCGATCTTGGTGTTGGGAACTGATGCTCTTTTAACACCGCTGCAATCAACAGACCTTGCTTTTAAAGACGGTGTGATAAAAGGGCTCTAACAGAGCTCCTCAGGTCAGCATGGAGGGGAGCAATACACTGATTCTAGCTAGGAATGCCACTTTCCAAGCTGAAAAAAAAATAAAATTGTGAGATGTTTTTACGGGGTCTTCAATGAATTTTAGCGACAGAATCAAGCTGCTTAACACAGTGCTAAACAATTTCCAGGTGATCCGCTGCTTGAATAGAATATAATCACTAAATATACAGGACATTTAAACAAAACAGAATCTAACTTCCAGAGACTGGATATTTAAAGCTCCTAGTGATGACTATAAGCCACAGCACTGCAATATTACAGCATCTCCACTCTTTTGAATTGTATTTGTAACACGGGAAGTTTTTCCACTGCCATTGCAGGAATTAAGCTGTGCAGCTGCCCATCCCTCGCAGATCCTGGGAAGAACCAGCTGGTCCCCTGCTGGGGCTATTTGCCGCCTCATGGCAGGAATGAGGGACTGTGACCACAGGGTGCTCATCTCTGAGGGGCTGGACCCACACTGCGGGTGCTGTGCAGCAGACCATCCCATAGAAGGTGTCTTTCTCTGGAGAGATTTCATTAGTTCCTTCTGAAAGAGTTATCTACACTAAAATCCTACATTTCACAGGGGATAGAAGACTTTTTATTACTATTTTTTCGCCCCCCAGAAGCCCAGATTTTCTCAGCAGGGTTCATTCTGCTGGGCACAAAGTCCTTTCTCTAGATTTACAGGCAGTTAAAGCTTGCAGGTGTGTACTCATACAGAACAGAGAGTCACTCCACACACAGAAAAACAGATGCAGTCATAGATGTGCCATCACTGTAGCTGAAATTACAAGCTCAAGTCCAGAGTCCCTTTTGTGGCTTTTAGCTCATCCCTCAAAAGTATCAGGATTGAGGCTACTATTCATTAGGAGAGTATTTGGGACTATTCTACAGAACTCTATGGTTTTGCTTCCCCTGGGATTTAGACTTAGCATTTAACATGGGGTAGCAGTAAAGTTCTTTAGAATCAAGAAAGACCCAAGTAATCTCTCAGGCAGACATATGCTTCATTTTAACTCATTTCCCTACACTTACACGCTGCACTAAATGAAATGAAATTAATGTTAAAAGGGGCGTTTATTGAAAAATCTTCCAGTGACAGGTTCAGAAAGTGCCAGAGTTCAAGTAAATCGTTCCATGGAAAATGTTAGCAAAGCTTAATCATACTGGAAGCCACATTTAATTACAGCTTTTTAAGTCCATCTGGGAAAAAAGAAGCGACTTAAATATGTCACCTGAGATGATCTAGATACTGAAACTATTTGTAAGTTAACAAAAGCATTTGCATCACAAAGCGCTCTGGGGCAGCACCACGGCAAAGCAGATGTGTAATGAACAGGGATCACAGCACCAAAACAATCAGGACTGTAAATAACTACTACTAATCTGCAATCATTTAAATTTGGATTTAATTGCCAGGCAGCAAATACATTTAATTCTTGAAGAGGTAAATGCTCTGCGGAATACACGCTTAAAGGTATTTAGTGACAGAAGCACCACAGTCAAGAATCCGACAGTCACGAAGGCAGAGAAAAGCCAAGGAGCAGAGCTGGGGCTGCCATGAGATCACAACTTTAAACAAACTTTTCCCTGGAAGAGAATTAATAATGTGGCCATCCCCACTGTACATACTGTAACTGCTGCAGGAGTGACACAGTGAGGCACATGGGAGGCAAGAGGGTAGTGACTATAGAACAAAATTCAATCTAGTGGCTAATGAATAAAAAGTTCCTTTTATTTCTCAGTTGTTTTTGGTTCATTAAATTTTCCACAGATTTGCAGAGAAGAAAACGTGATCAATAAACCTTGACAAAAGTGAACATGTGAAAAAGGCGAGAGAAAGGCACAGGAAGATAAAAGTGATATCCCGATCACAGATTTCAGAGGCAGATGACCAGAGCTCTGGGCTGCTGAATAATCTGAATAGACCATCATTTCTTTACAGCCTTTTACTTTCTTTTCCCTGACTGTTGGAACTCTTCATTCAATACAATAGTAAATGCACTAAAACTTTTTTTCTTATGCTAATGGTCGAAATCGGGCGCTCACAGTTAAAACACACTTCCCACCAACTTGTTTTCTTTAAAAAAAAAAAAAAATTAACCTATTCAAGTTAAACTAAAATGTCAAAGACAGCTTAAGGCTTACTCTCACCATTCCTCAAAATTAATGGTTTTCTCCCCAGTAGATACAAAAAGAAAAGACTTGAATAAGGATAAAGCTGCAAGACTCTTTTCATATGAAAAAGAACACTTAGAAAGTAAAAAGAAATACATCCAGTACAAAGATCCTGGTACCTACAGTTCTAATTTGTATTGTTTCCTCTTAGAATATTTATAATTGCAGAAAGGTGACAGCCAATCGCAAATAATTGTGAAACGATGAGAAAAGATTCACCAGTGACTAATGTATTTGGGCAGTCATGCCCATGACAGTATCAGAAATGCTTCCACTCATTACAATGGGAGCCCAAGGGAGCCTATTTTCAATTTTTTTCTAATTTGGGTGTCCACTTCCAGGCACCGAGGCCTCTTTTTCGATGGTACTGAATATTCACAAATCCCAAACAATTTTTACAGCTCTGACCTTCTGAATTAAAGGACAACTTTCCTGTTCCCTTTGTGCAACACATTTCAGCTCTAGTGTATTTGGGTTCGCTTTGTTTATAGGAAGTTAAAGGGTATGGGGTGTGGTTTTACAGTAGCCAAGAGCGAATGAACCAAAGTTCTGTGACCTCTCCTGGACTACACACATCTAACATGTATTCACTCCCAACTGGAACTGGTCTGTGGAAAATTTGACCTGATTACCCACTATTTCCATTCCAGTCACTTGTTCACAAGGTAAACCTGCAACTTTGCCATGCGAGATGCAATTTTCATTCCTTTTACACCAAACACCAGTTAGTCTCTAGAAGATGCATATATATGGGATCTGCTGTATACACAGGTCATGAATTGTGCATATTCCATGCATACACAGAGATGTGTGTACATTTATGTAGATATGCACAGGCACACATGTATTATCTGCCTTTCTGACACAACACCTTCCTGCTGTCATTCATACAAGGATTCATTCTTTGCCGTTATTTTATTTACTGTTGTATTAAGTAACTCCTAAATACCTACTTGTTGTTTTGGTTTTCTTTAAAAGGGTCTTGGCAACAGAGCTGAAGCAAACCCTAAATACCACTTCATGCTTTGTGGCAAGTTGTCCAAATGTGCAACTGTTTAAAATATTTACCCAGGTACATAAGGGGGTTGTGCTACTCTCAAACAATGCCCTGGAATCTTTCTCATCAGTAAGAAAGCGGACAAAAAGCAGAGACCGCTTAACCTCAATGCCTTAGCAGCAAGTGAGAAGTGCAAATATTGCATTTCTATAAAGCCCTAGAAGCTTCATAGAAATGGAGTGGCAACTAATTAGTTTGATACTATAGTCACATCTAAAGTTCCTAAGTAGCTTCTTTGAAAAAACTCACTGCCTTGAAATCCTTGGCCAGATTATTAAGTGGAGGCTTTGTGAAGAGGCAATAGATAGGTGTTTGCTCCACAAATACATACAGATTTTGGTGACTGCTTACTGAATCCACTGCCTTCACTAATCTGCACTGGAAACTTCACTATGAACAGAGCACTTCTCAGAGCACAAAAGCATGAAGTATCTGTGTACCTTTCAGACTACAGGGCAAACAACTGGCTTACAGTAGGCCACCAAAAACAGGGGCAGGCAGTTAACCAAGTGTCCTCCGTACCTGCAAACAGAGAATGAGAATAATGCAACTGCTATTAGGTCATATCCTCTACCCTATCCTTAAATTTAAAAAAAAAAAAGAATGGGTCCAGAGGACTGAAAAATCCAAACGTTCTCAACAGAAATAAAGTATTGGGATCATGAAAAACGTATTTTCAAGTCAGACAAAACTGCAGCGATCACATAACTCTTTCTGTATACAGCTGATCACACAGCCCCAGAGCCTGTGCAGCTTCTATACAACTGTGCCACTGAAAGGGAAGTTGTGGTATTAACCTGTAAGATCATTAGAATCACAGAAAGTATAATCAAAAAAGGTTCTTTGACATAGAAGTTTAAACTGGTTTTCAAAACAATGACAAAAATACTGCTCATTATATATATGCAGCCAGAAGGCTGTCTTTTCTAAATGTAACTTCAGCGTGACATTTGGGAATGCAAGCTGCTATGTATTGATGTCTGAGGTCAAGTTTTGTTCTCTTTTATCCAAGTATAACCTGGAGCAGCTTCAATGAAATTATGCTAGATTTATATTGACATATGCATCTAGTTCAAATTCTTCTATGGCTCTAATTTTTCTCTAATTGAATGACCTAATACAAATAGTATTTGTCCATCTGTATACATCCCCTTTGACACACTGGAGAAAAAAAGAAAAAGACATTGAAAGGAAGTTGGAAACAGTCCTCGAGATCTGTTTTCCTTTGAAGAACAGCAGTTGCATTTCTGGGCACTTCAAAGTCACATACTTTAAGCAATAACAACATTCGAGACAAAGTGAATCTTACCTTAACTTGCTTTAAAGATCAGCTCTTTCACAAACACACACCAGAGGTTGGATATACACATACCCATGGATTAACAAGTTCATCTTCAGTGAATCAGGCACTTTTTTGTGCTACAGATAGGTCATGCTTTCAATCAAATAACAAATTTCCAAAAGTTGTTTACAGTGGAAAAGCCATAATGAATTTCATTCGCTTCTTAAAAGTTGTCAGTTTTGCAATAACATTCAATACATTTTTATTGCAATTCAAAGTTTGACAGGTGTCAACATTTCCTGACGTTCCAGCCAAAATACAAATTACCATATCCACCCATCAGAAAAGTTGAACCAAACCAATTCACCAAATGTAGTTGCCGTATGCAGCAATTATTATGCATTTCAAACATCCCAGCACCATAAACAATTAATTCTTCAGCAAGATCCTCTTTTCCGGAGGATCTTTTCCTTTCTTTTCTAATAAAGTTAAGTGTATTAGGTTTAGAACTAAAAAAAACCAAAAAAAACCCAAAACCAAACCCAAAAAGACCTCCAAAGTTTTTCTTAAAGCAAGGTAGCTAGAACAAACAGATAAAATCAGCAAGTCTTATAACAAATCAGTCTATTCCACTTGTGTGTATTTTGAATTTCATGGCTTATTTACTTAACTTTTTTGGCACCAACTCCACAGCACATGCCAATACAGTATTTGTTTAAATGCTGTTTTATGCACACACTAGTCAAACGCTTACTTTCAAATTCTTGTACATCCCAAGAGCCTCAGTTGCAAAAAAAAAAAAAAAAAGCAAAAAAAAAAAGCAGGGGATTGGCAGGGGGTGGACAAGGTTTTACAACTAGTGCCTTTATCTATGGCCGTAAAAATATAAACACGATACGCCAATAAAATGCTAATTTCTGTACGCACGAAGTTTTCCAGCACCTGGGGCAGTATGAAATGCGAGGGCAGCTATAGGAAGGCACAAGTTTCGCTGTCCCGGCCGGCGGTGACCCCCCACGCCTGGACACTTGGTCACCCGGGCCATGCACCGGGGGGCCGAGCCGGGTCCCGGCCCCGCGGAGGCGGCACCGCTCTGCGCGCACCGCACCGCGCCCGCGGCCAAGCCGCAGCCCCGGCCCGGCAAGTTTTGAAGCCCAGGCTGCAGGTTAGCTAAATGAGTAAATAAATAAATAAGCCCGTAAACCTCGGAAAAGCCGGCAGCAGGACCACGGATAAATCATCGTAAGCCCCCACGCTGGAAAAGTCAGGTTTCCCAGGAAATGATGGCAATCACTTGAGGCAGAAATGGCATCTAGATGAGCCCATCTCCCTCCCCTCCTCCCTGATTGTTTTAAAGCCACCGAGTCCGGGGGAAAAACTCTCAACTCTCTAAGTCCTTAATAGGATTGGAGTCCGGGTCTCTCCAAGCCGCTCCTCATCACACAGGGATCAAGTTGCAGCAGGGAATTTTTTAAATTCCTCAGCAAATATACTTGTCGAAAGATTGCCCCTCCCGGATGGGGGGATGACAAGGAGGCGAGGGGGCAACTTCATTTTTCTTCTGAAAAAAAGACAAACTCAATGCTGGCTTTGGGGAGCCCTGCCGTCCTCCGGGACCCAGGACAAGGCGGTCCCGGCAGCAGCCCGGGGCTGGGACTGTCACCGCAGCCGCCGGGAAAAACAATGGCCATGGAGGCACGGTCCCGGAGGAGTCTGGACGGGGAAAGGGGGGGACACACCGGACACACGCGCGGCCCCATCCTCCCCGCTCACCTGCGAGGTGAGGGGGGGACACACGGGACGGGCCCCCCTCGGGCACCCACTGAGAGGAGAGACCCTCACCAAATTTGTACGCTCCCTCACACACACCCCCCACCGGCGCAGGGCAGCTCCAACTAAAGGGGGAGAAAAGGAGGGGGAAAAAAAAAAAAAAAAAGAATAAAAAGCACAATGAAAAGAGACAATAAGCATCAACTTTACCCAAAAAGCGGAGCAGCAAGTTTTCAGCAGACGAGCGGTTGCCGCGGAGCAGCGCTGCTCCTCCGGACCCCCATCATAAACTTGGGGGAGGGGGGCGTGGGAGGGACTTTCCCTCCGTCCTTCCCTTTTGTGCCTCTCCCCTGCTCCGCTCCGCTCCTCGCCAAAAGCCGCCGCGGATCCCGGCGGCGGAGCGGTGTTCTCCCGGCTGCTGCCGCGGAGCAGCTCCGCGGGGGCGGGCGGGGAGGGAGGGCTGTGGAGGGCCGTGCAGGGCCGGGGGCGGCGTGCAGAGGTGCGGGGCTCCTGCTGCCCAGCCGCCCGAGCCGCCGGCGGGACACGGCACGCACCCGTACACGTACTTTATGTATATAATATATGTACGGACACATGCATACACACGATGGATGAAGTTGAGCAGCCTGCAGGAAGACGCTGGAGCGCTTTCAAGCCCTGACACAAGAGGAAAACTGGCTCTAGGGTCTGTTTTCTCTTCCACCCGCCCTTTAAGAAAAAAAAGGGAAACCTAAACCTTCCCACCCTTTCGGCGCGGGAGCAGCGCACCGCTCCGAATCTTCTCTCTCCTCCCCCCAGCCCGTTTCATCCCGGATCGCCCCCTCGCCTCGGCGAATCGCACCATTTTGGGTGCGGGGCTTTCTGTGGGGGGCGGTGGGATGCGCTCCGCCAGCCCGGCCCCGCCGCGCCGCTCGGGAGCGCCGGGATCCCCCTCACACCCCGCTCAGCTGCAGCGCATCTGCAACGAACCCACACAAATCCCCTTTCCTCAGGGAAAGCCGCCCCCCCCCGCCCCAAACAGCACAAGTTTGGCCTGTGCAGATTCGCTCGCGCAGAGGCGGGGATGGAGCTGGGGGTGGTTTTCCTCGAACTTTGGTGGTTGCTTTTTCCCCGCGAGTTTGCGCGACTTTTTCAAGCCCCCGCCCCAGCAGGGCTGGAGGCAGCAGAGCTCCGCGGAACATCCCCGCACACGAGCGGCTTTACCCGCGGGAACATCTAGGGGGAGAAAAGAATTCATTAAAGGCTGTTCCCTAAACGCGATAAGCAACCTCACCGGAGCACGATAATCTAGTTTCATCCTCGTGTTTTGGGACCGAGGCTACGAGGAGGGGAGAAAGAATCTCCAAAAGGTGCCCCGCTCCCACCGCGAGTATCTTTGCTTTTGCTCCGATCTACATTAAACAGCAGTACCAATGAGAAACGCAGCAGCCTGAACTTGGACTTTGGCCAGGCTGGGCTTGTTATTTGATTTGTTTTGATTTCTTTGGCTATGGAATTTATCAAAAGTTTAAAACACAACCAGATGCTGTTGGGAAGGGTCACTGCGCTGTACCCCAGAGCAAGCTCAAACTCGCCGTATCATCAGGGTATCTGACTCCGGCGGGATTATGGCCAGTACCATGGCAACCGCATGCCACATCAGCCCCCAGCTTCACTTTCAGTCCCTTGGGCAGTGTTAACATTTGCCAGCGGATTTGCCCGACACGCAGCCCAGGTCCGGGCAAGTGGAAAATGAGCACAAACCACTCAGAAACCTTCCTCTTCTAGCCCGTGCAAAGCAACCTGGCTGGACTGCTCCATACTACAGTTCTAATCCTAGAAAACAGCTACCAATTTGGGTGCCCTCTGTCTGAAAATTTGCACACGTACTATTTTTTCTTTTTTCTTTTTCGGACGGCATTAGAAGGCTGGTATTTGAGCATGACAACTGGTTCCCCATGCACTCCCAAATCCCATTTATTCCATTCAGATAGCCTGGGGAGGACTGTGAGGCGACAGGTTATTTTGCCAACCACCAATATTGCAAATTTTTTTTTTTTTGTAAAAATCTTGCATTAATATGCACTCACTGTTTTATCCAAAGAAATTCCCTCCTCTCTCCATGGTACATGTGCAGTCCGTGCTGGCACAGCAGCACAACCTTACCCCATCCAAGTGGATAACTTTGTGCTGAGAGGAGTTTCATTGCACCTACTACTGATGAGCACCATGCAAGGGGAGAAGGGGCTTTGGTTACCAAAAGTAGGATCAAAAAAAGTCTTTGATCTCCAAAAAACAAAGCCCACTTTTATTCCCAGGTTACTTTACTTGGGAAAGATGACCCGGCAGCTTGGGAGATAGGTTAGAATAAGGGGGGTTTGGATAGATCAAAAAGACAAGCTGGCAAAACATTAACACTAGATATGTTCTAAATTCTTGCTGCACAGTTACAAACATGTATACATCCAGACTGCTGGCCAAGAACATATTTAAAATCAAAAGGAGGAAGAATTAAAGGATTAATTCAGAGTTATGTAAAGAAGGACAGTTTTTCCTTCTAGAATTCTCACATGTCAATCCTTTAGAAGATGGAGATTTTTAAGCCTGAATGGAAACTCCTCCTTTTTGTCTGAAGGATGACGGCTGGCGACGGCTGGAGTTTTTTGAGAACTTTGAGTCGGCTTTTACATTATCTGCCTGCTGTAGCTCATCTATCCTTCCCTCTCCTGCTCTGCTCATTGAACTGCCCTCTCTTAATCTTCCATAGGTGTCCGAGATTAAATAGACGACAGAATGACTGACATTTGGTACACATAAAAGAACCAAAATATGAACAACGGGTCAAAGTGCAAACCTTCCCTCTGGTCTTCCCTCCTGCTCTTGTACAACTTGATAGGGATGAAACCAAGTCGGGATGTAAAGATATATGACAACGTGCACTTACTGTATCTTGCTGTAGCATGATCATGTGGATATAGAAGAGACATTCCAAAATGTTCAAGACTAAGGAAAGAGGGTTTTTTAATCACAATTTTAAAAAATCCTCTCACAATGATAAAAGATTGACATACCACCAGGTCCAGGATTGCTAATCTGGGATCTGTCCCAATTCTGTTAGGTCAATGGAAAGAATCTGGAAGTTAGACTAGCCTCAAAAGGCACAAATGTGGCTGTTAAAATGTTTGACATAGTTCTGAAAAAAGGTCTGTAATTCTTTATTAAAGTACATCTTAAAAGAAGATTGTTGAAAAACCAATGGGGAATGCTCCATTCTGTTCTGTTCGTGTCTATAGAACTTATTTCTATAAATCTTCATAAATCCTTATGATAAATTAAAAGGCCCATTTGAGTATTCCAAAGGATATTCACAGGTAGAAGCTACCAGAAAAAAAAAAAAACACATTTAAATATGCTTCTCTTTTAGAATGTAGAAAATAATTACATGTGGGATGATCACTAGGAGACAGAAGCCTAAAACCATGTTTCATGTAACTCATATCTTTATGATGTCTGGTTTAAGTCCAAGTGGGAAGTAGTACATGATCAGTTCTGCCCTGATTTAAACAGCTGTACCAGCTCTGGGGTCAATGAAGTTGCACTGAACCTGAATCCACCTCGTATCTATTGAATGTAATTAATCACAATGATATTTAATGAATTAACAATGTCATGTGCGGTGCTGGCTCAGAATTTTACTAAGAGAATGGGAAAGATTTTTTGGCACAGTAAATTCCTTTCTTCTTTTAAAGTTGCCCTGTTACCTGGGGGAAATCGTAATTATGGGTAGACAATGAGACAGTACTCATGGGGATGATATGCAGCTCTGATTCCTATCCGTCTCCATATATGTGTTGTCTCTTGTTTAAAGCTTCGGTGTGAAGTTTCTCAAGGCAGGTACCATCCTCCTGCATTCAACATTTTGATTAAGCCTTATTTTATTTTTCCTCTCTCCAAAGTATATTCAAATTATAACTTGGATGCTAATTTCCTGATAGTTGCTGCTTTGGTTTTGTTTGTTTGTTTTTGGGTTTGGTTTGGTTTGGGGTGGGGGGATTGGGAGGTTTTTTGCTTCATTGGAAGGATCCATTTTTGCCAGGTTTAATATGTATTGGATCATGAATATCGAACTCATGCCATAAACTCTTCTAAGGGTTTTCTGTGACTACAAAATGATACTTCTAGGCTACATCAGCAAAGAAGGTGGTACTTCTATTAACTGCAAACCTGGCCTGGAAGCCTGCCTGTCATTTCAGAGAGCATGCAAGATCTTATTCAACTTCAAATTGAAATGCCCTGCTAAAACAAAGTCTTATTCACATTACTGCCCATAAAATGGTAAGCAAACCATTTGAATGGGCATTCACCACGGACTAGAGATACACATGCCATCCTTACCTGTGTTAGCAGAAGGACAGAAGCATCTTCAAAGTGCACAGAGCCTGTCATGGCTGCGTGGTTTTCAAGAAGTGCTGCACTTGTGGCTGCTCTTGCCAGACCCAGCCTGTTGTCACATGGTGACAGGTCCCTTCTCACTCAGGTCTGAAAAAGGAAGCACAGTTTGTTCTAAGACTGGCAACTCCCAAGCTCAAACTACAGAAAGTTTAATATGAAAAGCTCAGGGATAAGTTATGCCTCTCACAGTGTTTCCACTTAGAAAAGCAGCAGTGCTATGTGCTTATGTGGGGAAAGGAAAACATAGAAGAAGAAGAAGAAGAAGAACTGCTTTTTGGCATAGATGTGAAAACAAAATGTACAGCTTCTGAGGGATGGTCTTTTCGCATAATCCTTTGCAGTTTCTCATTCTGTATTCCTCTTCTCCGTGTCCCTCTGACTGCAGCCCCCTTTGCCAGCCAGGAGATGGGCTATAGGGCTCTGCCTGCCTGGGAGGTTGAGAAGGGAGCAGGGCAGCACAGCAGCCTTGCAGGGCTCCTTTTGGGCTTCATCTGACCCCAGCAAAATGCTTGATTTGATGAGGGCCCAGATAACAATTCTCTTGCCCAGGGCTGATTGGGTTACTTGAAATCTGTTATCTCCTAATATGGGGAGGAGGAGAAGAGAGCAGGCACAGGAATGCACAGAATAGTAACTGGGATACCTGTAAATGGCATTGTGTGAAGAACTGCAAACAACTGGAATTGGCAGTGAACAGAAAGCAAAACTCGGACATTGATATAAAGTCAATGAGATTTGTTGGAAGCTGTATTTATATTTCATGCGGGAAAACTAACAGGAAGACTTTTCATTCTACTCCAGGAAGAGAAAATTTGTTAGGTTTTGCAGAAAAATAGAAATCCTTGTCAGTACAAAATGTATAACCTGGTGCTGTACCAGGTACATTATACCATATTGCATGTACGCAGTGTATATATACTGATGAATAATTTGCACTGATTTGCCCTGGTGTTGGACTGCTGAAACATTATCTACTGTGGCCAGTGTCTGTAGTGAAAGTTTGTGCTTTCTCCCAGCCAAAAAACTTTATCCATTTAAACTTCATAGTTGTATAAGCACTAATTAGGATCTCTAATGCTTATCTAATCCAAGGCCAGATAAAGAATCCCTGATACAGCTGGAAAGGAAATCCCAATTCATAGACCCAAATTCAGGCGACTAGATAATGCTGTCTCACAAAGAAATCCTTTGCCAGAGCTCGGTCTGCTTTATTCTGCCCTGACTTTAAGGGTGTATAAAGCATTCAAAATGATCTCATCTTACTTACTTTTGTAAATCAATTTTTCTAAGTCTTTTGGAGGAATTACAAATCCTCCATGCTGGATGGCATTTCAGCAAAAACATGAGCTCTTGTGCTAGCCCTAGTTTTAGGAGGCTGTAAAGGAATAAAAGCATTAGAAATAAGAATATGACCATATCATTGACATCTCAGAGTTCTTGTGTACTAAGGTCCCCTTTCTCCAGATAACACCTCCAGGGATTGCAAAACAACAGCTAAAGTTGTATAAATACTAAGAGTTTTGGAAAGGGCTCCAATTTTCCAGTACTCAGATTTTCAGAGGTAGCCTGCCTTCTTCGAAAATGAATTGTCTGTGAGTTATCTCAAGTCGAGCATCCAAAATACCCATCCTTTACTGTAAATCTTGACTAACATCTTACAATGATGAGCAAAGAATGTGGACACAGATATATGAAACTGCTGGCTGAACAGCAGGAGGTGTCTGAAAACTCCATCAAGCCAATGTGAATTTCCATTACATTTGTTGAATAAATGAGTGACACAAACATCTGGAATCAGAAAGACCCCAAATCCCTAAATGATAGCCCTCCTATGTACTGCCCACAGAGGTCCAGCCCGGTTTTGCTGAAGAGACAAGGAACATTTGCAATCATACCTAATATATTTCAAATTGGTTATATTGTTTATAGATTGCTTATGTCAAAACTGGTGTATTCTCTGGTGTGCTTTAGGATTTATGCATTCTAGTTCTTTGAAAGGTTTGTTCTTATTTGTTGCTACCTGCGAAAATATATATCTTGGCCCCAATTCACAGTGGAACAATGTTAGGTCATTATTCCTTGAATTGTTAGGCTGTAAAGAAGCAATTTCTCACTAACCTGTGACACAGGAAATTGTGATTCTGATGTCAGGTCATTGCTGGAGTTCCTTTTACAACAATCTGTTTTTCTGTCAGCAAATGACATTTATGTATTATTTCTAGAAAGTGTAGGCTTCAGTATTTTTGTATGTATACATTCAATATTTCTCTTCTGCCTCTTATTCTGCATAGCAGGGAGTTTTAATATATGATTCAAATGATAAATAAATATATTTTGATTGATAGTGCAAATACCTGGCAGCTGAAACTAGTGCTATCTCAAAGTGCTTCTCAGAATAGTTGAGTTTCCTGCTTTTGTTTTCACTGTGATTCCTTTCATGAAGCATTGCAATGAATGATTAATGCTTGGATACCCCTTTTCTCTGGATTTGCTGCTGAACTTAATGTGTTACTTTGTGCTCTGCGTGGAGGGAACACAACCCAAACTGCCACCGTGGCAAGATTCTATACCCTATTTAATTGGGCTTGGTGTTAGGAACCACAGTCACTCGTGAGCTTCAGAGCTTCCTGTGATGAGAATAAATATTTTTTACCAATGTACTGCAGCCTCATGCTGTTGTTTTATTCAATTCATTTGAAATTGGGTAACGTGTAAAACATTGGACAGATGACAGTGTGCATATGTTTTACCAGTAAATATGCATATTGACTACACAGGAAGTGGTTTACTGGCAGAATATGTTTTACATATACTTAGGGGATTGATGCTATAAAGTTACACATCCACAGAGACAAAAGTTATTTCCATTGATACGCACACAGCATCAAACCTTTCCACAGAATTAAAGCACCTCTCTCTCTGTTACTGGTTTTTAGGATAATATGCACAGAAAGGGAGCTCTGTAATACTAATATGATTTCTTTCTTCCAGAAGCATCCCAAACATTTCCAAAACAGCCTAGATCCTGCTGGCTTTACACACAGGAGGTGATCTGTGCATGTCTCATGGGCTAAGCAGGTGGGATAAAGTCCTCAGTGGAATGTAATGTAGACACTAGGTCACATAACCATACACAGGATAAACATGCAACTTCTATACATTGGAATCACATTACAATATTAAGTGTCTTTCTCTTAAATGCAGTAGCTATTTAATTATCCAAGACAATTTAGATCTGTTAATATATTTACAGAACAATGGCATCAGCAGAAGGTGATTAGCAAGGACCATATAAACTTTTACCAAAAAGTTTGAAATTAATTTCTACCACCTCCTAACCATCCATTCGTTTCAATCCATTGTTTCTGATGCATGGATTCAAATAAAGTTTTCCAAAACAGAATGAAAATTACAACATTTATACTAATAAACAAACCAAGGCGAAATAAATTCCACCCCTAAAGGCTTCCAAAATTTGGGTGAACAAATCCTAGAAAATATACTAGTAGCAATTTTACACACAAGAAGAGAGGTTATGCTACTAATGTGTAGCTTATTAATCTTTGATTTCCTCAGAATCAGCAATCAGGTAATTATTTAGCATAAAACATGGAAGGAAAAATACCCATTATATTATGTTGATATAAAAATGTGGGGTAAATCTGGTTATCTGATAATATGACCTCTTAATAGGACAATTAATCTTCTAGTATCACTGCAAATTTCTCAGTTCCAGCTGGCAGAGCTGATATGACATAACCCAAATGCTAAATGTAACGTGGTGAGAATGACTCACTCAGGCAGCCCCAAGGAGAGCTGAGCTTCCCCCAGCCAGGAGCTTGTGGCATGAACACATCCATACTGGCCATGCAGATTGTAATCAGTGCAAACAACAACAGTCCTCTCTTCAAAGATCACCTAAAGAAGTTGACAAACACTGAATACAGCCCAGTAGTCTCAATTTATGAATATATTCCAAATACCAGAAAGAATACTGTTTAAAAGTCCTTCTGTCATTTGGCTGCAGCACACGTAAGCGGCAGTAGGGTCCCCCAGAACTGATCTGGTAACTCATGGGATCCTGGTGCAGCCCAACAGTTTGTCACATCCTGAGACTTCTCTCAGCACACTCCCCCCAAATTGTCTGAAAACCACAGTGTTCTGAAATGAACACACTTAACCCAGTCAACATTTTCTTACACCATTAAATTACATTTTCCCCTTCTGACCACAGAAGAGTAAATCATGGTAAAAGTAATCAGGTACACCCTGAAGGATTGTCCTTGCCCAGCCTTTTCCTCAGCTTTCACAGAACGTCACAGCTGATGTCTGAAGTGTGGGACACTTTGGAAGATCATGACAAAAAGAGGGTGAATCTACAAAGTATTACAGCAAAGCACTTTCCACCAGCCTGGGTTAGGTCCCTCACTCTCCCAGGGGTGTTAGGCACAGCCCGCCTTAGTTCCTTTCCAAATGCTCTCTAGCCAGTGCCCTTTTTCTCCAGCTTTTCTAAAGAGTTGACTGCCCAGGAGAAAGTTATTTAATCAGGTTCTGGATGAGTCCAGAGAAAAACACAAAGCAAATACAGAAAAAGGCTGGAGCTGATGCAACCTGAGACAGTGCACACCCTGCAGTCAAAAGGTGGAAAGCTCAAACTGTATTGTAGGAGAATAACTCAATCAAGGAGTGACGAAAGCAGAACCACAAGAAAGCCCACAACAAACAAATCCAGCAGTTTAGAAGACCACAGTGAGCCCTGGGCCTTGCATGGGTACAGTCCCTGAGGAAATGGGCCATCCTAGATACAACGCTTTCCTGGGAACAAAGAGCTCCAGCCACAAGTGTGGTTCAGGGATTGCACAATTTGCAACTGAGCAGCTGAGCTGTGGTCTCCTTCCCGCCACCACCTTCAAAACGAGCTCCTGTGCACTGCAAAACACTCAGATTCCAGGAAGCAACTGGAGACAGTGAGCAGAAGGTACAGCAGAGACTCAGAGCACTGATGTTTTCTCAGTGATCGTCACTGGAATCACTGAATAGCAGGAGAGGGGCTCACATGCTTCTAGCGCAGCGCCAACAATACAGTCACAGAAATCAAAGTCGAAGAGCAGCTTTAAACAACTCCAGTCAACATTGGTAACAGCTCAGCAAGGAGAGCTCAGCCTCATGAAGTGCTGCCAGCGAGGGGGAAGGGTTTAGTGACATTCAGGAGGTCTGCACGGTGCTGTGGGGACTTTTACTGCAGAACATCTGGAAAAAGGGCTGGAAATGAGTTGCACATTTTTTAAAAATCCATTTTCCAAGATTTGAATTAGCTATCACATTTCTTTGACTACTTCAGTCTCCTGAAAGATTATGCCAGTTTCTGTTCCTACAAAATGGTTTGTAAGATCTTTTGGAAACAAATGGTCAGAGACCCCACCTTGCACTTTATCTGAAGGATGTCCAAGCAAACACTGCCTTCTCACATCATGCTAGGCATCGTCTCAATGCTGACCCAGCAGGAGGATTGCCATCAGCTGAGTCACCAAGACCGCTTCCTGCAGCTCCGCTGTGGTCCTTGAGGTATCCAATTCCGGAGCGGCACTGCCCTTGTCTGACCTCAGAGGGTTTTGGGAGCCCAGCACAAAGAAATTTCCATGTGAGCTACTCTCTGAGGGGCTCCTTCATTCATGCTAAGCTACATGGTTCTACTGCAATGGGTAAAAGGTTATGAAGAGAAGGAAGCACAGTAGGTATCTCCCTGTATGGAAATCACACTTGTGAAGACAGTTTTACAGCACTCAGCGCAGAAATGTTTAAGCAGCAGCTCAGTCATGGAGCAGTGCATGAGGAGAGTACAAAACCCATGAGAGGCAGATCTGATGGAGTGAGCTATGGGGATGCACTCACACAAGCAGCAAGAAAATCCTCTGAAGCTTTCCGTCCTGCCTTCTCTGTATATACCACATCTGCTCCAGAATGACGGAAGACTATTTTAGGCACAGTTTATGGAGTTTTTAAAAATGTTATTGGGACTATATTTTGTATCCTTTTGCCAGTAAAGCCAGATGACTGCACCATGAGCTTGATCTCCAGATGGTTTAAATCACGGGTCTTGCTCTAATTTGCTTCAGCAAAGGATCTGGCCCCATGAGTCTAAGTACACAAGGTAGATGAAGCTATAAAGAATGTGCCAAATGAGCTAAAATAGCTTTTCTAAAAATAAATACCACAACAGGACTTCCAGTGCTACACATAGGCATTAGGTCTGTCAAAATAGAGTTGCCAATCCCAGGCATTCAAAAATCATGAGTTGGCCATAAGGCTGGCTTTAAAAAAGCCCACAAGATTAAAAAGAAACAAGCAAACAGTAATATCTGTACCTCTTTTGGTTTGCATTCCTGGTGTTTTTGAGTCTTCAGGACAAACCTTGGTCATCTTTGAAAGATTTCTCTGGGTTTTTTTTTTTCTTCTTTCCTCTTTTTTTTTTCCCCTTGGAAGCATCAAGGCTAGAAACTTGCTGCTAAGAAAAGAATATTAAAAAAAGAGAGAGAGAGAAAGATTCTCATGTAATTGCCTGACTTCAGAAACTAAGCTTTTAAGAAGAATATCATGAGACTCATGATAAAATCATGAGAGTTGGCAACACTATTAGTGAGCTGGAAATGATATAAAGCTCCCACTTCTGCAGTCTATGAAGTATTGGACTTTTAGTCACAAGCTTTTTATGCACAGAAAACCTGTCACTGCCATATAACTGGGCTTTTCATTGCCACAGCCCTCAGATTTCCATTAGATCGATTCAGATAGTTTCTAGGGACCTTCTGTTTGCATGCAGTCAAAAAATACTTGGCAACAAAAGACTTGCAGCAAATTGCAGATGGACACAAATGGGAATGGGCTTGAAGCAGGCTGGGAGCCTCAAGGAAGGGCTACATCTGGGGGAAATGAAGTATTTCCACACGGCTGTATTTGCTGGACTTGTACAGCTCTCTGAAGAGCCAAACCCTCCCCCAGAGATGGATCTGCAAATCCACCTTTTACACTGAAAAACTAGTAGGATCCCGGGGCAGGGAAAGAACAAACAAACCTAGAGAATTGCTTTGGCAACTTGACATCTGCAAAATGCGTGGAAAAGATTACCATGTAACAAGGGCAAAGAAGCTCCCAGCAGCATGGGGCACCAGAAGTGTCCTGATTATTGTGTGCAATCGGTGCTAATCCACCACAACAGGAGTAATTCAAATTAGATGTGTGGAGAAGTGAGATCACCACCTTACAGGATATAGCCAGTTTGGGGCATAATTCCCCCTCTCAAAAAGAGATTGTGTGACCTTTATGTGTCTGATGCTGCCACAGTGGAATAGGTCAGTCCAGCTGTAACAAGCTCTAGTCAACTCTGTGAGATTACAAAGTCCTTACCTAGGTCACAGGAAAGTGGGAGATTGCTCCATGCCCTTGAAAACCTATTAGGAAGCATTGATCCTCTCAAATGAAAGTTTGAAAGACTTGCACTAGAGTTAGGAAAACAGATACAGGTAGGTGTGAGTACATCACACTTCTCTGGGACTGTTAAAAGGCCCCCACTGCTGAAGCAACAGCACATGACAAAGTTAACACATCCAGAAGCGTAATTTGTTATTTGCCTTTGTATGCAAAGCTCACACATGTTCCTTCAGAAGCGAAAATTCAGGTGCTGGTGGCTGCTTTGTGGCTAATGGACCTTAAATCCCCAACACTTTTGGGGAAATCTGTGCTGCAGTTTTAGCTGGAGAGACCTTGACCCTTAAAGAGCTCATCTACCTCCTCAGCACAGACTGCAGAGCCAGGAGAGCACTATAGCAAACTTAGTCGTTGGTAAGGGAGAAGTCACCACAACCAGCTGTCATCAATGTTGCACCAAAGTAAAGCAGGAAAAAATCCATTAAACACTAGCACAAGATCCAGTAGAATTTCTTAAGGATGTAAATAACAAATTCCAGGGGAGAAAATGTGCACCTAGATGAAGAGTCCTGTGAGTCAAGGTTATCTTTTCAGGGATCTGTAACAGTTTATGGGTTTGAGTGAAACAAGAAAAATCTGGTAGTTATAGCAGAGTTTGCTTTGAATTTTGAAGACAGGACTGGAACCTGGAGAACCTCATGCAAGCACAGGAGCATCAGGACTGCAGATTTTATTGCTGGGACATTTTGAAGTGCTGGACCTGCCCAAATGAAAGGAGCTCATCACTTGCAAGAGAAAAGGGCACTGAAAAACTCTGGAATATGGAACCAGGAGAGCTACCACCTCTTAGAAAGTATGTTCAATTCCTTTAGCATTCAGAGAGGAAAAAAATTGGTTTGTGTCATAGTGCTGGGCTTTTTGAGATACCCTGTGTCCTGAAATCCCAAAGAGCCACAACACACATCCTAGATCTGTAGGAGAGTGGTTTGGCCAACACACTCCTTCTTGCAGAGCCCTGGAGGAGCTGTGTAGGTCCTGTGGAGATGCAAAGTGCATCTGATGTATGCTCATCATCTCTCAGGAACCACGTGTCCCGCTGTGAAGGTACTGCAGACTGAGCTCAGGTGAGATCCATCAATAAGTAAACGAACTTGTTGAATTCTAAAAAAATTGGTGAAGAGCACATCACCATATCTATTCTGGTTCCAAAGTATCTATACATGAAACAGTTCAACTACAAAGCTGGCAAGTAGACGATGCTCAATTAACGGACCAGAACGAGGATTTCAATTATGACAATCTGCCACCTAGTGGGAGAGTGAAATTCACACCTTAACCAGGCATTGAGATAGCTAAAAAAGCCTTTGTGAAGCCTGGCGAGAGAGGAACGACCTATTTTAGAAAAGTGTAAGATGCACAGACAAGGCTCTCCATGGATAAGCAACCCTCGGCTGGCATTTTAACGTCCCAAGGGCAGTGCATCTGGCCATAAATGTATAACAGGAATATATAACGTGTTTATACCATATATGATGCTCATAACATTACTTGTGTGTGTGTGCTCTTGCATATTTACATCAGAACCAGACAGAACTTTGTTAAAAGTCACCATGTAGCATCCCATTGATGTGATAACTGAGCACAGCCCAAGTCACCTTCCAGCTACCCAACAACAAAATTTCACACAGCTAAGGGAGACTGCACGTGGCTTCAGAACAGTCCTAAGATGTGTATACAGAGCCAAATTTCCCCACAGGATTCTGTTTCATTCTGTTGGTGATTAGCATCCTGAGGATCATACCACCATTTTGAAGCACAGGAAATCTGATTTTCAGGATACCCCTGAAGACAGCAACTTTTTTGTGTGGGAGACACTACTGGAGCTGTAGGATAACAGTATTTTTGGAGGGAGCTGCTTAGGAGAGACAATCTGTAATGGTCAGCGCTTCTCCAGAAGTGAGCAACTTTATGTTAAATGTATCTGTGGGATTTTAATGGCAACGCTGGCTGTTTGCATCATGCATTTCTGGCATCTCCGTAATTAACTACATCAGTTGCTGCTGGCTAGCTTTTTGCTTTGCCTGACCCTGGAAAACAAAGAGGTACCACCAAATCACTCCATAGTTCTCTTTCATACCACCATCCAGGTAATTTCCTCCACTGTGGCCAGGGCATTCAGGAGCGAGCCCACATTTCATTGTCCGACTTCAGGTCTAGTCAGGTCTGATCAGTTTGTTTGCTACTATTGGTTTTATACAGATGTGCAATTCCAATCCATGTGAAGATGTTTCTTTAATAACTGACCCTTGTTTGTGTGTTTTTCTACGGGACACAAAGACTTTTTTTAGTCTGAAGTTTCAGTTATTAGTTTACACAAAAATGTAATTGTTCTAAGTCCAACTCTGCCATCTTGTGGTAGATATTAAAAGGTACCGTTTAACCTTTCGTAATTCCTGGCCATAACTGTGTATACTGGATATAAAATATGTTTGCTGAAGACCCATTATACCAGCTTTCCAATAACTGAAAGAAGCCTACAAAAAAGCTGGAGAGAGACTTTTTACAAGGTCAATGAGTGATAGGACAAGGGGCAATGGCGTTAAACTGAAACAGGGCAGGTTTAAATTAGATATAAAAAAGAAATTCTTCACTCTGAGTGTTGTGAGACACTGGCACAGGTTGCCCTGAGATGTTGTGGATGCCCCATCCGTGGAAGTGTTCAAGGCCAGATTGGATGGGGCACTAAGCAACCTGGTCCAGTGGAAGGTGTCCCTGTCCAAGGCATGGGGCTTAAAACTAGATGATCTATGAGGTCCTTTCCATCCCAAACCATTCTATGATTTCACCATTATAAAGTATTTATGGTAAATATTCTCTTCTGCATTGCAAGGAATACCTCTATCCTTCAATGAGATAGATTAAAAAGTGAATTGCCTCTGAAGCTGTTTGCTTTTCATGTTGTCTTGGATAATGAAAGGCTGACATTTGTTTCACATTTGTGAGGAGCTGGCTTGTAGTCAGGTTTACTTCCCAGTTCTCATGCAACGGTTCCATGCTGCAGTGTTTGGATTATAAACAGGGGAGTATTTAAACTCAGGCAATTACTTTTCCTCCTCACTGAGGTCTAGGTAGGAGCCAAGTTTTGAACAAAGCAGTTCAGTCAATTATATGCAAAAATTATTATAAAGCAAAGAACCATTTAAACCTTTTTGGAAAACTGATATTTGCACAGTGCCAAGACTCAACTCGAAGTAGTTTCCTCTCTGAAAGCAGTGACCTAGCCTGTCTCCCACATTGGGAACAGACACTTCAGAGGAAGGAGTAAGAAATCCTGCTTTCAAAGAGTGACTCATCTTGGTCTTCTCCTCCTTCCCTGTTCAGCCAGCAGTTGGCAAGCCAGGGAAAACGAACACCTTGTTCTCACTGTGACGTTGCAGTCACACCTAGTGTAGCAACATGAACTTCCCTTCACCCTGGCTCACCATTCAGGTCTCAAGTGACCCCCTCTTGAAATGAAATCTTGACTTACTCAGTATCTGAAAAGCCTCAGCTTGGTCTTCTCCACACCTTATAAAGGACTGAAGTGCTCATGGTCTGTGTGTCAAATGAAACCATTGCAGACTGGCAGGGAGCTGAGCTCCAGACATGGACCAGAACACTGCCATGTTGAGCTCAGGGGAGTCTCCAGCCACCAGGTCCACAGTATTCAGGGTGGTTCAAGAGACTACCACCTTGTCAACCTTCACCACTAATGCATTTGTCCCATCTAATTTTGTTCTGCTGACACCTTTAATACTGGTGTGCACATCCTTTTCAGATGTAGCAAGGCACTGGATTTGGAGCTCTGGTTTGAAGCCACATCAAATTATAGCAATATTTTGAATATACAAACATAGATTGAAAGTTCTGGTGTGACCTTTCCCATTCCTTTCTTTCCCCTTTCCTTTCTTCTACTAAAATAATTTATGCATATAGAACTGCAAACCCATGAGCAAACCTGTGGAAAATAAAAGGTATCACAAAGGCCTTGCAATTAGTGCCTAACATCCAGCCAAGCTCATCTCCTACTTCCCAGTCACATCAAATTGTGATCTTTGTCCTCCCAGTTTCCTACCTGCTGCGGCGACGTGTCTCCTGCGGCACCTTGGAGGAGGCCAAGCTCGGCAGCTGAGGAAGCCAGATGTCAGGGCCTACAAAGGAAGTTTTCAGCAGTGGCAGCTGCTTGTCAGATCACGTTCCCCCAAAGGCTTATCTTTGGCTCTGACAGTGTATCTGTTGGTGGCCATGGCTGGTCTTCCTAAAAGTCATATGTGGGATCGGCTCCCAGTGGTAAACTCAAGTTTCTTCTCCTGAAAGGCAGTCTCCACTGATTTGTAGCTCTGAGAAAATGTTCATTCTTTTTTCTCACGTTCTCAGAAAGAGTTTATGTTCAGTTTGTATAAAACTGAATTATTAAGAAAGGTAACTTCCTACAACTTCTTTAGAAGAGAATGAAACCTCTTTTATTTGTGTGGTTTTAAATGATAATTTCCATAATAACAAATATATACATTCTTACCTACAAAAGTTTTTATCCTTGGATAGGAACTGGCTTTGGGATATTTATGATGGGTATTGATTTTCATTTGAAGCAGAGGAAACTAAGACAGATCTTTTTGAATTCAGGCACTCCATAGCACTTAAAAGAGTCTTTGGTTATGAGATTACCTTGTAAACATAATGATCAAACGAGGCTTCAGAATGACATGTTAGAAAAGTCAGCATTTACCCACAGATTGAAAATATTTGAGACAATCTCTGTCACAAAGTAAACAGAGACCTGTGTCGTTAAATGAGACTTCACCTTGAACTGTGAGTCAGGCAAACGCCATGTCTGTCTTCAAGTACTCTTCCCCCTTTTCCTCTGGGCAGGTCTATTGGAAGATGGCATTTTTCTGCTGCTGCTGTTGGTTGTGCTCTTGCTGCCTGGGCACTGGCTTGGTGGCTGGTCACAAAGCTGGGATTCGGGATTTTGGCTGCTGTTGCCTGTGAAAGGAGGAGAGCACACTGACAAAGAGGGCACAGTGTATCGATTAAACCCTTAACCACAGTGGTGCTAAGGGCCCTGTAAATGTTCTGTTTGATGGCTCATAAGAACAAATGCCTTGGACTGAGAGGAACATTAACCCTATTCCTGTTCTACCAGGGAAGCATTCCAGGTCCTGCTCCTGATCCCTGTGGCTGTCCCACCTGAAGGGAGCACTGTTACCAGCCTGAGAATTCCTGAGGATTTGGATGCTGCAGTGTACACCTGAGTGTCTAAGTCATTTGATGGTCAACCATACCCTCTCATCCTCTCAGTCACTTCTTTGGACAGCAAATGACATCACCAGTATGTGATATAAAGACGTTTAATTTCAGATTTTACATTTACAGTCCTTGAAGTTTATGAAGCGTTCCTCTTTAAGATTTTCTGAGGATACAAGGCACAAAGCATACCCTGCTGAATTTCTGTTCTCTTAGGTCAGACCCTTCTTGTCCTGGAAACTTTTGACTTCTCTTTTTGCTTCTCTCTGCCCTTGTCAGAATTTTTGGATTTTTTGTCAGATGCCACTGCTCACTGAAAACACCACTGCTGCTGAATGTAAGGCAGCATAGAGACTCTTAATAAGGATCATATAGTTCTACTCAAGATACATGCAGATTAATGAAGTTTAATGTGAATAGTTTTGCTAGATTAAGAGAGGTTTCACAATTTCTAAGGTTATTTAAGGAGCCGATCTCTGCCACATGTGAGGAGCTGCTTCATTATTCAGTCCCCTGATGGCATTACCCTATGTACAACCAAAACCTCTCTCACATTTGATCATTTTCCTACCTTCCCTACAGACAAAGTTTTCTGGAGCAGCCTCAGTTGAGTTAGCTGTGATGATGTGAACTGTGCTCTGCAGCTCAGACCAGCTGATGGAAACACCCCCTATATGTTTTACAGCAACTGTGAACAGCAGCTTAATGGATCACCATGAAAGCTTTGTGGGTGGGTTATGATTAAAAGAGAGACATGGACTACAGAGAAGCCCTGGCATGCAAAGAGGAGTTTCAGAAGTGCACAGCAGCCTGCTCATGGTGACAATCACAGCGGCTGCAGGGTATGAGCTGGAGGCT
Source organism: Cnemophilus loriae (assembly GCA_013397755.1). Lineage (NCBI taxonomy): Eukaryota > Metazoa > Chordata > Aves > Passeriformes > Corvidae > Cnemophilus > Cnemophilus loriae. The sequence goes on from VZTF01002407.1 coordinate 796,732, forward strand.
ATGCTCTAGTGCCAGTCTCCTGGCACGGATGCCACATGAACCTCTGCTTTGCCCACAGGGAAGCAGCCATATACCATCAGCATTGCGAAAGCTGCAGGATCTCCTCCCCGTCTCTCAGAGTGTCTCACTGCTGTTGGCATCTGTATGGGATCAGATGAGACTTACTGTGCCATGGTATATGGACATAGTTAAGAAATCCAGCTCATTCCTTTGTGTTTCCTTCAGGCCAAAGGGATGCTCACCCATGGTTTCTGTCCTACCTACAAGGCAAGTGCGCTTTGTCACTGGTTAACAGCTCTGTTGTCTTTAAATCAGTGCAGCTTTCATCAGGACAGGTAGTTAGGATTTTTCTTGTTATGTCAGGGTGTCAACAGAGAATTGTAAAGCCTTTCCTACCTGCGTTGCACTTCTGCTACACCTAACTCTAGTGACACCCTCAGAGATCCAGGCAGAGACAGCCCTAGGCCAGGCAGTAGATGGCACCAATGTACAGCAGTTACAGTACGCACAAAAAAGCAGTTATAAGGAAAAAAAAAATTACACTGCTCTTGCTGCTTACAGCCCTTCTGTTTGATCTTGGCTCAAAAACATCTTTTCTAGTGATCATTTCTCCATAGCAAAACCCAGATCCCTGCACCTTCAGGTGTAAGCACAATTCAAGGCTCTCTGCAATCAGTTTTTCTCTTTTCCTCTTCAGTTCATCATTCTATAAAATCAACACAAGAATTAGGAAGCAGGATCTCCTCATCTCTGCTTCATGCCTGTAGCTGATCATAAACATCCTGTACTGCTCTCTTCCCAACTGCTAAATCTGGTTCACAGTCAGGGTATCCATGCATATACCCAAATTTCAAGCTGACAGCCATATTTGAATGTGGAGGGAACTTCTTTGGGAGGGATGCTGCTGGTTCCACTTCCTCTCTGTGCTCTGGACCATAATCTCTTTCCCAGGAGCCATTGGTGAGTTTTCTCCAATGGAGATTTCTGGCTGTCACAGGGTCCTTGGACATCAGCAGAATTGTCTCTTTCTTGCTCTTATCCAGAAACACGTTACAGTTTGTTTCACACCCTTTGCTATTGCTCTTAAGTTTCTGACAGTACTCTATGGCCTGTGGATGTGGATTTTGATGCAGGAGAAAGAGGCACATATAGACCTTTAAAACCTTCATGTTTATTAACATGGTTGCCTGCAATTTTGGAGGTCTGTCATGACCCAATTGCTTCTTTAGTCCTAATATCTTGGTGCACTGAGGATTGCCTCACACTTTGCTTACCTGTACTCATAACTCCATTTTAGATCTGCGGCAGGATGAGGAACTCTTGTGTTCATGGCTTTGCTAACAAAGGGGAACACAAGGCAATAGAGTCCATGGCACTGCCTTAAATACCTCCTGAATAATTATGACAGTGCCATTTGGTGTCTCTACTCCCCTCCTCCCCTCCTGTAGTCACTCAAGGTTCAGATCCAGGCTGCCAAAACTAGCTAAGCATCTCCCAACTCTATAAAACCCACATGAGGCAGACTGTTTGTACTTACAGAGGGGTTTCACCTGAGACCTGCAGGGTCACAGTTTCTGCAGAGACAGAAAGAGCAACACCTCCAGAGTTGCAAGAGACTATTCTGGCTACCATATAAAGTATCTCAAAGCATTATTTCTGTAGAACAGATAATTTTTCTGAAACTTTAAAATAGTGATAAAAAAAACCACAAGAAAACCTGGCAAGCTGTCACTGTCCTCCTACAGCTTTTAGCCAGCTCTTCTTTATGATAAACACATTATTGGCCCTATATAATTTTCATATTCCCAGCAATTGTTCCGTTTGGTCTGCCCCTTTCTCTCCTACTCTGATTCCACTCAGGAGTTTGTTTCAAGGAACTTGAAGTTTTAAGATAAGTTTTAGCTATGGTGTTGTGTCCACCTGAATTCATTAGAAGGTGAGTTCCCTTTGCTTAACTGAGTCAGAATAACCTTGTTCTGAATCACATGTAGGTACTTGAGGGGAATCTCTTTGGCTCAGGAAGACAAATTATAAAAGACTTCAAGTCTTGGTGGCCTCTCCAATAGTTCAGAAGATCCTGCTCTGTGGGGATTACAGATGGTCCAGTAGGCACTACAGACAAATTTAGGAGACAGAGATTCTCTAGAAGCACAGATTTCTTTTCTGTTCTTGTCAGAATTGCTTAAATCTCTGCAGTCTCCTTTCCTCATCTCCCTTTCATTTCCTCGCCAGGGTGCAGTTACGAGACTGGAAGTAAACAGTCAGATATTTGCTCTGTGTTAATAAAATCACATATAGGTCCCTTCATCCCCAGTTCTAAGGACAATAAAGTAAAACATTTGTGAAGAATTATAATCCACTTTGTTCTGAAACAACCTTGAAAGCCAAAGAAGGATTTCACATCGGCATGTAGTTTTACACCAACAGGCACATTTAGAACATTATGACTCATATAAGTATTTCTGGGTCAGAGGAAAAAGGGTTATTTACCTTTTGCTGAAGAGCTACAGTCCTTCAAGGGAGAGGAAAAAGCAAATTGGAACATTGTAGCTGGGTCATCAGCACCAGGTTTCTACAGTCCTTGTCACGGTATATGAAAGGCGAGTAAGGAAAGAAATACGTTTCTCCTTTACCTTCCCCCCAGCCCTAGACATCTCTAATCACAAACCAGCTCTCAAAACCCAATTTAAACTTTCTCATCGAAGATCTAAAACTTCAAGACTGGACCATGCAAAACGACAAACACAGGATAAATTAATGACACAGCCTGTTGGGGGTGGGGGGTGGTTCACTGTGACTCATGGGCATTTGTAGGTGAAACTGCGTGGGTGATCTCAGATTAGTAATGCTGATAACTGTTATTTGGCCACTTAATATAGATGGATACAGTGGACAAGATTTGGAACATACAGTCTTTGGGAAATGGACCGTGCACCATGCTGCAGAAAAGGACAAAACTATAGGAAGCAGAGACATGTATTGGTACCTGCTGTAGAAATGCTCTTCCCTCAGCCCAAATCTGGTGACTGATTTAAACCTGGCTGTGTGAAGAAAACACACCAAATAGATGCACTGCTCACAGCATTATGGTCCTCTCATGTCCCTTAGCACCGTGTATTCCCGGGAAGTGTGCCCCTCTCCGAAACACTCAGGTCCCAAACCAAAACTTTGCCATGTTGAGCTAGATCTGCCACTGCCTGGGTGTAAGAGTGATGGCCATCAGGGCTCTGTGCCACTAGGACTTTCTGTACACCAAGAAGCTCTGCTGCAGATCAGCAGAGAGCCAGCAATGCTAGCATTTCAAAGTAACAGTTCAAAAGACTCTGCTTTAGTGGACACTGACAAAGTTATAGTCCTTTCTGGATGTACAGCCCAGAGTGTCATGAGAATGCTGTTCTGTGGTTGTTCAAGGTCAGAAAGGTACATATTTGAAGATATCTAGAGGTTATATTTCTTGGTAATGCATGATATCTATTGAGTCATATATGTGCAAGGGTCTTCCCACCCCAGGTAATTCCTCTCCACCATCTCCACCCAGCAGGCTTGAAGAAGCTACAATTTCTCTTTATGAGAGTTAGAGTTGTTTGAATAGAGGATGCTAAAAGGCCTGAAAGATCATGTTGGGTAGGGAGCATCAGCTAGTTTAGCTTTGTCAGAGGAGGAGGATGAAATAAAGGCAGGCAACTGCTATTCTGGCTCCTGCATATGCTCAGTAGCTAGACCTAGTTAGAAAAATCTACTCTGACGTTCAAGGCAATACATTCTATTTGTCAGCTGATTGGTTTGATGGGGACAGTCAAATCTGCCAGCAATAGATACAGTGCACTGAGTAACATCCTCCATAGCACAGCAGTGCCTTGGCAGTTCATAGAGAACATGGGACTTACGGTGTTCTACCAGCATGGAAAGAATTCCTGAATCAGGGTCTGTGATTCTGATAATTCTGTCACTGAGGTATCCTGTGGGATGGTGAGAGATAGATGAATATCTAGAGATGCTTTCCATAAGATTAAAAGAATAAAGCAGAGCACTACAGATCATCCCAGCATTACTGGGAAACCTAGTGTGCTTGCTCTGTACCACCACAGTAAGATCTCCTAAGGATAATACAACATCCATGTCCTAAAGATGACACAACATCAATATCCAGATTTGCAGGAAGGCAGCCAGGGAATATTGGATCAAATTCGTCTGTGTACCCAGCATTAAATTGTCTGCTGTAATTGATACTGAAGTTAGAACTTGAGCTTCCCAAGGAAGCAGTAAAGCACTGAGTCCCCACTGGTTTTGGTTCCCTAACAAACACTGTCTCTATGAAGTCACTTAAAGAAGGAGTTCATGTGGAAGCAACATATTTAGGACGTATGAGGTAAGACTTACCATTCAGTCAAGAGTCCTGGATCAAGCACATGGTGCGCTGACTAAATTAGAACACAGGAATGGTTATAAGATCAGAGGTTAAAAGAGATCTGTGTGGTATTCAACTGTGAGACTTGCCATTCACATTTCTACATATCCCTGTAGCACTCCACTGTGAGAGTTGCCATTTACTCTGCTATTTTACACATTTTAAGCAATTTTAATTCATGCAACAGTCCTTCCTCTTCTCCAACCATTATTCAGTTCCCACAAAAGCATTATAAACAGTTTTTAGACATCCAGGTAGCCTGTATGTACTGGCTTCCCCTTATCCACATGCTTGCTGACCTCTTCAAAGAACCCCAGTAAACTGTGATGCCTGAGCAAAAAAGGTTCATTTAGGTTCCCTCCCATGCAGTTCTCTGTCCATCAGACACTGGCCAGTTGCTTTAACCTCATGCGTCTGAAGCAATATCTGCATTTATTCTTGATGCCCTTTGATAATGGTTCTTAGGATGCTGAATCAAAGTACTTTGTGGTCACTATTACAGAACTACTCTTTGACTACTCCATGGTCTATTTCTTCAGCCATACCTCCAAGATATTTAAATTCCCAATAAATTTGCAGATGGTACTTTTTTCACTTCCTTTTCTGAAGCAAATAAGATACTTATACTCATCAGTTGTGGGCAGACAACTTGACATAAAAGGCAGGGTTCAAAGCCTGAGATTTTCTGCATTCTAATTGCCAAATTGAAACAAAAATAAAAGATCTTATCTGAGATAAATTACTGTTACATAATTAACACTACTTACATGAAAATATGTTATGTTCTAAAAATGCTAGAGGGTAAAAAAAATACAACAACAATGATGAGATGAAGAAAAAAAACCAGTGTACTCCAATTTTCAGGCACGAGTGGGAAGGAACTGCAGAATGCTGGGACAAAGATGTGTAGGACAAATATATCGCCTGCTTGTGTACTGTTACCAAAATACTCACTGAAACACATGGGGCATAAACAACCCTATTTAGAATACAAGATTGCACACATAGTTAAAAAGCTGGGAAAATAACTTGAAAACCTAATGAGCATCAAATGGATACTGTGGAGGAAAATGCCAGAGAAATGGCAGGTGTGAAGGCTACGTAAGATCATCTTCGATGAACAAGTCAAGAGGGTTATGAGTACTTAAGATTTGTATCACTTCTTCAGATTATAGATGATAGCTCTTAACAGGAGGATGCTACTGACGAATTACATTGTCAAAATATTGTTGTTATATAGGCATGAAGGGTAAAATATGTTTAAACACACAGTTTTGGATATAGTGAGATATCTGTTCAGCTCAAAGGAAAAGATGCAGATATTGCTTAAAAAGTAGGATCCTTTCTGCAATCAGAAATGTGCATGCTGGGATAAAACCATTCATGTGAGCCGTGGGCATGACACTTCCAGAAAGATACAGAGCATGAAGAGAACAAGCGTGAGAGGTCATGGATTTATAGACCTCTGACCAAGAAAGTAATGTTGACATTACTGTATTTAGAAGAGGCTGGAGATATATAATGGTCTGCAAACATGCAAAAGATTGCTTTGCAGAGTGAAGTCAACGTTTGTGTTTAACCGTTTTAAAATTGTGACAAAGATTAGATTGATATCAGAAAAAACTTACTAACTGTGGGGGTAGGGAAGCCTGAGATGACTGAGGAATTTCCACAATGGGAGCTTCCCTGCAAGCATGTTAAACAAATACCTGTTGGGGGAAATTCAGGTGTGGTTGATCCTGTTCTCTACCAGTGGACTCCTCTAAGTCCCTCCAGCCCCATCAGTGATCTCTGTATTTCTAGGAAGTTTTGTACAAGGTTAGGTGTTTATGAAAAGATGACGATGACTTAGCTCACCATATTTTTTCTAAATGTTATAAATACTGATTTTTAAAAAAGGTAAGAATTTAAAAACAGACATTCCCATGAAAATTATTAGTTTTAAATCAAAAACTAATCCCCTTATCAGAATATTTCAAATGAAAACAAATATTCTGATTGAAAAAAAAAAAAAAAGCTCCAGTTTAGGATTGTTTCCCTGGTAACCAGGAACACTGTCATTCTGTGGACTTGTTCTTCCCATTCTCCCTCATGTGCCAGGCTCCCAGCTTGCCCAGCACTCCTGCGGCTGGGACTCCTGTTAGGGGTGCTCCCCCTCTTCCAATGGGTGGATCATGAAACATTATGGGATGTGCAGACCAAGGCAGATGCATGGCTGGAAGAGAACAGGATCAAGAGAAACAACACAGTTTCAGTGAAATCACCTAGCAAAATATGTAAGGAGAAATAGGTTGAGTATAACTTTTTATTAAATTAACCTCTTCGGGTTTTTAGGGAACAAATATCTGTCTCTTGTCCCCCACCTTGGACAGCTTGAGGCCAAATAAGCAATTTATGAGAAGCTCCAGACAGCTGCTTTCATATTTCTGATATATCACAAGGAATTATCTGATTCTGGGGTTTTTTTACTTCTTTGGTTTCCCTCAGACGAAGAGATTGCATTCATTGCAGCCCTTGGAAGTGTCAACATTGTGCAGTTCCCCTAAAGCAAGATTCAGCCCCTGCCAGGCTGTGCTCAGGGGCTCAGCACTGGTCTCAAAACATGAGAAAACAAACCACCTATAAAATAGACATCCCTTCATCCCAAATCAATGGGAAGTCTATCACCTTTTATTAATAATGTCTCTTCCAGATGAATGATCTGGTGGGACAACAATTTCCCTGTCCTGTGCTCACATTTCAGAGGGGTACTCTAAAAGGAGCAGCTGGTTGACTTCATGGAATAGACCTGCAACTCCAGTGGAGTCCAAAGGGGTATTTTGGGTGAGACACTTCAATAACAACTTCACAGAGTGCTCAGGTGAGTGGCAGTGCCCCGCCTAAATATTTGACCTGAAGTTGCTCACTGATCAGGCTCTCCAGGCTGACTTCTTTGATGGATCAATTTGGAACGTGTTAATGGCATTACTCAGCACAATAAATAAAATGCGACTCACCTTAACGTTTCTTGGAAGGAGTCATGGAGTTTATGACACCCAGTGGGAACAGCAAGAGAGGGTCATCTGGAAGGAACAGGGAAACATGCCGAGTGCTCACAAGGGAAATTTTGAGAAACAGATGGAGAAAACATCAGAATTCTCAGTAGCCCCCAAGGAACAGATGAAAAACTTTTGGGTCAATAAGCCAGAGAGTGAAAGGCTCAGAAACAAGGTTTTTGGTCGAATTATCTGGTCCACATAGTGGGAAATGCTAATAATCCACTAGCTCCTCCAGTCTTCATGGGTGCAAAATGTTGAAAAACTTCTGAGGTGAAGCAGTAGGAAAGATATTTCCCATGTTATTTATGGGAAATAAAATTTTTTGTTAAGTGGAAAGGAAGGCTTTTTATTCTCTGAAGAACCTTATAAAGAATCTGAATTTTTCTTTTTTTGATGATAAAATCGATAGGAGAGGGAATTTTCTAACCTGATCATCAGATCTGTTAGTGAAGGCTCAATTGGTGCAGAAACACAACACAATAACAATTTTAGATGGAAGTACCATTTGTAGCTGTTAAATTACCCAAAGGATCTTTCACATGAATGCTCTGGACTGAATAGCATGTGCGTACACATTCCAGTCATGGATCCAAAACAAATTAGGAAGCTAATACACACCCTCCACTGGGACTTAATTGACCATTAGTTTCCTAGGTTCTGAAAAATCATGTCATTATATCTAACTTATTTCAACATTGCCTTTTTACTCCCATAGGATTCTAGTGCTACATACATTTTAAAAAAATGCATTCCCCCACCACAAAAATACTACTGCCTTTTGAGGGTGAAAGCTTCTGCCCAGCAACACTTCACAACTGATGTGGACATTTTTACTCAGGAATTGAAAGATACCATATCTCAGTACAATTACGCAGAAGAATGTAGGTCGGACAAACATAATTACCAATTACAGAGTTTTGACGAAGATGTGTCAGTAATAAGCTCACTGCTGGGAAACAGTATAGCTAGTTCGTAATAATAAATTTCCTTTAGACATCAGCCTCTCCCCAAAGATTCACACCAATAAAATGTAGCAGAAATATAACAAAATCCCTTCAACTGTCTGAAGGGAGTTTATCTTTTGGGAAGAAGAGCAAAAACAAGCAGATAAAAATTGAAAGTAACTATAATTTCAGGGCTAACTGTAGCCATTCCAAACCTAGACCTTTCATGAGCAAGTTCTTGGGATTTTAGCAGTGCAGACAGTTGCACAACAGGCAGCCCAGCTTTGTGTTTGAGATCAGCAAAAACCCCCTATGAATTTGACACCTCTAGGAACACTGAACTGGAGTCTCGGTTTGATATTGAGTTGGAAAGTGCCAGTCTCAGACTCAAGTGTAACTTCTGCAGAAATAACCCCAAGTATTCTTGGCAGATCATCTTTACTTGCATACCCTTTGGTCTTCTGAAGCTGGTCAGCTGTGCGGTGGGGTAAGAGTGAATTTGAAGGTGATAAACCTAAGGAAGAGCTAAGCTTTGTGGTTTGCTTGTGACCTCTTAAATTCCCTGTACACGGGGCTCTGTTTGGAGCACGAGTAGGCAACATATTCTCAGTTTCCTTTGAGCAGGCAACTCACCACCTTCTGCATTTTGATCGGTGCTGAGCCAGCCCGAACCACCCGTTAGCTGCAAAGCGCACCCCTGATTTTATGGTTCCCTGTGTTCCTTAAGAAACAGTTAATCATGTGACTCTCCGAGCCTGGAGATTTTGCAACTGTCACAAGGCTGCACCAGACAGGTACCTCGGTCAGGTATTTGGACTTTCTTTAAACTCCATAAAAAAAACAAACAAAGGGGTTGACCTTGTACTGTACGTGCATGAACGCAGGATTTAAACAGATGCAGAAAAGATCAAGAATTTCAAATAGGCCCAGGAGAATGCCACTCTGCAGGAGTATATTAGGGTTCAGTGTAAAATCTCACCACAGAAAAAGAAATTAAATGAAATAAAAAATAAGTGTAAACCCCAAGAGTACTAGTAAAGATGTTGAACACTCTACTCCAGTTCCTGTTTTCTGACACTAATCATACATACAAAAACGTGTGTCCATTTCACAGAGCAAATGACAATGCCCTCCTAATTCCAGCAGCTGTATCTCCATCCTCATTTGAAAGACACTACAGAAGTGTAAAACATAGCAATCAGAGATACAGACAGACCTGATCTATCAACCCTTGCACGTGTCTAAGAAGGATGGCACCATAAATAATTGGATTATTTTGTTTTTTATCATGCATCTTTCATTAAGCATCTGTAACTCTCAGTGACTTCCAGATCCCACGTTCATGGCGAGGACAATATCCACTTGGAAGAAACTAAGGGCAGTATTTTAGGTAGGTAGAAGGCAGGTATTGAAACACAGTTAGAAGTGTTAGACACTGTTGCACACTTATAAACAGCCATAGGTAGTGCGATGTCTATACATCATCAAGAGACTGGATTTTATTCTAAATAAGGAAAAATATCCAAGTGACAGAGGCTTTACATGTCCACTGATGCATTTCTAAAAAAGACATGCCGTGTTTCAAGTATGAGTTATAGGACCAGATGCTGGAATCTGGGTGAAGAATTATAGGCTGCGTTTATGGGAGGTCAGGTCGGGTAACCACAATGGCCTGAAAAATATATTAATCTCATTTGAAGGATGGAATGGAATGCAACCTTTAAGTTAATATAAATACACCATCTGCAGCAGTGAGCCCTGAGGAAGGCATCAGAATATGGAGCAATTTAGGCAGAGAGGAATGAACCGAATGTGAGATAAGGCCAAAATGAAAAGCAAAGCCTGATGTCTGTTATCCTCCAGAGAAGGTGAGGTTCAGGCCTGAATCCAGTGCACGATTCCCAGACCTGACCCGTGTTTCTGGAGAAATCTTAATGATCTCGTTAATCCTGGGTGCAATGCAGTTCATCCAAATGGGAGTGAGGAAGTGATGAGATGACAACCTGTGCTTATGCATTTACATCAGGAGAAGATACTGCATCCAACATGAACTACTCATTTTGCAACTCATTCTGATTAACAGAGAATGTAGCAGTCATACAGCTGGCAAATGACATTATCCTAAGAGCTGGTAATTAAAAGTGGACAAAATTAAGACAATTGTAGCTGGTGCTTCCCAATGGCTAATATCCTCCAGCTGAGGAAAATTATGAGAAAACAGTGAGTGGGAGGAAGAAATCAGAGAAGAAAACATGAATAGAAATCAGAAGTTCTTTCAGAATACTCAGTCCATCAGCATCATCAAGGACAGACTGGCTAAGGCTCAATTGCTCCAGTGGTAAACCAAAAGTGTTTTAAAGATTCAACAAATGGGGAAAATACAGCAACTGTCTGAAGTGAAGAGAAACTGATATTGGAAAAAAAAAACATCGTGAAAAACTGGCCCATGTCAATGCTGAGCAGGATTTTTGAGGAGTGTTTGAATTGCATTCAGTAAAATTGCGAACAACAATACGAAACGCCAGACTTGTTCAATAAAGGTTTCCGTTTGGTATTTTGAAAAGTAATATCTTGATGGTGTTTATATGAGACCAAAGTTGAATAAGTACTTTCCAGCCCATTAGGAAATAAGCAGGATGTTAAACATCATCCAGTAGAGATAAACATTTTTAAATCAGCAGGCCTGGATAAATAACACCCGGGGGTCCTAAAATATTTGACTGAGGAGAACTCTGGCTTGCTAATGTTAATTTTTAAAAAATTTTAATATCAGAGGGATTCCAGGTGACTGGAAGCAGGGTAGTAACCTGGGGGGAAAAATAAAGAAAGCAAGAGATAGAGATAAAGAGAGAGAAGGGGAGAGAGGGAGAACAGGAAACCAAGTGTAATTACAGGGGAGTTATTGAGAAGCTAACCTCACATCAATCCCAAGTAAAAAAGTGGAAAAACTGAGACAGGACTGAACTGCTAAAACACGAAAGAACAAGATTTTAATTACTGCCAGTCAATGTGGGTTTATGGAAAATAGCTCAAATAAAACTGGTTTCATGTTCTGCCTGCAAAAAAAAGCCAACTGTACAGATGTAGCAGGCTTTCTCGAGGCTTTAGACTTAGTGCATGACACGCTTACTAGATAAACACTATATAACATGAAGGAAACTTATGTTAAATGGGTAAGACATGGCTGTTTAGCATAACTCAAAACCCAGCTGCGTCAATCAGATCATCATTAAATGAGGATTCTTTACTGGCTTTCCGCAGGGCTTTGAAGTATACTCGGTGCTATTCAGCGTTTTCACTGATGCTCTGCAAGGGAATATAAAGTCAGCACTGATAGACAGATGGCTGACACAAATATTAGCAGCCTGGTAAATAACGATGAGGAGAAAATACTAATGCTGACAGTATTTTGGGTCACTTGCTAAAGGGAGCCCATTTGAATGAAATGCAGTTAGTGCAAAGGTGGTCTGTAAGGCAGAGAGCAAAATAAACCTGATAGGACCCTGGATCCTGGAAAGCTGTGATTCTGGAGAATGGTTTGGGAATCACAGTGCGCAAGTAACGCAGCATGAAAGTACTAATTCCAGAAAGACTATAAAAAAGGACAAGTTGTTCCCATGATCCATATACCCACAAATAAGGGAGCAGCAAGCACTCCTCACAGTACAACATCTCACAGAAGTCTGGTCCAGTTTTTACCAACCTCTATAAACAACTGAAATGGCAAGAAAGAACGAGTGTTAGACTGACCTGATGAATGAAGGAGACACCTGACTGTGAGAGATTTAAAGACTCATCTACTAGAGTTTATTGTGAAGAAAAAGATGAGTGATGTCTTGATTACACTGTGTAGTTACTTCCAGAAAAGAACGTACTGGATACTAAAGGGTTCTTACATCTGGCAGAGAAAAGCATAATGAGAACCGGTAACTGGAAGTTGAAATCAGAAATTCAAAACGGTCACAATTTTTCAAACAGTGACAGCGATTAACCACTGCGACAAACTTCTAAAGGAGATGATTGATTATCCATTTCCTGATGTATTCATATCAAAATTAGATGCTTTTCCAGAAAATATATTTTAGCCAAAATAAAAGCTATGCTTAATTCAAATGCAAAGTATTGGGTAACAGCACAAAATATAAAAGTCTATTACATGTGGGAGAGAAAATGTGATGACTGCATGGTCTTCTCTGAGTGCAGAATCTCTGGATGTCTGCAAGAAAGTTACCTCTAATCTGGTAGAGCAGTGCAATCTAGTAGAGGAAAAGATTTTTAAACCAAAATGAAAGTGAGCTAAAAATTAATAATAAAGTGACTAATTAACCACTGGACATGCTGATGGTACTACAACTCCAACAACTGTACATCTAGGATGGATTTTTAAAAATAAATTTTTTAAAACTGAAAAAAAAAAAAACAAAAAAACCCCCAAATGTGAAACAGAGAAATAATTGTTTCTAGTTGTCAGCATTGCAGACTAATTTTCTGGGGGAATTGTTGAACCCTTGAAGTTTTTAACACTTCTTTAAACAAACACTTTCAGTTCCTCGGAGAAAAGGGGGCTAAGGAGCAACCTCATAGTTCTGTACAGCTTCAAGAGGAAGGGAAGCAGAGAGAGAGGTACTGATCCCTTCTCCCTGAGATCCAGCGACAGGATACATGGAAATGCTTAAAAACTATTCTAAGAGAAGGTTCAGACAGGACATTATGAAGCAATTCTTTACCAAGGGAGAGGTCAAACACTGGAACGGGCTTCCTAGAGAGGTGGTCAATGCCCCAAGCCTGTCATTGTTTAAGGGGTATTTGGACAATGGCCTTAACAGGCTTTAACTTTTGGTCACAGAATCACAGAATATTCTGAGTTGGGAGCGACCCACAAGGATCAGCTCCAAACTGGTCGGGCAGCTGGACTAGATGATCATTGTAGGTCCCTTTCAATTGGGATAGTCTATTCTATTCTATAACACTGATTCTGCCTAGGGAGGGATAGGACTAGATTACCTGCTGAGATCCCACCTATTACTATCATTTCTGTGCTATTCAAGTAAAAGTCATGGTTGTGATGCTAAAAGTAATGAGGACAGATAGGACCTCTGTTATGCAGAAGGTCTAATACAATGAAAATTTGAGCATTACATTATGTGATGTTACAAAACTTCTATAGCTCAGTTACTCTAGAAGGTATATCTGCCTGCTTTTCATTATCCCAGTGTCTGAGATCAGAAATTGAGGTTCTGGTTATCTAATACCTATCTCAGTACTTACCTGCCCTGAAGCCCTGTAGCAGTTCAAGTGCTTTTTGAGAAATGGTATTTTTCAGGTCATCTGAGGCCAAAGTGGATTACGGTGAACTTGAAAATTCAAAGCACCATGCAAAGCTGGCAGGGTCCTCCCCAGCAGGGACACATCTGAGTCAAGATGATTCACAACCAGGCCTGTACAAATAACTAATTTTTCAGTTTGCCAGGTGAACTTGAAGGGAGAAAAAACATTCACACTGCCCTGAAGTAAAGTTCATGTCTGTTTGTTGATGAAAAGAACTATGAAAAAAGAAGTTATTTTCATCAGTCTGACTAAACTGTTTTGTTTGATTTGAAATTGTTTTGTCTTTGTGGTCTGTTGCATATAAACATAAATTTATGGAAAATTTTCTTCAAAAGTCCACCCATAACAGAATTTTTGAGTGGTGAACAAATGATTCACCTCCCAAAATTTCTGTGGCTTTGTTCAGACTTTTCTACGCATTTCAGCTTCAACAGATACACTAATGGATCCAGATAGTATCAAAATGGATCAGAGAGTCACAGCCCTTCAAAATCTGGCCAGATACAAGCTGCAGTGGAAAAGTCCAGAGGAACTTATTGACAGGAATTACTCTCTGGAAATTCCCCTAAAAAACAACATTCAGGCAGAGAAAGCTTTGTGCAGCCAGACCTTCTCCTTAAAACTACTGGATATGAGTAAAAGAAAATGCCTCTTTTTCCTGTCTCTGATACTGTCCATTTAGCAGAAACGATGTGGTTTTCTGTCCCCCTGCCCAGTGCTGCAGCTACACAGCCATGAGCACCACAAAGCGTCGCCCACCTTTCTCCAGCTCTGCACAGAAAGCCTGGTACCCAGAGGGAGCTGAGTTGCTCCACTTCACATGGAAATTCCTCAGTCAAAATACATTATAGAAAAAGATATTATTTTTAAAAGAGACAAAGCTATATCATTAGTGCTGCAAGACGTGCTTTTCAAACACATATATTGAACAAAGATAACACCCTCCTGAGCACCGACTTCAGCTCAGCTTGGGATGTGGCTGTGCAGAAAGAGTGCTCCCAGCAGTTTGGACAATCACATGGGAGGGACTTGATGGAAAGTTCAACACCTTCCCAGGAAATACAAACAGCCTCTGAAAATGCACCACAATCACAGCTGGCTGATACTTACATACATACATATATGTATATATATAAAGCTGTTTCCAAATTGTTAGAAAATTCAGTAGACTCAACCTCTGCAATAGGCATATGTTAGGCATGATAAGGAAACAGATACTTAACTGAGCAGTCAGAAACTCTTCATCAGTTCTTTTTCTGTGATTAAAAAACTCTCAGTTTGTGATTTTTATTTTTTTTTGCAGAAACACGTTGACGTCCAGAAAACTTGCATCAAGAACAGAACACAGTTTTGAGTCCACAGACAGGAAGATCTTAGGCTTATTTCAAAATATGGTAACCAAAAGGCCTGAAAATCCTTGTATACCTTTTTCTGCTTTTGTGAATGATAATCATTTTACAAAGTGAAATAAGTTAATGTATATATGAAGAGAGAATGATAGCTCAGATTTAGGATGCCCACTTTTAGGCAGCTCTGTTTTAGTTTGTGTTCAACTGTATTCACACCATGCTCCATCCAAAAGGCTGAAGGGTTTAAGTGTGAAGTGATTCCATACAGTAGCTATTTTGACTTATTAGACATTGATTTACTGCTTAACTGGTGGGCAACCATGGCAAAAGTTAAGATTGCATTGGTCTGTGCACCCGATGGTGCCGCAGACCTCAGGAGTCTGGGCACTGCCCAACAGCCCTGTCCCTCCATGGAGTGCAGTGCCTTTTGTTCAAGTGCAGGATGGGAGCACTGCACCCACTGCCAAGTTTTACTCTTGAGGAGAAATTTTGGATTTGCAGCTATCCCCTAGAATAAAGCCCCGATATTTGGTCGAGGACTACATAATCTTATCTACCTTCTTTAAATTATTTGCACTACATTATTCTTTGGCTGGCTAAGTATCACACCAGCTTAAAAAGAAATATAGAAATATTTCCCAAGGCAGTGTACTGCCATGATGAAGGGCATTAAACATATACCTGAAATACTCTAAATTTTGCTTTCCACCTGACTGGCATTGACCAGACCCAGCTTCGGTTTCGTTTCACAGAGCTCAACTGGATTTACAATGTCAAGAAGTAAAAAATAAAAATAATGATAACACCTTCTTTTCGTGCCACGAAAATAGACCACCTTTTCCGTATATGCCAGGTGCAAATCCCCTGGAAAATGAAGGTGCCATTTTTCCAGCCTACTGCTTCCAGAGCCACATTTGAGGGCTGCACCAGGAGGGGGCAGGAGAAAGCCGTCCGTGCCTTCCCACCGAGGGAAACCCTGGCAAAACCGATTGAAAACTTCCCCAAGCTCCAAGTTAGCTTCTGTGCTCCTGGCACCATCCCTCTGTTACACACATCAAATGATATGTGCAGAGCACTCCGAGTGTGGATTATTTGCAGGCAGAGATCCTGCAAATCCGGGTTTGTAATGCATCCCACGGTGTGATGGCCAGGCTCCCTGACAGCCTCCAGCCTGGTCCAACTTCGCTTCCTCCCCAGTTAGCAGGAATTTTGACACTGAGATAAATGAGTTTTGGCTAATTTTCTCTTACAGCCCTTTGACGTAAAGACCATCTCAGCCTCAGCATTTGTGCAGCGCTTCTAAAGAGCCTCCCCGTGCTCTGTGCAGCAATCAACAACAATAACAGTGCAGCAGATGAGACTGAATGTGGTCCCGTATCGCTAAAGGCGGGGCAGATCAGTGCTGATAAGGCACCTAGTGGTTGTCTGAATAGAGCAGCCCTGCCACACCGCAGAGTCACTTGTCACATTCAGGGTGGCTGAGCAGGTCCCCAAGGGTGCAGGGTACAGGCTGTGTCCGGATAAGTCTCAGTTTTCTGAGAAAACTACTTCAGACACTTATCTTTGTGGGGGAACTGAGAACTGGATGGTGGGGAAGACTCATACGTTTCAAAACTTCCAGCTTCTGGGAGGGTCGGGAAAAAAAGTAAAAAAACCCAGTCTTCTCTTGTGGTATTTGGAATTTCTGCTTTCAATCATAGCCAGAAACCAGAGATGTGAAGCCGTATGAGAATTAAATATGTAAGGGAAAAAAAAAAAATCAACCAACCTTTGCTGAACAACAAAGAAGACTTGGCTCATGTTGGTTTCCAACTATGGGTGAAGGTTCAAGTCACTTACTTCAAAAATACATTACTCATGAATGAGCTTTATTAAGAAACCTTGTGCTCCTATAACTCTTTCCATGTGAGGTTTTCAAGTACTTTATGGAATTAAGCAAAACAACCCTGGGAGGTAGATTAGTTCTAACATCCCCACATTACAGATGGGAAAACTGAACGCTAAGCACATTTGTAGGAGAGCCAGAAATAATATTACCTAACTCTCATGTACTGCTTTTCAGCAGTAGATCTCACATCTTTACAATAGAAGAACCATTATCCTTACTTTATAAAAAGGCAAAGTGACTTGCTTGTCCTGGCCAATAGCTGAGCTGAGTGAGAGGAGCCAGTTCTTCCCAGTCCCAAGGCCTGATTTTACTAACTAAATGACCAAACCACACTCTTTAATATTAAGCAATTATGCAAACACACACATTTAAAAAAAACCAAAACAACAACAACAACAAAAACCAAAGAAAATGCATCAGGGTTGATTTTTGGAAAGCCAAAAATATGTTTTCTAATACTGAGGATTTTCTTGATTGAGTGTACCTCATATCCCACTGGTGCACTGCATCTTTGCTTTGCTAGTGAACATGGGAAAATAAGAAAATTGAATCTTTTCACGTTAATCATGTGGTATTACCTGACCACAGACAGCATCAGCAGAAAAATTTAACATCAAAGAAGACTGTTCTATGGTCCTTTTGATGTTGCAAACCTCAACACAGAGGAGATAGTTCAAGTTTTCAGAGAACTAATGACACATGAACATGGAAGGGGTCATGATGTTGCTGTTAAAAAAAAAAAAAAAAAATTCAGCAACCCTCTCCCCTCAAATAAAATTTTCATTTTTACAGCTTTTTCCCTTATTTCAGGAAAAGCAAACTTTCAAGCTCTTTTACTCTAAAACTGTGTTGCTTTGCACCCAAATGCCTTTTGGCAAGATCTCTTGTCCCAGAGCAAGTCCCCAGTGAGCCGAGTACTCAACAGACAAAATAGGAAGGTGGTGATGTCCCCAGAGAGCTTTCCATCTAGTCCCACTGAAGCATTGTTCCACCCCAAGAAATTCCCTCTGCTTCCTCTGGGAAGGAATTATTATTAATAATTATTTTGGGCCCAGAAATAACAGTCTAAAAGCAGGCAGTGTAGAGGCTTTTGAACTAACAAATAAGACAACGAAAGCTCATACACAGTTCTGGGAGGAAAAATCATGACCAAGAAACTTGCAAAGGCAAGTGGAAGTTGCTGCTTTCAAGGCTGTTACCGAGCTAGAAGACTGATGGGTCAGAGGATGCTGCTCTGGCCCAGCTGTAATTGGGAAGCACAGTGGTGCTTGTCTGCAGAAAAATGAATCTACAACAACCACATTAATGTATTCTAATTATATAAATGATAAAGATTAAGAATATTGCACATAAATGATAAATATCACCATATAAAGAGATCTCATGAGTCCTCAAAATGGGCTGAACTTAAACCAATCTTTAAAATGGTTTTGGTAGAGCCGCCTGTGAACTGAGCTTCCTTCTCTAATTCAGTCAATCAAACATCCTTCCCCAAAGGCTAAGCCAAATTAAAGCCAATATTACACTAAAAGGAAGGATACAGAGTCATATACACATGATTTAAAATTAAATTCAAATGGCAACAGAAACAAATCCCCACTTCTATTTTACGCATGTTTTCATTTTTATAAGATCAGTTTTTAGCACAGGCAGGCAACAGAGTCAATTTCTTTTGCTCTTTGCTGTGCCCCAGCTCCCATGAGTATCTGATGAGTCACTTCTTGCTTGTGACATGTCTTTGCCACCTGCAAAATAGTCGCACTGGGGCCCAGTGACTGGGTGGGGATTTTGAGCTTTTTTTTTTTCCACTTGCAGAGTCCTTTGAGATCACTGGAAGGAAATTCTATAAACCTGTGCTGCTACTCCTCTGAATTACAGAGAAGAGATTCCATTTGAGTGATGTAGACATTATTACTGTTGCTGTTTGTCTGCAGAAAGTGACCTTTTACTGTGCTGAAAAGAGCCAGACACTGCAGGAACTGGTGAGGATGACACAGTGGATGTCCTCCACTCTGTTGTGCAGTCTAGTAAACCTAGAGGACTTTATGTCTGCCTGACTCTGTGGGCAGACAGAAAGCAATTATTCCTTTTTCACTTGTGCTAATTTAAGGAGAAAGGTCATTTTGAACAGCTAAGAGAGTTTCTGTAATAATATTTTACTTATTTAACCAATCCTCAGTTTTTACAGATTTATGTCTTAATGTCAGGACTAACCATCCATCCAAGGACCAGAAAAATGCTTTTGTGTCAAAGTGCTGTTACTCTCCCTCACGTACAGATGTGGAAATGGAAAAAGAGAGGTATTTGAAGATTCTTCTTTGACATGGGAACAGCACTGAGATCTCCAATTTTCGTGTGCTCTTCCATTGTCCCTGCACTCTATTTATGCCCAGACTTAAGCTCCCTAAGCCAGTGCCAGCTCAGAATGACTCTTGGGCCAGTGCCATGCCATACCAGAGCTAGGGACCCATGTTGAGATTTCTACCACACTGAGGATGGAAAAACTGTCTCAGGCACCCAGCCTGAACCTCTGTGTTGCACAGCCTAGCTCACCCCTTTCCCCTGCACAGCCCTGTTCTGTACAGTGCAGGGAAATGTGTTCATGCATTAGCTGTCTCCAGTGAGCAAAGCTGTGCTCTCCTTTGGCTCTGAAACACCTGGCTCTGGTGTGGCCAGTAGGCAGAGACTAAACACAGGGTGGAAAATGCTGCAGCTCTCAGCAGTGTCCTGGGGTTTGACTGATACACTTGTTCAAACTCTCAGGGTTCAGCCCATTTTTATACAAGAGTTCAGTGGAAAGGCCTGCAAAGAAAACGGGACAGGGGAGTTTGTCTTCCTCTGTGCAGTAGGCTAGGGCTGCCTGCTGGGATCATCAAGAAGCTTTATCCAATATTTTATGCTCTTGTAAGGGTCTAGACTGTTGCTAAAACTCTCTATCACTCTTGGTTTTTTTCTTTGATTTTCCTCTCTTTTTAGTTGAGGTTTTTGGGGTTTTGCTGTGAGGTTGCAATGACACAGAGGAGCCTGGGGAAGCATGGCCTGCAGCCCATGGGTTTCTAGAGGCTGGGTGACCCAGAAACTGGATACCATGACCCAGATGGTCCTTTCCAGCCCTAAGTTCTTAGTCGTACAGTCACTGATAGCTGCAAGACACTCTCAAAACTAAAATATGGTCCCTTTTTATACTGACCAAAATGCAACCATGAAAGAAATCTCTCTTGTTTAGTCATCTGGACTGCTGCCGGAGAAAAAATGAACAAGAGGTTTCCTTTAGGTCCACTGAGCAGAACCTTGCACTGTTCACATCCCTGAAGGTGATATGCTCTCATCTAACTAGAGCATCTGCTCATTTATTGTCCCCAGGAGTCATCACCTGGAATGGGAAACATCAGGGTTTTGCTTGAGCATTCAGCATTAAGTTGTTGGCAAATCTTCACCGTAGCATTTTTTCTTATCTAATGATAATTTGATGTATGAGAAACCTGCCGAGTGAAAGCATGACTATTATGTGAGCAAACAATACAGCAGTATGTCCAGTATTATCTGCGAAATGTATTTCAATACCTGTGTGATTAATAATGGATTTGGAAGAACAGGGAAGTATAAATAATCCAAAACAATATGCAAACTTCTGTGAAGGAAAGGAATTAATACGAGAACCAAACGAAGCCCTGGAAAATACAGCACTCAAAATAAATTACCCAAAATGCTGGATCTTCCCTCAACGTAATTAAATAATAACATAAAACTCACAGATCAACAGCCCAGTGGTTTTTTCCAGTAAATATAAAACAAAGAAACTCAGCAGCAGTCAAGCTGCTTTTTAATTATACCAACCACTTCAATCAAAAAACCCTATGAGGGCTAAGGAAAAATTGCTGCTAAGGCTGGGCAGGCTTGCTTGGTTGCACAGCATTCCAGGGAGCGAATTTGGAAGCAGAGGGAGAAACTCTGTTCTACACATTTGGTCCTTTAGCATGCATACAGGAAAAGAACCGTCTTTAAAAGTGGGCATAGGTCTGCAGCCTTCCAAAGAGGCCTTGAGAAGAAATTTTACCTAAGCACTTACTGGCACAAGGCATTTACATAAACTTTGCTCTGCTGCATGCTCCAGCTCCTCAGAAATCCTGAGATCTTTCTAGTACAAAAGTTAGCCTCAAACATCTGTGCTAAGCCAAGTCTTTGCTGATGGATGCTGTCTGCTTCGCAGGGTGAAGCTTCCAACTACAGGATGGCGCAGCACGGTCCCTAAGCAGTTCTCAAACACGTCATCTCTGAAGACATCTTAAATACAGTGAGTTACCCGAGTGCACACACCAGTGGGGCTGTTAGGGAACACAGGTGACCTTGGAAAATGGTGCCAGAAACCAGGGAGGATGCTGGTCCCATCCCTGACCGGCAGCCAGTAAGATTATTACTAGCCATTGTTTTAATTGCCCTGCTGATTTGATTTTCTGGCTTTGTATGCTTCTCTTTTCCTTGATTTGATTCTTTTAACACATGCGCTGGAATACAGGTAAGGAGCTACAATTTAAAATGCAAAAAGCTGGTGTGACAAGACAGCATGGGCACAAATTAAAACCTTGTTTTTAAATATCCAAGAATTGCCTCAAGACAAATCTTCTTTCACTAAGTTAAATGTTATTCACTAAATGAAAAAATACATAGTACAAGAGTAAGTCCTTGAAAGAAAAACAGCCTCCTAAACCCACAAACCCAAGCAAATCAAAAGACAACTTGTTCACAGAGATAAAGGAAAAAAACAGAGAGGAAAGTTTTTAACAAGGACTTTTTTCATTCTCTCTTTTTAATCTAGTATCAGTATCAAGAGCTGAATGGGGAGAGCCTTTGAACAGCACCTGCATGGGCCAGCAGTGAAGGTCACATACCAACCTACAAATCTCTCCCCCCTGGCACTGGAGAGAGTGTTACATTCCTCCCTTTGTACTGACATGAAGTGGCTTCAAGTCCATGTCCAAGTCTAAATAGCCATGAGCTGTAACCCAATCATAACTGGTGACTTCTGTACGCTGGCCAGCAGTGGAAACTGGAGACTGCTGGTTCCCACTCTCCTGCGCACCCCTGAATGTCCTCCCTTCAGCTAGGCTTTTTCCCTTCCCCACTGTCAGCATCAGCTCCGATTCTCTCAGGCTGGCACCAGTTTGTTGGGAGACCTACACAATTAAGTGTTCAGAAAAAACCCCTAACCTCCAGCAACTTTATTAAGGAGGGCTGTGGGCAGGACTAGGGGAGTAGGTTCCTTTCACCAGGTTCAATTGCATGAGAGCCTTGGAAAATTTTGGCAGTTTGCTGCAAGGTTATTGAGGCAATTTCTGCGTGCTTCAGTCCCTTCTCCCTTCTTTTTTAAACAAAAGTTTAATGAAGGCAAGCAGAAGAAAGAACTTTCTGTCACCTTCGCTGACCTGTTTTGACTTTTAAAAAGGAAAGTGATAGTGCAGTTGAAGGGTATTTTAACCATTGCTACCAAGCTGCTTAGCCAAAGGCTGTACAGTTCTTCTAGAGCTTTAAATCACAGGCACTGACATCTCCAGCAACATACAGGGGAGTTGCTCAGCACTTGTTCTACCACAGTTATTCTGCAGAGACACACAAAATGCCTTTTTCACTATGCAGAGACTCACCCCAGTAATTCCCTTTGTAAGGGCTGTTAGAAATACCTCAGGTGAAAAATACATACTCTTGTAGTACTCTATCTAGCTTTCTTAATTACCAAATGATGTAATCTGGAGTAACAGATCGTATTTGGTTTTAAAATAAATGTCTAAGATTAAAGGATTAGCACATAGTAATATTTTGGAGGGCTTGATACCCAAACAGAAATACACAAACAAAGCGAACAGATACTAACTGGCCCCAGCATGCTCACAGTCCATGCTGTCTTCCACTGCTCCAGCTGTTTTTGTAGGGGCTCACACAGAAGATGTGTGCCCTGATAAAGGAAGGAGGCCTGGATCAAGCCCTGAAGAAGCCTTGAAAGCTGTTGTGCAGGAGTGAGGCTGTAGATTTATCCTACATGTCTGAAGAGCATTAAGCCATCTTCAGAGAGGGCTGGCTGAAAGAATTACACGTGCTATGGACACTCTGTGCTTAGCAAGATACCATTGTGGACCTGAAAACCTAAACTCTGACCTTTTAGTGCTTGCCACGATCTGGGAGATAACAGTTATTCTTCTGACAGCCATTGCACAGAGAACATTTTACCTCGAGCAGACTTTGTGCTCACACAATGGAGCTTGTCGCCCAAAACGCTGGTGTGATGACGCCTATTATGGGGCTGACATCCCTTTATGGAGCACAGCCTGAGCTGCCAGGCCCTAAAGGAAAGACGTTCTGTGCACTGCCTGTGTGTGACAGGCTTGAGTTCCAGGCCTGAGAAGGCAACATGGTTAAACCTGGGTGCACCAGTGACTTCCATGGGTGCTTGTGGATCACCAGAGACTAGGCCATTGAGTTTGAGTAGGATCACTGGAGCTTCACAAAACACCCACTCTTTTCAAGCAGCTGCCTCGTGCTTGGAGCTGTACTGTTGAGTGGTGATGCACAGAAATTCTAGAACATGTCAGTTTAATCAGCAGTCCACAGCTAAAGCCCTCTTCAATCTCAGTTATGTATTAAAACATATTTATTGGGTATTAAAAAGATTGCAGTTCAAATAGCAAAGCCTCTTTGCACCACAGAGGATGTTTAAGACCACTAAAGACCACTTAAAGCTAGCACAGTTTTTTTGGAGGTGTTTAAATAGTTGTAGAACAGGAAACCATGGAGAAACTGAAGATCAGCAGAAAATTTTAAAGAAAGAATTGTACTTCCATGCAAACCACCCACTTCCCAAACATCATGGAGGTACAAGGCATCTGCTGTGCAAAGTTTTCCATACACCCCTGACAGAATTAAATATACGGCCACACATAGTGATAGAACATCAAAAACCCAAGCACTAAGATTCCTCACTGCATAAACTCCCAGTCAGCTAATGAGGAGCTCGCAAAATAGGCCAGAGCCTCTATTTTCAGATCTAGATGTTGTGTTTTACTTGGAAGGGTTTAATGTATCAATAGCAAATGACAGAATTTTTTCCTTGTGATGTTCTTCATCCAAATAAACTATGTACAAATATTCTATGTGGCAATACTTCTTCAGGCAAATTCTGGCTCATCAAAATCCTAAATCCTATCATTCATTTAATATTGCTCAAATTAACCATTATGCAGTGGGTGAGGTGGCAAAGTACCTAACGTCATCATGACATAATATTGTCAAGCAGTGTTGTGACAACTTTTGCATTTTAGAAAAAAATAGCTTAGCCAATCTAGCACTGATTGGATTGACAGCAGCTAATTATTGGGTAGTCAGATAAAATTTGAGTGTATCCAGATGAAACTGAAGTAGGAACGGCAGCTATTAAAAATAGCTTTAAAGACAGCAGCAACTTCCCAAGTTGTTAAATAAGAAATAACAGTTATCTTCTGGATGTTATTGACAGTTGTCTTTATAATATCAACAACCATATCACATCATTAGAGTATAGTGCTTCTCAACAATTCAGAAGATATAAATTAGTTTTTCAAGACAGGTTCATGACCCTAATTTCATTTTCTCCAAATAAATCTAATGCAATGTCCTCGGAGAAGATAATGAAGATCTACAGCTCACCTGAGGAATCATTTAAAAGACCATTAATCATCTTTAAAAAGCAGTGTGGTGACATGCATTACCAGATTGTCCTTCTAAAGAACTGTATGTAAGATATTCCTGGCATGCAGTAGATTACACAATACTGCCATCAAACTCGGTCTCTCTTTACTGGAAGATGTGGAAAGTGGAATATCAGACTCAAGGGAAAACATCTTTGATTTGCAGTGTCCCAGGACAACAGTCAGAGGAAGCCAAACAGGCAAGGAAAACAGAACAGCTGAGATAAGGATGACTGAGAAAACAAGACATACAACATATGCATACAGCCTAATGGAAAGAGAAATAGTTGTGAAAAAATATGTACAAAGGCACATTTAAAAAATAATTAGCTCAATCAATCTCTGTCCAAGATAGTCCTCAGCTGTTTGAAAACTCCTGTCCATTGGGTCTAGAAAGGGTCCCCACCAAAAACATTCAGCAATTTCTAAATAATAGGTAAAGGAAACATTAGGCGTGGAACAGGAGCTGACTTACTTCATTTCATCAAAACTGGACAAAATCGGTAATTTCTAAAGCCTAACAAATTACACATAATTGAAAAAATTCTAATGTTGTCAGTTAAAAAATCTTCAAATTAATTCCTTTGTAACATCATTCATGTGCAAATTATCTGTTTCAACACTTTTCTTAAGTTTATAATTATACACAAAATTGTAGTGATAGTCATGCTTTGAGCTGAAGTTGTGTTTCAGTACAAAACACAGCACTAAAATTACGTCCACTTAGAGCATTTTTTGCTGCTGATAGTCCCTACTTTTAAAAAGTATTAGTAGCTGTTACTAAATGCCAGATGCTGTCAGAAGTGATGAAGATGTTAATTTTTAGTCTTCACCACTTCAGATATTATCTGATATTCAGTTTCTCTGACAAATGCAGATATTTATGAACTGACTACAGCGATCTTCCAGAACTGGAAATTGGTCTGCACTGTATGATGATGACTAACAAGTTGATCATGATTAAAAGCAGAGTCCTGTAACTAAAGTTAGCCCTAAGCTTAACTGAGGGGCTGTGGTTGTTCTAACTTCACTAGGTCATTTGAACTGCCAGTAAAATGAGAATTATAAAATCAATTACTTCCAAGCTGAGTTATTCATCAAATTCCTTTGCTGTATTTAGACAGTCAGTTTCCTCTGTCCTTATCTGATTTTTTAATAGAAACGCCTCATCCCTCTGGAACTTCAGGAACTTTTTGTACAACTTGAACATTTTCTGGTGAACAAAATCCCAGGTAACTGTTCAGATCTGATTGACTGTGGTCGATTAAACACCATTTCCCTCTGGTCTCTATGCATTTATGCTAATGTGCAGTTGATCCTAGGGCTCTGGCAAGTGTGGCTAGTAAGATACTGTACATAGACTCACCAGGTGAACAGATTCATGAGTGGAATGAACCTTAAAAGCTGAAAAAGGAAAGGAACGAGTAACCTATTGATATCAAAACTGACCAAGGAGGATGAGAAAATAACCAGACCACCATTTTTGGCCCAGAAGAGATGATCAGAGACTACAGGAGGAAATAGCTTGTGGGGTTAGAGGCAAAGCATTGAGGACTGAAACAGTACACTGGGTTTGTGCTTTGTTGAATCAGGGTTTGGTTTTATAAAAATGAAATCTGGGCCTGTGCACTCAAACAATTTCTTTGTGTCTATAGAAACCACTTGAACATAACTAAACTACAGAATTAATGAATTCCCATTTTTATGTTGCCTTAATTCCAGCAATGGTTTTTGGCAGACCTGAATGATATCTCATTTTCAGTTTCCTATCAACAAACTATCTCCAGGCAAAGATTATTATTTCCTTCATATAAAATATTATAAAACTATAGGAGCATAAGACATGGATTTAAAATGGAAACATTCTGAATTCATTTAGAAAGAAAACCTCATATGGAGATCAAGTAACACTGCTATGGACTGGACACTAGGAGCTTTAAGGACTGTTATTCTATTACATTTTTCTATCTCAACAGTGTCACTTGCTGATGTATACAAAGTAAATTCTATTCGGTGAAACACAAAGGGAGTCCTGCCTGAACTAAGGGTGCCATTACACAGAACCTCGATAGAGTAAGGAAATAGATCTCCATGAAGGTTACTTTATTGTCTTATTTCAGTAAATGGCTTTGTGCTCCAAAAACATAATTTAAAAAAAGTCTAGTGAACGATACACATAACTGCTTACCCCTGAAAACTGGAAAAGATAATATTTTGCAGTAGAGATGGCAGACTTCCATAAGGATTTTGTAGTTTATCTAAGTGTTAGCATGGTAGCATTACAGAGTACACAGAAGGAATGTCTCAAAAGCAGAGGCCATGTCCAATAGCTGCATATGCAACGCCATAATTCTATTTCCTGCTGTAAGAAGCACATATGACTCAAGCTGAGACTGATTGGTTTGTTTGGGCTTTTTTTTTTTTTTCAGAAGAAAACCACTGACTGTGAAGGAAAAAAAAATTCAAAAGATGGAAGGAAATAATAACCACTTACTATTTGTCATTTTGGTGATCCAGAGCTTGTACTGAAAATAAATGTTTTTGTACAAGTGAAGTGTATGCTTTTACATGAAGAGGATGACAAACTCTTTAAATCCTTTGTTTTCAGGTAGAGGTTTGCTGTGTTTTTTCTAAATAGCCAAAAGTATAAAGACAAAATGACAAGTCCAGTTATTCAATATGATAATGGATATCATGGCTTTTTAAAGCAAAGGGAAAACTGAGTAAGGAATATATAATTTGGAGGCAGAAAGCCTCAGACTTGCTGGAAAGTGAAACAAGAGCTAGAACTGGTGACAGAGCAGCTCAAAACTCCTGTTTCCTCTTCATGTTCTGGACAGACAATTGCTGCAAGAACCAAACATCATCCTATAATATCTATGTCAACTTTAAGAAGCTTAGCTCACTTTATTGGGATATTTGGGTGCAGGTCAGATATCAATCAGCTCATTTTCCAGTTTCATTCTGATTATCGGTTAGTCAAAAATCAGTATTAGGGTCTTGCACTTTTACTGCCAGATAAGGCTCTGCTACACAACTGGGGAAGGAGCAGTCTGGGTCACAAGTCTGTGCCTTGCTGTGGTTAACAGCCACACCGTGTAATCCGCTTTAAAAACTGCATTTCCAGCTCAAGTTAGTCAGGCTTTAATACAAATGGGGAGAGAGGCTGTAAGGCTGTCACTGCTGTAATAGTCACCTTCTTATTTTCAGCCTGCATTTGTCTGTGTCCCCTTTTTCACTCGTTCACTCCCAACCAGTATTTTCCTTTAGCTTCAATTGCTCCTCCTTTCCCAAGTATGTACTAACAATACATTTAGAGAAAGAAATTTAAAGATGGGGGTATGATGAGGAAGCCCAGTTTGGTAACCTTTATAATTCAGGCTTCTTTTCTCTCCCCATTCTGTGTTGAGACATTTTGATACCAGCAGTGTCAGGAGAATTGTGATGTGGGGCGTGTGAGGGATGGGGGGATTGTGGCTGACTGGGGGAGGATACCCAGCTTCATGTACTTCTTCCCTAAGCCTCTCTTCTTTCCTTAGTCTTTTTGTTTCTGTGGCTGAAAAAAAAATCTTCTTGCTGTTGTGCTTTCTTTCGCATATCAAACTCAGCTGATTACTAGAAACTCTCAATTTATTTCTACATCTTCTGAACTACAAAGCATAGATTTCTTTCAATAAGATTACTCTCAGGCTTTCTAGTTTGAGGTTTTGGTTTTTTTTTTCCTGCTACATTTCTGGTTGGATCTGGAGCCCTTGTCTATACTTTTCTTTTTCCTCTTCTGGAAACAGAAGTTTCAGATAGACTTTACATCACTGACAAATAGTTTTTGCCTGTGCCCTGTATTCTTCAGGTCTTTGTAGTTCTTTGAATTTTATTAATATCTCCCTAAATTCAACAAAGTTTGTTCTCAAGTAGAAGCTAATTTCGCTGACAGAACTATTTGTCTTTTTCACCTTTAGCTGATTTTAACTGGATCAAATCAGGATTTCCTAATCCAGTAACAGTTTCTTATGATAGTACTGTTTTTGAAAGAAAGATTCTTTGTTTACTGAAACCAAGTCTTAAATAGCATTGACTCTGGCTGGTTCATTAACCTTTGTGAAAGAAGCACGTCCACTCTCCCATGTGGAAATACATGGGACCAACCACTGTGAATATTTGCATTTCCACCCTATGCCAGGAAATTACATTTTTCTGTAATAACACAATTCTTGTGAGAGGAAGAGATATTTTTAAGAACAACAGAACAATCCAAGAGACTATAACCAGTTCCAGGAAGTTTCCAACTGATTGGAGACTCACAGCAACATATAACCACCATCCATGTGATGACAGCACTGTCCTTCTTCCCAAGACCACTTGGCATAACCTGTTCCTGCACACACAGTGCCTTCAAGCCCTTCCTGGCTACCCCACTGGAGGTGGAGAACCAGTGGAGGCCCTGGTCACTCTTGTTCTCATCCCACACCATGGTGAGCCCTGCACAGGTACCTCCTGAGGGTGTACCATCATGCATGGCCTTTGTGAGCCAGATCATTCAGTAATATATGCTGGGTCGTAACCTAACAACATATAAACCGAAATCATCGTCCTCCTCCCGTTACCAGGTATCTGTCAGCTTGTACTAATTTGAGTCCTTATCTCTCAGAGGTTAATGGGAACTGGCAGCAGCCTCTGGTAACAGGACTGTAAGAGCAGTCATGTCATCTGCACCGCAGCTGCACCATGAGGTGCATCGTGCCCATATCTACAAGTAAGACATCAAGGAAACAGGAACAGAGAAACCAGGCAGGCCTTGGGGGGAAAGCTATGAAAGAAATTAATTATTATTGTGGGGATGTTTTAATCAAGATATCAGCTTTGCTTTGTTAAATAATAAAACTAAAGGATTTTCTTTGCTGCACTCTGCTCCAAGTGCATCTCTTCTGTTGAAGTAGGGAAATTGTGGTGGATGTAAGTTCAGCTCCTTATAGCACCAGTTTGGGAGTAAAAAGTAAACAAAAGAGGCTCTAGAGAAAAATATAACTATTTCATAAAATGTTCCCAGCTTGAAGCAAGAGGCTAAAGAAATAGAACCTCTCAATGTCAGAACAGCAAATTAGTCTGTTTGCTGGCTAATACTCGACTTAATTTGGCTCCAGTTCCACCCCTCCTTGGAAAAGGACCTGAAGGAAGGTGACCTACAGGCAAATATGACTTTCCTGGTGTGAATCCACATATTCAGTGTCACAGAAATGCTTTGGCATCAAGGTGAGAGGTTTGCAGAGTGAGGACTGCAGGAGCAGCCCCATGCTCTGCCCTGGAGAAGGGGACAGCGAACAGCAGTGCTGACAGTGCTGTAAAACAGGCACATCTGTGAAACCCGTAAAAAGTCATGCATGCCTGTAAATTTATTATACCAAAGACCTGAATGGAATCCTAATGAACACATAAGTTATCTGGTATAGTATAGATACATGCAGATATAAATATATTTATATGCATATACTACATTTTTGTCTGGGAGAGTCTATCTGGAAGCCGTAGCACATGTAATAGAATTTATGTGCAAGCTGAAGGATTTCAAATAATCCAAATAGCTCTTTTTATCCTTTCTGCAAAATTAGTACAGGCTCTAATCATATTCACAAATCTAAACAGCAGCAACCAGAATGTATATTAATTAAAATTTATACATAACATCACCAAATAAGATATGAGAGAGGCCTGTAGCAAATCATGTAACAAAATGAGAAGTAACATTAAAAATCACTCTTCCTTAAAAGTATCCTTACTGCCAGTAATTCTCAAGATCATACTTAATCAGTGTATTAGTTTACCACCCCCTGGGGACAAGGATCTTCATCTCTTTTTAAGTGTTTAAAGGAAAACTTTCAGTGTTCAGTGGCGTCCCAATCTTGGACAGTAATGGTTAAAAAAATACCATTTAGCAATGGCTTCAAGTCTATAACTCAGCTGAGGATGAATCACTCTCTACTTTTTGGATTTTGTATTCTTACTTGTTGTGAAGTTCACCGGCTGGCTGAGCAAAGCAAATAAGAATTTTTATGGAGAAGTACAGAAGTAAAGGAGTTCAGCTTCTGAATGAATATTTCCAAAAATAGGAAATTAAACTCTAACAACAAAAGCTGAGAGGAGGCCAAGGGAATTAGCTGTTCAGCTGTCACTCATTTTCTGAATTCCCTCTCCTTAGGCTAGACCTTTTAGGGGAGACAATTTTATCTTTGCACATTGGTGAGCAGTAAACTTAGGGAACAAATTTCATGCCCTTAAGCTTTGCAGAACAAATTGTGTGTGTGTGTATATATATATATATAGGGGATTTTGTTTTTTTTTTTTCCATAATAGAGACAAAACTTGAAACAGAGGTATTGGTATAAAAATTCCTTTTGTGTTATAAAGACACTCCAAGCATGAGCGACAGGAAATGAGACAGTCCTTTATCCTGGTAATTGTCATCATTTAGCCATAGGTAGGAAGGATTTTTAAACCACACCTTTCAAGCATACAGACAGAGGAGCACGATTTATGGAATTTTCTGTTTCTGATGGTTGAGACAACATTAACAGAGCCTCATATTTTACTGGTTCCCTATTTTTATTATATCAAATGTCTCTCTTCAGTTCTTGCAGCACACTGCATAACTATGGAAGCAAGTTCATCTTTTCTATGACAGAAACACTAAAATACAGATCCCCTAGGACAACCTCAATTTCTAAGATGGAAAGTTGATATTAAAACACACGAGTGATAGATGTCTACCTGCCACTGAGAACAGATGGACTCTAGTCACTTCCTTTTTACTCCAGCTTTTGAATATATCTTTTTTTTAGTCAAGTTTATGACTTTGTACATTCAAAACTATTGGACTTTTTGGGGGGATACTCTCATCATTTGTCCATGTATCCTGTCCAAAAGCTATCAATTAAAGTTATGCTGCTGACCACCCAGTCAAGAGATAGGATCTGAGAGTTCAAGGCATCAGCTCCAAAGAAATACAGATCTATAAAGGACTGTTTTTTAACAAAATTGAATGGTGATATTAACACCATAATTCAGCAAGTAAACTAAAAATAACAGTGCAAATTTTACACCAAAGAAGTACACATGAAGCTTTTCGTTTGCTCTGTTTCTGAAAAAATCTCACAAATGAAATAACCAAGGTCTTTACTACTGAAAACAAATATGTTAGTATTGAGAAACACTAAAAGGTATTTGGCATTTTAGGGCTGAATTTACCAATCCTTCAGACAGTGCTAGGAGAAACAAGAGCATCAATGTAACTGCAGCTGAGAACCTCAGGATGAAATTAAGTTAGAAGCCAGAAAAACACTGCATCAGGACAAAGCCTTTTAAAAAAGAAAAGCCTTTGAGGTTAGCAGTGAACTTCTTGTTTAGTGGCATAATGGATCCTTGACCTGTTTTCTTGGGCTTCTTGGTCTGCTAAGAGACTTAAATTTTAGCTACATGGATTTCAGCACAGATTTCTGGCAAATCATGTAAACCACCTCCATGTTACTTGTGTCTAGTAGCGGGCATGACCACACAGAAACGGAAGGGTGTATTAAATCTGCCTACCATTCCTGAGCAAGGGTGTCCCACACAGCATCTCAGCAACCCTTGCTTCCTGCAGCTTGTGGGTACAGCACTGGGCTCCCACTAACCCGGGACAGCAGATGGGTCACAGCTGGAGGAAGCCGTATGTCTTATGTTTGCACAAGCACAATAAATTGCACTGAATACAAGTCCTCCAGACTCCTCAGCCTACTATGTTTAACTAATCTTAAATTAGCTAATACAAATAGGCATCTTGAGCTCCATTCCCCCCCAAGGCCAGCAAACAAAATAAATGGCAACAGATCCCAAGATTTTAGGTTCTCTGTGAGATTACAGCAGAAAGCAAAATCAGTGTCATCTATGAAGCATTATTTTTGAGACTCATAAAGGTAGACAAACAGAAAATTTGATAGTTGTATAATATCTACTGGACCATTAAAGCTACTTGCCGGTCAGTATCTGTATTATCGGTCATAATTCAATGAAGCCAAGTGCAATCACATATTCAATACCACTTAGCTTTTGTACAGTACTTTTCATCAGTGCTGTTCATCAGCACCTAGCAGTTTATAAAAAAAGAGTGTTTCATTATCACATCTTAGCAGGAAAAATGATAGCTGAGACAAAAGAGCGAAAGTGACTTGCTGAAGGTCATTCAACAGGCACAAGGCAGAGCAGGGAATAGATGACAAGTCTCATGAATCCCCATCCAGCATTCTTGCCATCAGATAGCACAGCCCCTCACAGTAACTCACTGTTCATCTGCTCTTTCAGCAGCCTGCTGCAAAATACATTCTTCACTCTAGATAACTGTGTCCTTATATACTGGAGGAGATAAATACTGGTAGTGTGTGGAAAACCTAGAAAGTTTAATCTACGGTGAAAGTGGCTAAGAAATAACAGTCAATCTTAAGCTACCAGCAGGTAGAATAAGTGCCATTCCCTCCCTAGAGGGAGTTTACTAGAGGCTGAATAAGGTCACAGAGTAAGTTACCACAAATGTCTTTGATCTCTGTTTTCATCTCAAGACAAGAATTTGAAGTCAGCACTAAGGCAAAGCAAGCAATGAGGTGGACAAGAGATGTCTCAGAAAACCCTTATGTGGACTGCCAAGTATTCAGGAACAACACAAAATGAGGCCACAACTGGATTTCTTTGCGGTTTTTTTTCCAGCCAGATACCTGTGGAGTTTCAGACATTTCCATGGCCATTCTTTAGCAGGTGTTGAAATAAAAGTTACCATTTCCTGCTCCTTAAGGGTTCTTAGAATTAGGCTTCCAGCCATAGGCTTATCTAAAATCCATGGAATCCAATTAAAACTGTACCAAAGTCTAGACTGAATTATCTTTTCAGGGACTATTGGTAACATGAATTACAAGTTTCCATTGAGCTTCTGCTGAAAGCATCTATTGCTGGTGAAACAAAATAAATTCCATCTAATGAAATAACAGCTGATGGTCATGATTGCAATACAACTGAAAGATGATTGTTTAGCTTTTTAGATTTTTCAGTTGTCAGTTGACAACTAGTCCTGCACTTGATTTCCTTTCTTTGGAATTTGAATACCCATATCCACGATTTCAGTATTTATAACATAAACACTATGAGTATCTCAGCTTTCCTAGTCAGTGCTGAGGTTATATACTGGACAATTAGCGTGACCTAAGAGTCATCCTCTTGCATTGTCACAGTCCATACAGAGATGTAATCTACGCAACTAAGACATCTTCTCCAAAATTCAGGCTTTTTTTTTTTTGCATTGTGGCTACTCTACTCTCGTCCTTCATCCCTCTGGATGCAGGCTTGAAATAAAATAAGGTATGGTGCCCTTTCTTCACTGAATGAGCCCTGAGAAGGGATAATGCACTACTAGATTTCAATATGCAATGGTAAAATCATATCACTGACCACTTAAAATTATTGAAGAGTATACAGTTTTTATTGCAAAGCCTAGCAGCACCCCAGCAGAAAAAGTTATTCACTTTAATTGCCCTGAATGCATTAGCAGAGCAATTATTTTTCACTTGGCTAGAAAGCAGTTTCACCCTATATCTCAGATACAGCCTCCAAAATTAACAAAGCAGTAAACAAAGCAATTAGTTCCTGAAATAAAGATCCTGTTTTTTTAAGGCAAGCAACCAGCAAAAAAGTTTTTTTTCCTGAGTGTTTCATTCAGAAGTCCTGAGATATTTCCATCTTACAAGATCCTCTGGAGACTGGAAGTGCAATTATAATAATTTTACAGATTCTGAAGGCTAGTCATGTAAAGTTCATTTTTCTTGCTAAACTTTTCACAAAGCCCCATCAGTGCTGGGAACAGAATACAAGAGAGCTGCCTCTTCTGCCCTTATTACAGAACTAGTCCAACACAGCAGCATCTGTAGCAACAGTTCTTGTTAATATTATTTAAAGCTGTGATCTGTCTTATTGCTAGACTCCTACAAAAGTTTAATATTCATAACATATTGCTATGTCCATCATTGTTGATTTAAAAGTAAAATAAAATCAAAAGTAAGGCGGACAGAGTTATAGAGCTGAATGTCAAAGAGCAAAAGAAAACATGGTAATAATAAAATTATTATAATGCCATGTGGTAGCAGCCAGCATACAGGACCTTTCAAAGGTACCTCATGCTCAGAATCAGTCTCTTCAACAGCCTTTCTCTTCAGTCGCGTGAAATCAATCTGATTACTTCTAATGAAGTTATATATAAAAAATCTTATAATGTATTACAACATAGAACATTTCTCATCAGGCAGGGAGACACAGCAGGAATCACACAAAGACATCTATTTCTAGTCCTGAAGATTTCCATGTATTAAACAACCACCTGTGTCTAATTCTGTAGGGAGGAGGAATTGATTTTAATAATATTTTCCAAACTATTAGAATTACTTAAAAAGATATGATCTGTCATTTCTGAAATATGAGAACATGGGATATTTCTCAGTGAAGTCCTGAAAATACTCCAGCTTTTAGAGTAAAACATATAATTCCAACCTTAAACATTAGAGAATATCAGTCATAAGGCCTCTCACTATTATTTTTCAAAGGTGATTATTTTTCACCTGTTTTCCAAGCCAACATATTGCAGGCAAGGAAAAGTACATCCCTCACTGCTGCCTGAATCTACATGGTATCTGCATCAGTAGTTCTGGAAGCAGAGTTTTGGAACACAGGAAGCTAATGATCATGGGAGCATGAAAAATACACTTTTTCACTTGACTGAAATTTATGAAATGTGCAGCACCACTTAGTGTACCACCAGCATCCCAGATGTAGACATTTGCATATGGAGGCAGCAGTGAACATCCCCACCTGGTATCTTCTCTCTTAACATCACTAAACAAACCATTGAAATGCAGTATTATAAAAAAATAATAAATACCATTGACACGAAACCCAGGAGACACCAATCAAATGGATTAAAATTATATTTTTTATAAATGAGTATGTAGCAATTGCAATTAAAATACACGCCTAGAAGAGAAAATAGTCATAAACTGAAAAAAGATGTATTAAGATATCTACCTATCCCAGAGGTACTGTGCAGTATATGACTTCTTTTATAGTTACGCAATATAATTTTCACATAGACAACTCAGCACTCTGCAAGGACAGATTTTGGCTCTTGCACTTTTTGGGAGGATTTGGGTTAGTATTTTTCTGGATTTAAAAGGGAGCAGGTGAGGGCCAGTGAAGATGAAGGAGTCTGGTTGTTCTCCATAAGGATGTGTTTTGTTTGCCATTTGTGTTTTAAGGGTTATTTATCAGGGGGTAGTAGAATGCATATCCTTTGAATTTAGATGGGTATCTATAGGTAGTGACAGGTCACCTACCTGTCTGTTGGTTTTATTTTTTCTCATTTCAGCACAGATGTCAGTGCTGTTAACAGACATACACAGTGTGTGTTTATACTTAATTTTGTATGCTTGTGATTAGGAATCTAGTTTGGTTGAAAGTCAAGGCAAACTTGGACATATAACGTCTCGCAGGAAGAGCTATTGAAAACATGCAGGTGAAAGATCAGCTATAGAAGTAAAAAGCAATAATCCAGCACTTAATGTTCTAATCTCTCATTAAAATCTTTGGAAATAACTTCTATAGAAAGATATCTAGCAACAATTCTCTTATAATATTACATTAGCATAATTTTCAACTTCCAGTGGAAAATGAAACAAATCATTCCCATAAATAAAAGAGAAAGATGAATGACAGGGTTTTATTACCAAAGGAACTACTGACACTCTAATTAGCAAGACAAGGATTATGCTTAGGGCAGATGAATCCCCTAAAGTGTGAGCAGTATTTTTACCTCCTTCTATCAGGAAAGGAAAAGTTTAGGTCAGCTGAGGGAAATCAAGGAAGCAGAGAAAAATACAATTACACCTCCTTTTCTCCTGCTCCAAAGACGACCTGGACATTGCCAGGCTGGGTGTTGGCCTCAGCACGCGCCGGGAGGTGTGAGTGCCCACGCACTGCGCGGTGCTGGGAGCACGGCGAACGCCCCTCTCCCCCAACAATCACTCTCTGTTAATATTTGATAGACGGCCAAAGCGCTTCTGTGAAGAAAACGACTGAACCACCTATGAAAAAATAAACTGCTTTTCAAGAACATCCATCACTGGAAAGAGCTGATTTTCCTGTCCTCAAACAACCTTGTTCCTAAAGCTCCTGGGCTGCCTCTGAGTTGTAGGAAACAACATATTGGGGGTTTGCTATATGGTGTGATCTCTTTTGTTACTCATTCACTCTTTCATTTTCTCTTTCCTGCACCAGCACAGGGTGCCTGACTGTGAAACCAAGGAGCCACTAAACTGACCCATATTGCTGTTGTGACACTAGTAAACTACACATATTAATACCAAGGCATCTAGCATGGCACTAATAGTTGGATTATTAGTGGCTGAACAAGCAGGCTTAGGCAGCCTTTATTAGGCTAATGAACAGATTTTTCCAACCAATGTCCCTAATCACCGTGCCTGCCTGCAGTAAAATAGCATGAATAACTGTTAAACCAGATACAATTAAGGTCCTCACTGGGATTAGAGCTACGGAGCGGCTGTTCCCAGGCACCTAGATCCCTGTTTCCTAATTCTAGTTAATAGGAGACCTTCTGCCTGCTTTCTGCCTTAAGCCAGTAAAGGAGAAGGGGAGGGAGGGGGGGAAAAAACCCTTTGCAGAATATCAGATCCTCTCTCCTAACCTTTCCTGGATGAATAGAGACGGATTGTGAATCGTGCAAACCTAACATCTTCTAGAACAATGAGGCCCTTCAGCGATAACAATAGTACTAATCATAATAGTAGGCAGCTCCAGCCCCTTTCTATCATGTGCAAACAGTTGGGGCAGAATATGAAATTGCTTTAGAAATAGATACTGACTTTCCCCCCCCCTCCCTTTCACTTGCCTACTAAGAATAGCCTAATTTATTCATGCTTTTATTTGGCAACAGAAACTAGGCTGACCTGCCTCCCTTTTTATTCACACAGATAAAAGGGCTTTGGCAAAAAGGCAGAGGACACTCTCTGCATTTAAAGGTGTCTAGTGTTGCTCTCCAAAGGAATGACAGAATGGTTACTGCTTCTTTCATTGGTCCTCTTCTGCTCTCTGGCCTTCATCTCTTTTCTCTCCGACTTTCTTTGGGGCTGTTCATGCCATAAAAACTAGGTTAAATCTGGGGCGGAGGGGAGGGGAGAGAGTAAAAGAAACTCAAGTGCCTTCAGCATCTCGTTCAGAATAGTGTGGCACTGTGCAGCTACAGAGGTCCTATGTGTAACTCACAGTCTTGGAGCTCCGGGAAGAGAGCATGATTTAGAGATTTTGCTGAGAGCGTGTGTGTTTGGCAAGGGGGGAAAGAAGGGGGACAGAAAAGGGCTTGCGTTAACCCTTCTCCTATCTTTGTGTAACAAGAGTTGCTACTCAGAAAACGCGAGTCACTGCAGAAACACCTTGCATACCAAACCCAATCCATATGAGACAGCCTGGCTGTATAGATCGCGCTGACGTCCTCGGCTGTGCTCACGGCAGAGCCCTCCCGAGCAGCACACGCAGCCAAGCCGTCACACTGCAGACAGATAACAGCAAAGTGAATTGCCGAGTACAAACACAGACATCTTCAAGCTGGACAAAACCCCTATGTATCCAAACACAGCTTCAGTGGTTGCCTGCGCATCCACTTGGTGAGCGAAGAGCTGGTTTATCTGGCGCTGCATTGGGGTAAGAGGGCTTCTATCTGAGTGTGTAAAGTTCGGCTGCTCCCTGCTTGATTAGTAAAACCTCAGTCTAAATAATAAGTTTTAACAACGTATCAGAGGTAGTTGATTATGTGTTTTAGCACTCCTGATGGTGCTGCAAAAGAGCAGGAGCACTGCCCGACTGTGGTACCAGGGACCGTCTGCACAAGATAGCCACAACCAGTCACCCACAAAGACGGGTCTTCTCCAGGCTACCGGAGCCTCACCTTCCCCATATGTTCCTTTCAGGTGTTTCAGGTGGTTTTCCCCGTGATTCCGCTTTTCTCTCGAGCTTATCTCATTGCACGCAAAATATTTTTATAAAAGATGATCTAGAAAGTCACATAAAGAGGAGTCTGAAAAAACAAACACTGAGGATGCTGGTGTGCAAGACCAGTTTAAGAGTATCTCCTGCCCTTTTAAATTCAACCACGCCCACCACAGACTAATACTTGCCCTGCTCAACATCCGACTCCCAGTTTATATTTGTGATTTATCACCCAAATGACTGATTTTGTTCCTTCTGCACCTTTTGGACTACCTCATTTTCTCAGCTATGCCAAAATAAATATGAATTCAACAGATATATTATGGCTTACTCCACTGTAACTGAGAGCAGAATGTGACTTGTCTTCTCAGATGCATTATTAAAGAACCTAGCGAGAGCACAGATTTTCCTGCTATGTTATCACATGATAAGGTCGAGTTGATCTGCAAAGTGAAACCTTTCAGAATTTTATTTGGCAGTTTGCTTTAAAACATCAAGTGGTAAATGGTTTCTGCTCTATTTCAGTTCTCATGAACACAGTT
The DNA here is from genome assembly GCA_013397755.1 of Cnemophilus loriae. Taxonomy (NCBI): domain Eukaryota; kingdom Metazoa; phylum Chordata; class Aves; order Passeriformes; family Corvidae; genus Cnemophilus; species Cnemophilus loriae. Next base: position 836,005 of record VZTF01002407.1, read on the forward strand.
CTTTTACGACTGAACCCTTCAACAGGTTAGCAAACATTGTCTCTCTGCCAAGACATGCCATTTCTTTTTTTGTAGAATACTTCTTTTCTTCATTCCTCTGCCAACCCTTTTCTCCTCTCCACACACTGCTTTCAGATTGCCAAGACATGATCGTGTGCTTTAAAGTTGATTTCGGAATTACTTGGCATATCTTCTTAGCTTTCATCTATCTTCCTATCTGGAAACACAATAGAAAGCTTTGGCTTTGGAGAATTATTTTTTTTTAAGCACCTCTTTCGAGAAGCTATCAAAGTGCTAGCTACCACTGATTTTGTGTAAGAAACTAGACCATCAGGATTAATATTCTTTTCATATACAGTTGAGAAAGATTGAAACTTCAAAGCTAAAATCCAGATATAACCTTCCTGCAAAGGTATTGGCATCTTCTTATCAATCTGAAAAATGAGATGTAAGAAGTCTTATGCAAGAGTACATGTCCTAATCCACTCCAGCACTGTCCAAGAAGGATTCAGACACCATGTAACCATATAAAATGCACCAGATTGGGCATCTAGAGGGTTGTGTCCATAAGAAGTCTATTAGTAGAGTTAAAGCCACAAATAGTAGTTGTGGGCATCTCATCTGTCGTTCTGTTACACTGGCAACAAAACATCGCTCTCGCTTCTCCCACTGATCAAAAGATCTTTCCAAGTCCTCAACTCGTTCTGGTAGCTCTGTCCTAAATGCTGTTTCTATTTTTTCCACTCTGTGAAGTTGAGGCTCAGTAACCCCGGAGTTGTCTCCCTATCTTCCTACTCCTTACACAGCCAATAATCATACTTGCCATTTAAAGAGACAGCCTCTATTTGTGAGTCCAGAATTACCTGGGTTTCTGTCATTACCCCAATCCCCTTTTCATGTCACGGCACTGATGGAAATGATCTCCATCTTTTAAGTGTGACCTACATTCTCTGTCCATAGATGTAGGATTTTGCATTTTGGCTGCACTATTTCAGACTGTTTATTTCTGCTGCCATTATACATCTCCCTTAACTCTTCAGGGTGAAATCTTTTTGGGCAGTCACTGTACCTGGCTATGTGTTGATGTGGTGTCAAAGCTTCATGTTCAATGAACTTTACTGGCCTTCTCCTCTCCACATACCATTCACACAGCCGTCTTTATGTTGGGCTGCTTCTCAATGCCTCTAAGTATTCAGATGCAAAGATATCACATGAGCCACCACATGTCTGTTTACTGCCTCCCTTCCATTGCCTTGAGTTCAACACAAAAATATGCTCATTTACATAACCTCTTGTCAGACATGCATACTTAAAGGCTAACCTGGCCACACAGCACAAAATCATGAGCTTGCATGCCAAGACTTTGCACTCCTACTCTTCATAATAGGTTTCAGAAGCATCTATGAAAGTCAAAAATACCTTTTCTGTCAATAGAGCACAGAAAGGCCAAACTCAGGACATTCTTAGAGCTGCATACATCCCATGTATTTGTAGACCAAAGATCAATACGTATTTCAGATGTATCTATATTTATATAGGTGGGACTTATAAGAAACAATCCAGAACAGAGATATTCTCTTCAACTAGTTCTTGCCATACACACTGACAATCAATCTATCCTATGGAGAAATGACCCTCAAATGAGGTTTTGTGGGGTGTCAGTTGCAACCTATCAGCCAGAACAGTTTAGTCTTCCCTGCGTAGATGAGGATCCAGGATTTTAGAGTGAGAATCTGTTTTAATGCTTTTTTGGCCTTTCCATGGGCTGATGCTGCAGGTTTGGTGGGATCAGTGAAGGGCTCAATGCATGACACAAAACAGTAAAATCTCTGCAGGTTCAGCAACTATTCTTAGCAGTAGGGAGTCTATATTTTCTTGAAAATAGTCCAGAAGAATCACTCCCAGAGCACAATATGGAGAGAACCAAGCTACTCAAATCAGACAAAAATATCTAAGTAAAATGTGACTTTGTTAATTTTTCCCAGGAGAAACATATAAATCACATGCTAACACCTGTTGTATTTTGCCAATTAAAGGACAGTGGTTTTTAAATTAATCTCTGCAAGTTTTTCAAAATTCCTTAGTATTTCATCCCTCAAACATTTAATTGCTTCTGACTGCCTTCAGGAGTTGTGCTGGAAGAAAAGCCGTTGTGCAAGGCAGCTGGGAGATCTCAAGCAGTTCCAACTTTTCCCAGTTAATTCTATAGCCTGAAAGCAAGCCAAGATCTTGGATTAACACTAGAAGGGCGAGGATTGTGGCTTCAGAGTTTGTTACAAACAAAAGCACATTGTCAGTGTATAGCATCCAATGGTACTTCAGTGAACCATCCCTGATACCCTGAAAGCTTGGGTGAAAGCATACCAAGATTGGCATTTATTTCAGTGCATCAGCAAACTCTGATGTTGTTGCAAACCCATAGGGAGCAGGCATTTGTAGCTTAGCAAAAACCCCAAACAAATGCAACCCTCTCCTACACCCAAAAAAACCACCCCCAAACCTAAACTCCTAACTGCAAATAAAACAAACAAAAATGTTACCTTGCATGGGTAGCTTTCAGGACCTTGCATGCAGGACCATAATTAGACTCATAGAGATTTTAGTCAAATTAAGGAATTGTATTTTATAAGCTTGATGTATATCTCGTTATATATTATGCATATCTCAGACTGTAATAATCATTTCCCCAGCTGCTTTTTGTTTAAGATGGCAAGTTAGCAGTCTACCTACTTTCCCCCCTGACTCCCAGAAGTCTTAACAATGTGTAAATTCAATGTGGGCCATATGCAGTTTATTTAACCTCTCCAGGTGCTCTGGGAAAGGACTTTTAGCCTGTTGCTGATCTAATTTCATCTTCTGTCTTCACCTTTTCCTTAAAACCACAGCAAAACTAATAACTTAGCCTCAAAGCAAGTCTTCAAAGCAGCTTGTCAGTTTTCCTTAAAGAAAAACTGAAGGATCAACCACCTTTCTTTTTTTTTCCTTTTTGTATAAACAACCTGAAATGGGGATCTAAAAAGAGCATGGTATTAAATTTCTGTTTTATTTCATGCTCAAAGTACATGCAGTAGGTTTTATGGTAATGAATGCACGATCAGAGATTAGGAGTACATCAGCTGAGGAGTTGAACACAGCTCCCATGAGGACAGGGACAAAAAAAGAATAATCAACCTATGAATACAGCCTTTATTACAATACTACAGCTCTAGAACATCTTATTTATTACTTGAGTGGAAAGATTTATGTACTATTAGTTCCAGAGTTCATTAGACTTATGTACATTTATGATAAGGATGTGTACATCTCTGGAAGCTTGTCAAAAAGTCTATGAAAATTCTGTGTAGTGAATTCCCCTGGTCACAGACCACATGTCTGACACGATGGCTTCTCAGGCAGACCATGTTCTTCTCCTAGTTTGTTCTTAGAAAGCAAACTCAGCAGGTAGAGCTGTTTTTCTGCTCTGTCTGTATAAACCCCAGCACAGTGGGATTCTTCTAAATTGGGATTTTAGAGTGTTAGGATAATGCAGATAATAAAAATCAAAACAATAACAGTATGAAACAACACAGGAAACCAAGTTTAGCATTGTACAACATATACAGCTTGCAAGAAACCTGACCTAACTCAAATCTGCCCTTTGCTCTACAACTTCCCCTGTAAAGTCTTGAAAATGCATTATTTTGGAGATGGGACTGTGTCAAAAAACTCCTCTTTTTAAAAAAATTCTTTATTGTGTAGGGTAGTTTCTTTACATGGGAATACAGAAAACTGGATTATCTACCTTCAGGGTTCAGCCTTGGGGCCAAGAACTCTTGGGCCTCGACACGCTGTGTGAAGTCCTCAGACAGGTCAAGTATTTCTGAGGTAAGTACCCGAAAATTTCATTTTTGTCACACACCTTGGAGTTCCCCGTGGGTCTGAGGCCATGTCTGTGTGATCTGCTCTCCAGATCAGCCCATTTACACTGTGGGTTTCTGAAACCTGGGCAGCCATGCCACACATTTAATCCTCTGCTGAACACACACAGCCCGCCTGCACTGCAGGCACTCACAGAAGGATCAGGGAGGGAGGCATTGCAGACACTGCTGTACCTCCAGGGATGAGGGGGTTTAGCTGCAGTTGTTTTAAGCTGAGAGGGAAGGAGCATAGCCTACAGGAGGAAGGAGTGTGGAGGAGTCAGCTTGCTCCTGGATTCACTGGAAGTTAGTTAAGTAACCATATACAGAGGATATAACTAGTAATCAGGTCATGAATCTCTGCATACAGTTATTTTTGTAAGAAGCCAAACACATTTGGCAAGCCTGGCATTGTCTCATGTTATTAGCTGGCAAATAGTGTACGAAGTCTTTCAGGCCAGTGAGAGCAACAGCAAAGAAGAGATCGCAGTTGACAGGAAGACAATAAAAACATCTCTGAGCACAGAACAAAGAAGGGACTTGGAACAACAGGAGCACTAAATTCCAAGCCTTGTATAAGCATGGAAAGAAGAATTCAGTCCATGACCAAGCAGATCACGGGCATTCAAAATATGAAAATTAAGGCAATCATTTAAAAGTGAATACTTTGATGTCCTACTAACTTGAAACACAAACAACAAAAGAATAAGATGCAATTATCTAAAATATTTGGTGAATAGACAAAAAATACATTTGATAAATAGTGACTGAGAATGGAGAATAACATTTCAGCTCCAGGAATAAGCAAAGGAAAGAAATTCTTGCTTAAAATATATTGCTCAGAGCCTTGGTATCCATGTCTACATTTAGTGATCTGAAAGATTCACTAAACACAGGCAAGATCATTCATGGCATGAATAATTTAGGTGATCCCAGCATGAAGGACTGACCACTGAGAATAACAGCCCAAACCCAACAAGTGTTTCTGAACAGAAAGCAATGAGTTGCTGAAAACATACATCAAAACTAGATGAGCTGAGAGTGAAGAGCAAGTATACCAGAGGCTGGAGCAAAAGGAATCCAGGTGAGACAGGCATAAACTTGTTAAATACATAGGCACCATGACATCAAAATTAAGATGAAAGATAAGAACGGAGCACACCTCCGTGCACCCCAAAGTACTCATTAAAAAAAAAAAAAAACAAATAAAAAAGCATTCAGCTTGTCACTGTAACCACAGAAAGTACAGAAAAGCCATCTCAGGACACCAGGGTAGGCAGTCAGTCCTCTGCAGCAGAGAGCAAGGACTGGATGCTCCTTTAGGACAGTCCACCTTGATCTGGCTCTCAAAATTACCCAGAGTGACCTTAAACATGGGAGTCACTGGCAGAGCAAGGGCAAGGCAAGGATAGGGCTGGAGAAAAGCTTACGAGAGAGATCACACAGAAGCCAGAGCAGGAGCAGGGTCGTGGCTGCCAAAAGCAGCCAGCCTTGCGGGGAGCCATGACTTCCCACCCCCAGGCAGGCTGCAAGGGACCCTCCAGCCTCTCCACATAATTCCCAAACTTGAAGGCAGAAGGGCACAGGGCACGTCCCAGAAGGCACCAAGGAAAAGCCCTGGATTTACACACAGAGAACTGACTATCATTTTGGACAGGTTTATTTACATCAGATATCTACCAAGAAACAGGCAGTGGAGTTTTACAAGCACTCCTACCCTGCACGGAATGAAAGAGGGATGTCAGTAATAGCCAGTCTTTGAGCAACCAGCATAACCCCATTACTTTTCCTCTCCTGAAGAGTGATTTTCCTTATCTATATCTGTGACCTGGATCTTGCTATTACACCAATCCCACTGAAGTTTGCTTTATTGTGATGGAAAAGTCAGCAGCAGACCCATATCCCCTCAAGGGACACCCTGGTACCAGTCACTCAACCCATGGTTGTGTTATGAAACAGCAACCTTCTGCTTTGCTAATGTGTAGACATATGAGCTGTAAGCAATTTGTATAAAACATTTTAAGATACCAAGAAAAGAGCAAAAAAGCGAAGATGAGAAACAATAGCATACTGTTAATTTTTGGGTCATTTAACACAACTCCCGGTAATTTTCTTGTCTCTGTGCATCAAGTTTAAAACTGGAAAAAAAAAAAAAATCATCATCTCTCCTTGTGTACATCTCAGCAAACCCTACCAGGATACTTCAAGTTTGTCTCAGTTGGCTTCTGTTATGTTGACTTCTGCTACAGGACGAGTGAACACACCGAGGAATGGAGCCATAATTCTGCTCCAAAATCTAATGCCAGCTGGAAACAGTGAAATTATGACATTGGACTTGTCAGTGGGGATGTCAACAGCAGTAGCATGAAAAGGTTTTATGAAATACTTTTTTTTTTTGCAGTCCACCAGATCCTGTAAAAATGCGCTGAAGTTGCCTGTTATAGCTTGATCTAAGCCTCTTTGGATTCATAGAAGTCTAATAATGGGCTTTAATAATCTCTGGATCAGAACTTTTAATGATAAGCATGTCTAGAATAGCAATTTTTACATCCCCTAAAAGTAAATATTTTGGTTTAAGCCCCTCTTCTCCACAAACAAGACGGGAAATAGGCTGCAACTAGCTTGCCTCTTGTAGAGGTTGTGTTTGATTTTCTTTGTGTATTACAGCAACTAATATAACCAGCAATCTGTAACCACGACTGAGCTAAAATCGAGAATAAACAGACATTATTCCTCTTGGCCACTATTTGAGGAAGAAACTGGTTAAAGGCTGGCATAGCATTTGCACAAGAGTATTTTATACTGCTAGTTTTATACTACCAGTATTTAAGAAACTGCCATGGAATTAGGAAAAGTAACTAGGTTTAGTAAGGGTAATGCTAACTAAACAGCTCCAGACAAAGTGTCCTATGCTTTACAGACCTTTGCACTCTGCCAGAAGAATGTGGGAAAAAAGCTAATCAATAAAAGACAAAATAGAAGTATTACCTCATCATGATGCAAACTTCCATAGCCTAAACACTGATCCAAAAGGAGAAAACTGAATTAGTGACTCCAGAGATAGGAGTAAACCTTTGGTCACATCAAATGCTCCACTCTAGTTAGAGAAATACTTGGCTCCCAGTAAAGTAGCAATCTCTGTTTTTATCCCACAAAAATGAAGATACAGATAAAAAGCAAATACAAAAATGAATTGTTTTTGAAATAGAGTGCGATATCTTTAAGCCAGACTATGCCTTGCAAATTATTTGTAGATAGCTGATTGCAGAGAAGCATCTGTCATAATTCTGACCTCTGTGTGTTGCCATACCCTAAGGCAGCAATAACACGTGCCCTTTACTAAATAGTACCAAATCATGTAGCAGTATGCCAATATATTAGCCACAAAGCATATATGTAGGTATGAAAGAAGTAACGATTTTAAGAAGAAAGAAGAAATTACTTTAAAGCTATGCTCCCTCCCTGGAATGAGATTCTTTGTCTGAAAGACACTCTGGACTAGAAAGCTCAGTGTGCACCAGGGGGACTTCTCAGAAGTTTCTTGGTTCCTTTTAACATGGCCCAGACGTTTGTCAGCTGTGCAGCTATGAGGCACAGACACTGTCAGTACAAGTTCAGTATTTTGTCCTAAAAGTCATGCCTACTTTGAGCAGCACTGTCAAGATTTGGTCCTTCCTACCATCAGAAGCATCTGGAGGAATGAAAACAATCAACAAAACTTTCTGGAGATAAAAAAACCCACTGCACAAATGTCCTCACTTTTTAACTAAGACTGAATTTCTCAAACTTTCTATATGCTTAGCACAAATTATAGTTCAATTCAGACTTTAGGCAAAGGCAAACAACAACCCCAGAGCAGGCAACTCCATGCACAATGCTCATCCACTTACAGCAGCTTGATCATTTGAGTGTGCTACAGCTTGCCTGTCGTTTGCTTCATGCTGCTTTTGGAGCTGTTTTTTCCATTTGTTTGTGTTGAAGGCTGCATTTGTTTTCTTTCCTTGTACTGAAAAAACTGGAGTACTGTTGACAGTAAAATTATTAGGCCCTTTACCCTAAAGTTGTCAACCAGTCTTGGCTGTTAACAGATCTAACAATTAGGTAATTAAAAGTATGATTGACAGGCAAACAGCGAAAGAAACCAAACCTGTTATTGCACCCCTTCAGTGCAACAAATAAACCCTCTGTACGTTTTCAGTATTCACTGGCTTCAACAGGCCTAATTATCCCTGGTTGATGAGTATGTGCATAGCATTCAGAAAGTGTAAGGTTTTCATGTCACTTGTTTTTTTCTTAGGTTTTTTTGGGTTTTTTTTTTCCAGCTAGAGTCCTTTTTCTGATACGTGTGTGCATTTTGAATATAATTCTAAAATACTGGATGTCACCCCGACTGCTGGAAATAAGCCAACATATAATAATATCCTATCAGGAATGCTTAGGAAAAATAAATCACTCCAGATCCTTGGAGTCAGTGATACAACTGCTATTCCCTTGTCAGAAGCAGGCAAGCGCATATGTTTAGTGCTGCACTTCAAGGTAGGCAGTCAGAGCTGCTCTGCCGTACGGGACCAGCCTGGATGACTGACAGTAACAGAGCTGTCACCGTGTGTTTCCCATTTTCTGCAGTGTGTGGTTCTGCACCCTGCTGTGTACCTCTTCAGTGGCCGCTGATTTGATATGATGCATTCTGAGAGGCAGAACACCTGATGATGTATTTTTAAATTAAACCAAAACCTTGCTGCTCTTTTCCAATTTAGACATCTAGAGAGAATTCTGCGCTGTATGGGATCCTTTAATTTTTTATTCTCCCTCTTTCAAATCACATTCTCTGCCTTTCTCACACACAGACCAGGCAATAAATCTGTGTGTGCTTCGTTTTTGGTGGGCATCATTCAAAGGCTGATTTGTTAGGTGTAATTACATTCACAGCAGTTTGAAAGAATTGAGCTAAGCCGCCTGCCCTTCAGCTGCAAGTCTTGGTTTACAGTGCACCCTATTAATATGCAACTGGGCAGACAGATGAAATGCCCTCAACAGGTCTTAGATGTCTTTAGCATCTTAGTCCCCTAACTCTGTAAACATTGGTTAGCTCTGGGAGCAGGGACTGCTGGCTGCACAGGCAATGCCACTCTGGGGGAAGGGATCCTTCCAAGAGCCTGAAAGCCACCTGAATGGCTTTAGGGACTTCTCAGATATTTACCCTTTCTTGTGGCTGACAGTCTGAGCTTACAACCGCCTCTTCTGGCCGAGCAGAATTCACCACACACAGCCAGGCTGAGAGAAGAGGGGAGAAAAATCCTCTGAAAAACTACCCCAGCAACCTCACTCAGCAGGGCCAGGACCTCTAGGTCTTCAAACTAAAATGACATCAGAGCAGGTGACTACACACAGGGGGTTTTTTTGGAACAATAATCAAGACAGATGACAATACAGCTACGCTGCTGTCTCTCTCCTCCCACTGTATTTCCTCCTCTTCCTACACACTATCATATCTCTTTCATGTCATATTCAAAGCAGCATTTCAAACCAAGAGCCAGAGCTAGAAATGGCTTGTTAGAGGGAGACTGTTCTCTCAAGCAGGATATAAAAATTGAGATGGTGCTATAGAGGAGATTACATTTTCTTTACACATGTATTTTAAAAGAACTTGGCCAACCCTGTCACTAGGATGAGATGCAGTACCACTGTTAATGCAATACCTTCAATCTCTTAGCTTTGCTGCTTCTTAATTAACGAAAAAACAACTTCACAGGCTTTCCTGTGGTAACCTTACCAGCAATGCTGACATTGGTGGTAACCTCACCACCAATGCTGACACACAGACCAAGAATACGGAGAGGTTGTTCTGAAGCAGCAGATTTGCCCACTCCCATTTTCTGATGAATTTGATCCAAGCTCAGAACCTCTTTCCACACTCTGTCCTTCCTCTCCTCCTGCATGTTCCTGCACCTCCACCTTGCTGCTAAACACCTCTGTGTCCCACCACCAACTAGAAATAGCATATCAGCTTCTGTGGGAGCTGGACAAGGGGAAACACACACAGCAGCAAAAACAAAGCAGGTGGTCTGCTGGCAGACACCCCACATCTTTGAGACTTGAAACATTCCTCTTGCCTTGTGTTAAACACAGCTAAAAATGGTTCACAGGTTACTAGGGATAAGGAAAGGTTGGGCCTGCAGTCATATCCCTGACCTTTCCTCATGCATCCAAATTAAAATTTAAAAAAACAAATATATATATATACATCTTAACTGAAATTTGAGGAGGAAACTGTGTCTTTTTTACATGGCAAAACTATGAATATATAGAAAACCTCAAAGGTCAATTACAGGGAATTAGTGGGCCAAAAGCTGTGTAGAAGCAGATTTATATCTGTACAGCAGAGAGAACGGATTACTTATCAGGGCAGGGTTTGACCTAAGGGGAATTAAAACAAACAAATAAAACAAACCCCTAAAGATCAAGTCTCAGACTCTCTGTAAGATTTAAGGATGTGAAAATTTCCCAAGTAACAAGCTATTTTTATACCATCTATTTTAAACCTTTCTATTCATGAGATGATTCTTCTTTTATTCATGCTCCTTCAATCTATTATACAGACCATACTTGCTAGCTACTAGATTTTAGGACCATACAAACTGTAAATATTGGTTTGTATTAAAAACAGGTCTGAGGATTTAGCATTTGCGTCCAGACAAAGTCTTTTCGAAGTTCATAGGTATTTTGCTTCAGACCCACTTGAAGGCCTTGATTCTGCAAGATGCAAAGCATTTTCAGCTTCCTCCAAAGTCCAAGGCAGTTGCAAGTGCTCTGTACTTTGAAGGGTTGGGCACATAATTTAAAAATCTCTGTTTAAAAAAACCCCAAACAACCAACAACACTCTCCTCAATGATCCATTATTTAAGGGGTATGAATTTAATTACTTACTGTAACTAAGCTCAAGAAAGCTAGTCTTCTCACTTGGAAGGATACCAAATTTCCATGTCTGCATATAGGCACAATCACATACAGTGTGACCTTAAAAAGATTTATGGTGTGGTTTATTAATTCTCTAAATTGGTTCCATAAATCTACACTAGCCCTCACTATTTAGCTGAGTAAACCGTCTTTGATCTCTGCAGAGAGAAGAAACATACAAATCAGATTTCTTTCATAAAGGTACTGGGCCAGACCCTGCCCTCGGAGGTATGGCCAGCAGCTCCTCAGCCCTCTCACCATGGCAGGAATTCACAGCAGAATTTCATCTGCCATATGCAAATCACATCCTCAATTAAGACAGTTTGAATTTCTAGATGATGGGCATTTTATCTGTGTAGTGCTGCTCATTTTGCAGCAACGAACAAGTCCTGGGGAATTTGGGAGATGTTTTTACATGGGGAAAAAGTTAACTTTGCTGCATTTTATTTACAGAAAGCTGTTACAAGATAACGCTGTCTACAAATATTTCACTTTGAACAACACAATCATTTTAACGAAGATAATTTTATTCAAGATCTACCCTGTAGGTTTAAGCAATGGAGTGGCTGCTCATGCTCCACAGCAGACCAAGCTCAGCTCTCTGGGTTTGCAGAGCTCTGTGCTGGGATTCTCTGTGTATTATCTCACAGACAGTTTTCACACAGCAGTTTTTCTTCTTGTCTATAGAAATGCATACTGGGCCTAGATGTGGCTTCATTCTGGCAGACTGCTACGACAGTTCACATTGCTGCTGCTGCCCTCCCAAGATAAATCACAACCAGTTCCACTGAGCCTCTAAAAAATTTTGATAACAACAGAAGTCAAACATTCTTTTAGAATGTTAGGCAAACAGTGAACTCAAGAAACCTGTACCACGTGAAGATACTTCAATTTTGTTTCATGCTGATCAGGAAAAGGAGGGGAAAATTAGAGTATACTTTACTTTTATTAGCATTTTGAAATTTCGCTTTAACAGTCAAATTAAGCCATGATGTGTTATTAAGTAACAGCGTGTTTGCAAACTCATAAAAACTGAAAAGTATTCCACTGAGTTAAAATCAAAATGTGACATAACACATCTTTTGCATTTGCACCACACTGAGCTTAGAAAGCAGCATCATGTTTACTACAATGTCTGGGGAAAACTGAACAAATGCTATTGCTCTTCAGTTCAGACTTGTCCTCCTTTATGTTCTTCACCTCCTCATAAAATTCAGATTTGAGGTTTGGTTAGGTTCATTTTTAGTCTCAGTCCAAAAACATTTTCAAATAGAAACTGAATTATCTTGTAGGCTTATGCGTATATTAATATAGCTCTTTCCTGTACTTTCTAGTTTAACTTTGAGATGAAACAGCTCAACCTTTTGTGTTGAAAATACAAAGAAACCAACCTGGCCTGCCCTTTTTTTTAGTTATAAAAGGGGCAAGCGGATTTTTATCAAACTGGATGTGAAGAACTAATTTTAATAGCTGTATTAGTCTTTAATTATTTCTTTAACTTTATAATTTCATCAGTTAACACAGTGCACAAGAGGCAGTATCTGGCTCCATAGGTGTGCACCTCACAGAGGTGAAATTTTTTGCAGATACCATCTGGAACCAGACAACTGAGGACGAAGTATTTTGTTCAAGTCTTTGCCAAATATGACAAAAACTGAAGAGATGAACATGAGAATAGATTTAGAAAATACCTAAAATAATCAGTTCCCCTAGAAGATTTTTCTCGGGAGGTTGGTGACACATCTACTGCTTCTGATAACTCCTGAGCAAGAATTCATGAGCTCTAAATGGACTCCTAAATTTTACTGAAAAAAGTGAAGACACAAAACATCTCTGTCATGGTGGGACTTGGATCTGAAGATTTTACCAGACAAAAGGCTAATTCAAGGGACAAAATATAGTGCAGGTAATACTTTATCTCTGGAGCTGGGAGACATTATACTGAAGCTGCAGGAGCTACTTGAGTGTTGAGGGAGAAAAGTATTTGCTAGGTACATCCACACAAGCTGGTGTCTAACAAGCTGTTCAAGATCCAATGGCCCAGGATCTGTTGTTTAGGTGGATACCAATTCCCTCTTTGTCGTAATAATAATAAAAAAAAAAACCAGACAAAAAACCAAACCAAAACACAAAAAATCCCCACCACTCTAGAAGAATTCCTGATACCATGATAACATGTTCTTGTCTTTGTTAGATCAGCATTTTATCTAGAGCTTAAATCATCCTTGTTTTTCTCCCCTGGACTCAATCCAATGAAACCACTACTTTGTTCAAAGGTAGTGCCTCAACCTGAACACAACATGTGGCTGAAGCTGCATTAACTCAAAATACAGCTAGAAGTGTCCTTTGTGTGTTTGTGCTGTATACCAAAGTCAATTTTTTAGCTATTAAAACAAGAGCCAGCACATTGAGACTTCTCCATGTACCATGATTTCTAAAGTCTCTGAACCAGAGACAATTTCTTTAACTAAAGGCACTCCAAATCCAAAATGTGGCTTTACTCTCTGTAAATGAAATTTGCCATATCTGTTGTAATTTTATTCCTGTGTGCATTATACTTGTTTCCCCATCTACATTTTCCTTTTCTTCTATTGACAGTAAATTTCATCTGCCACTCTAGCATGCTGTCACTCACTCCTGTGAGATTCTTCTGCAACTCTTTATGCTGGTTTGATTTCCAGAATAATTTTCTATCACCAAATGCTCTCATTATTCAATTTAATATCTAAGTTCATTTATGAATATGTTGAACAGCACAGCTACCAGCTGGATACTACTAAGTTCCCTTTACCAAGCAAGCTGACCGTTTATTCCCACTTATTTTTCCCCCATCTTTTAACTAGTTATTAACCCCTAAAAGGATTTTCCCTCTTGTTTTATGATAGTTGTTTCTTTCTTACCAGGTGTCTGCTGCAAATACAACCCAGCAGAACAAAACAGCCTACGAGGCTCCTGGAGCATGTGGTGAGGAACCAGGGGAGGTGCCCTGCTGGGCCTCTTGTTAGTGAACGGAGAAGGACTGGTAAGTGATGTGATGACTGGAGGCTGTCTTGGGCACAGCAATCACATTTTTTGATTCTTGGAGAAGTAAAGAGTTGGGTCAGCAGAAATTGCAGGCTTGGACTTCTGGAGGGCAGACTTTGGATGTGGCACCAAAGGACATGGTTTAGTAGTGGACTTGGCAATGCTGGGTGAATGGCTGGACTCAGTCTTAAAGGTCTTTTCCGACCTAAACAATTCTATAATTCTATGAAAAGCCATCAAGCAGAAATTGTTTAGAGAAACTTTCTGGAAATTCAAAATATACCCTTATCAGCTCCAGTGCAGAGGTTTTCATTTGTCTGTATTTAATTCCTTTACACAAGCCTCCAACAAATCTGTGAGATAAAATCCCTCTATAAATGCCATCTTGTGTTTTCACAATAAATCATATTTATCTGTATTTCTACTTTATTATTAGCATAGGCTCTGCCCAATACAGAGGTCAGATTCATTCCTGCTCAGACATTCAACATTTGTCTTTTTTCTTCTTGGACCACGGAGGGGTTCTTTAGTACCATATTATTGACTCATGTTCCATTTTTCATCCACAAGTACAACATTTTTCTGTAAAATTGCTGTTTAACTAAGTTCCCCATCCTGTGTTTGGCTAAATGCTTGTTATACCTCTGTTTGAGGTTGGTGGCTGGTTTCTCCCTGGTTTAGATCTGACAAGACAGAAAGCAAATTTAGCTGAAAAAAATTTCTTCCAAAGGGGACCCTTTACCCACCTGATCCCTTCCCAATCTGTTGGTAGTGACACCTGATAGTGGAAGTAGGAACACATCCTTATTTATCAGTCCCCTCTGGCAATTAGTTGGGTCTGCTGTCTCTCTGGTATGCTGTGCAGGAACAGAGTGTATACTTGTGTTGCATAAGGGTAGTTTAGGCATATCGATGTTTTTGCATTGATGGGACACGGGGAAGGTGATGAGTGCGTTTGTGTATCTGAGCAGGCTGTGGGTTGTTGCTGGGTGATTAAAACACAGAGTATGTTATGGTGAGATAGATTATTTGAAGAATGTACAGCAATGAAAACCACTAGAGGGAAGAAGGCAAAAAATGACTTGATTCTAATACTCAACAGTATGCAAAAGGTTAGGGAAGAAGACAGTCAAAATATCATTTCAGAGCCTGATTCAAATCCCACTGAAGTAAATGAAAAATTCCCTTTGGTTTCAGTGGAGTCTGAACTTGATCATTAATAGCTGTCATTCTGCAACTGCACCCACACTTCAAATGTGTTTTAAATTTAACCAAAAAAAAAATTAGACAAGTAAGGCAGCATGTGAATTGTGGAATTTGATTAATATATACAGAAAAATCAGTTTCTTGAGTCCTATCCTACTTACTTTGGAATTGGTGAGAGCTTTACCATTGATTTCAGCTGTAGAAAAACCTCACTGCTTCCTAGAGGGAGCTTTCCATCTGACTCTCCAACACAGAAATGCTCATTCACAAGCCGTGTGATCTAATCCATGCAGCTTTAGCAGAACACACTGACATCCCTAGAGAGCAGGATGAAGTCAGATCAGGGCTGTAAGATGAACCAAGGCCATGTAAAGCCTTGCTTAAGTCAACATAAGGATATTATAGTCGAGATTTCGCCACGGCCTTTCCATTGCAGTGGGAACTTGAAGCAAAGAGGGCTGAGTGAGAGTTGAAGCGGGGAGACCCGGTGATGCAGGGTTACGTAATAATCCAGCCTGCTAATCACAAAAGCATGGATAAGCATTTCAGCCTACATCGCACAGGCAAGCATCTAATCTTGGAGATGCTTTCTGGTGGGGTGTTTTACCTTCCTTTTTCTTTCTTTCATTTTTTTTCTTCCCCCCCCCGCCCCAGTTGTCACACAGCCTGAGGTGAGAGGAAAGAAAAGAAGCCCCCCTGCAGATAAACCACAGCAATCAGGATAATGATTGCAAAGGATCATCAGTCTTCAGGACATGACCTAAGTATCACCAAGGGCTAAAAGAGCATTTTTCATCCCTCCCTTCCTTCCCTCCCTCGTAGTTTGTCACTGCAGAAATGTAGGGTAGCAGGTAAGCAGAGATGGTGCTTCTGACTCTTAGGCAAGACACAAGATAAAATGTACAGGTCAGCCCTCTTGGGTCAAAACCAAAGGAAAAGGAGAAAGAATCCCAGAGAAAAGGATTAAGCAGGAATCCTCCAAATCCCTGCCTTGATTCACTTGTTCCTAGAAATGAAAAGAAGCCAACTGAGCTTGCAGTTGCCTTTCCCAGATGGGAGATTGGGACTTTCCAAATTCTTCATCTGTCATCAGCCAGGGATAGAAAACCCTTGTCATCATCCCAAGCAAAAGAAGAGGGTAAACATTTGTCAGGGAGATGCTCTGTATCTCATTTGTTAAGCACCTGAAGTGTAAATAATTATAGGTCAGGCCCTGCTATATGTTATTTGTTGTCCTATTATAGAATTACTATAAGGTAATATTTCAAAGGATTTGTTTATGAGAAAACCGTAACCAGGTTACATAAACTCCCAAAGCAGGGTCAGCAAACTTACTTAATGTACTTTATTGATATGTATCTTTTATTCCTAAAGGACAGCAATGAAGAAAACTGACAAGGGTTGAGAGTGCACTGAATGCTGTATGAAAATCTTTAAGGCAGTTTAAACAGATGATTACAAAAACGTTTATCTGTTATTGTCACAAACTGCATTAATCAAGGAAATCACATATATCTGTCCCATGAGGGCACTAACTACAATTCTTCAAAGTTTTAGCACAGTTTGGATCCTACAAGATTTTACTGATACCATGATATCTTAAAGGTCTTTTCCAACCTTAATAATTCTATGATTCTATGATGTGGTGCTGCTCAAAAGGGTTTAACATGCTATTAGGAAAGGAAATGAATTCATCTGTGGGAGATGAGAAGGTGATCAGCTCAACAGGACAGAGCAAATTCAGTGTACAAGTGGAGAATCACAGATTTCAAACTCTCTCTGCCCTGACTAATTTAAAACAGATTTCAAGAAGCAAGATAAATGGGAGAAGGGAAGCCCTCCCAATCATCAGCAGTGCCAGATGTTTTACAGCAGGGTTATAGGGAACACCCAGGGGACACGAAGGGGGCACATCAAGCACCTGAACCCAATACTGAGCCCCTCCCAAGGGCTGGGGTATATTAGAGACCTTACCAGGGAGTGAGCATCAGTGCCATAGGGCTTACACAGATTGGCACCTCCCTGGCTGGAATGCAGAAAGGACAGACTCAGACTGGTGATGGACAACAAGATCCAGTCACTTTTGCCACTCCTGAACTCACATATAAGATGTATTCACAGAAAAGCAATTTACCCTGCTCATATATTACTGGAGCCTGTGGGTAAACAGAAGCTTCACTGAACAGCTCATCTGTAATGTTCTGCTGGCCTTTCAAGAGGGATTAAATAACTATGAAATAGGATGGAAGGCTGAATATATTTTTCTTTTATCAAACAGCTTTGCATCAGGTTATTCTTCAGAACCATGGGAAAAAAAAAAAGTTTGTCTCATGTCTGAGACTTTCCTTATTCTCCAGAAAACTGAATGACAGAGGCGAAGCAATAAGAGAAATATAAACCTCAACAAAACCCCCAAAATGAACATGCTCTTTTCACTGCATTGAGATTCTCCCAGAGGCGAGAGCAAAACAAGGTCTTTGGAATTTTGGATGTATTAACAAGTTGTTGTCAGACTACACATAAATTTATTACACCACACTTGGATTCTTCAGTGCACACTTTACTTGGCTAGTAGTGTTTTCAAAATACATGGACCTCTGAAATTATTGTACAAGGCTCTTTCACAGAGGCTAAAATGCTTCACTGCACCTAAAAATATGCAGCTACAGCACAGCAATCTGAGGCACAGTTGCCACAGGTATCAGAAATACCTGCAAAGGGAAGATTTAAAGGATGAAATATGCTAAACCCCATTCCTCTACTTAAATGACTACAAAAAGATTATGATTTATGGTAATTCATTGCAAGTTCTCCAGCACCATCACATCAGAGCACCTCTCAACCTTCATGTACTAACCTTAGAAATCTACCTAAGGTGAGGTCGTATTCCTATTTCTGCTCTAGCAACAATCAGTGTCGAACAGATGAAAACTCAGGAAAAAGAAAAAGCTAATTTCCTGACTGCCATTGTGTCACCTCCTTTCCAGATGAAGTCTTTTATTCATCTTGACCTCTGTGTCATGCTCAAGATCACCTTCAGATCAACATTTCCTGTCATGTAAAATTCAATATGCCAGTATAGGAGAATAAATGGATGTGTAGAGGATTGAAAAGAATAAAGCAAAGTACTCTTACAGAAACACTAATTATAACCTATAATTAAGGAGTAGGTAATTTCAAAAATTTGTAAATAAAATTACTAGATTATTTATGGGATTTATTGCACTTTCCAAAAACTAAGGTTACTATAGTTTATATAACCAAATAGATGCCTGGAAATTCTTACTTTATCACAAAACTGAGTCAAGAAATGCAAGAAAACTCAGGAGGTCACCATGGAAAAATGCAGCTAAAATTTAGCAGCACCTCCTTTGAAGTTGCTTACTCTAAGGGCAAAATCTGGCATTAAAAAACTCACTTTCTTGATGTGATTTTGAAGTCTGGTGCCACCAGTAAAACAATCTATGTTTTGTGCCTTATTATTTGTTATATGAATATTTTACTCTATCCCAAGTGAGAAAAAATAAAAGCACATCTCCTACATAGGCAATGGCAAGGAGCTTTCTGTTTCCCCCTGCCTAGAAATCACACAGCAGTGGTGTCACAGGAAAGACTGGCATCTTCAACTAACATTGGTACTCCTCCATAATAAAGAATTTACACTTGATGATCCCTTTAAAGCAGATCTTAATGAAGTGCAATACAGTTGCACTTATTGATCCACAGACCTATTGGATCTGTACAGATCGAATCCTTATCGATCTGCAGACATAACCTTTTTTCAAGAGGCTTAATCTAAATTAAATCAAATACCACATTAAATGCTTTTAGATTGGTGCGTGCTCTCCTGGCTTCAGAACCTATTGCTAAAAATATTCAGCTACAGAGTTTATCCAGATTTATAAATAATGTGGCTAGGGCAGCTGTTCTCCTAATGGCTGTGTGCTAAGCAGACTTGCAAAGCCTGGCATGGCAAAAAAGGGATCCTTCAGATCCCACAGGCTACAAGAGGAAGATCTAGAAAAGTCCTGAGGTTTCACTATAACCTAAAAGGTCTCATGCTACAGTCACAGAGCTGGTGTTGGTCACACGTCTCCAGTGCAGAAGCACCTACCAACCCATGGCTGCAATTGATACAACAACAGGTTCACAGAGCTTGCCCACAGTTTCTTCCAAGTAACTGCTAAGTCAACACTGTCAGGGAGCAGAGGACTATTGCTAGAGGCAGTTTCTCTCCCTTCACTTTCACAGAAACAAAAGGGGGAAAAGTTAAATTGCTGTGGTAATTTTAGGAACAATGATTCTATAATATTAAGAGGAAGAACATATCACACATACGAAGATTTAATCCTTCAAAAAGGCAAGTTAGAATTTTCTATTAATTTTGGAAATCTTTATTGTATAGTGTTTTGTGTGCAAATATGTATCTAGGAAACAGAACAATAGAGCTAAGATACTTTGTTAGTAGTACAGGAACTACTAATAGTTTCTAGAAATTCCCTTTCTTTTTTCGTATTTAAGCTGAACTAAAATTTTTGTATCTCAGGAAACTTAATTTCAAAGTGATGTGTTTCATTATGTTCAAGGGATGTCACAAACATGAACCAAGTCCAAATGTATAAAAATTCGATTAAATCTTAGAATCAGTGAGGATATTTTATGATTTAAAATATTTCTTCACAAGAAAATCAACACTAAAATAGGGAACTTTTTGCTTGTTCCATTAAATCGTGAGATTTATTTCCCTTAAAAGGTTTAATTACTTCCTGTTCACTGATCTGCTGCAGTGTATTTGCAGAAGCTGATGTCACCTGGAACTTTGTACAAATTTACTTTTCAGCTTAGTGAGGTTGTTCATTATAAATAGGTTAAAGCAAATTCTAAATAAGCTATTTGCTACCACTGCTAACACTAAGAATAAAGAAAAGAAGAGAGCAAGAAGGATACTAAGCAAAAAAAAAAACCCTTCACAGTTCTGGTTTTCTTATTGAATACTGCCTGCAGTAGCTCAATTCAAATATTTAAATTATGTCAGCAATTAGACAAGCCTATTGTGCTTAAGATATTTCAACTAGTCCTAAAAGTTTGAATAATTTTCAGTGGGGAACACTTTGTTGAATTTGATGCATTTTTTTCTGAAGTATGCAAGAGGGATGGTTTGAGAGCTGCTTACTCTGCCTCGGTACTGGGGAACCGGGGAACTGAAGAGACTGCATTTTTCTCTGATTTTTGTGACCACCGCAGTATCACTTGTTCACTTTCTTTCCCAAATACCTACTCACAGAAGTGAAAACTGAAAATCCATCCTCTGTGCTGATAGGTTTACCAGCACATTAAAGGCAGTAAAATCACAAAAGCTAAAGAAGACAAGTGTCCCTTGATTTTCCTGTTTGTGGCTCTGTAGCAGCCGTACAGATGCACATGTCCCATGTCCCTGTGGCCTCGTGCAGTTCAGCAGCTCCAGCCCAGTCCTCACTGCAGAGTTCTCAGTGTGCAGGCCTGCAGCACCTTCTCCTCGAGGGTTTCCACAGCCTGATACCCTGATAAGCAAGTTGTTTTAACTTGGATTTGTGACACCGGTGCTTGTTGTAGCCCTGTGCATTTCCTTCACTTCATTAATGGCTACAGAAGGTGTCAAGAAAATAAAAAGCCACTATATGTCAATTGTTAACTCCTGCCTTAATTAACATTTTTCTTTCCAGTCCCTTTGGGTAGAAATTCTAGGCTTGCCTATTTTACAAAAGACAGGTTCATTTTAAAATAGCTTAAAAGAGAAGAAAATGCCTATAATCCAACCCAGAAAAAACACTTGCCAATTTTTTACTTGCTATACAACACAGTCTGAAAGACTTCTGCAAATGTTCACCAAAATTTGGATTCATTGCCTTATAAAATGAAGTAATGCTAAAAAAGGTGCACTTTTTATTTGCTCTCCCTGATGAATGCTCTTGAAAAAAATTCTTGAAAAACAAATAGATAAGTATTTTTCACAGTGAGGTACAGGCAAGGCTTGCCTGTATTATCTTTGTCAATTATCTATACCAATTCAACAAACTTGAGTGGCATAGGTCAAAAAATTCTCTTATATTTTACAAAACTAAATGAAGTCACCAGAGTAGTGCCATTAAAAGCAACCAAGACATGGAGTCATTTAAACGGCTTCCCCTAGATGGCTAGGTTAAGCTCTGTTAAAATTAATCCTTTTTCATGCTGGCAGGTGTAACAAAGAAAACCTTTTTGTATAGAGTGCAAAGAGGGTATTTTACCCTCTCAAAGGAAAGCTGCTTGATATTTCCATGGAGAAAACAGCACAAGTGATTAACAATTTAGATTTCCCATTCCTAAGCTTTGTTTATATAAATATATGGGGGATCATTTCTGAATCTGTAAGAGGATTTTCTACAGTCCAATGTAAAGAACTTAAAACTGCCATAAATGAGATGTTAAAAAAAAATAAACAGATTGCCTTAATAAATGCCAGTTATTGCAGGCTGAGCTCCACTGTAGTAACACACAGAGCAGCTGACATTTAAAAGGAACCTGACTAGAATGCTAGCTCCCTAGGTAGAATTTTTTCTTCTCTAAAATAATCTCAAATCTTTGTATGGTTCCCACAAGACAGGATCTCTGTAGTGGTGCTCAGCCCTTTCCGACTCATGGTTATGACCTACTTCAGGACAGCCTTTTACACACACACAAGTAGCAAATGAGCAGCTTCTTGAGATGGGTCCAACGATGGGCATGTCATTGCTGGGACAGAATGGACTCCAGAGACCAGGTCTTTGACATAAACATGGAGAGCAAAATGAGCTTCACTCTCCTTCACTTCTCTGCTCACTTTCATCCCTCTTCTCTGCAGGATTAATTCTTTCTCAGTTTTTCCCAGCTAATATTTCCTATCCCCGACTTGATTTCCATAAAGGACTGAACCCATTTTCCTTGAGAAATAGTGCTGGGTTTTTTCCAAATGCAGAGACAGATGAAAATAGCAAGCAACAGTAGTTTCCATCTTCATGCTGCTTTCTTGCTCCCTGGGGCTTTCCCCTCAGCACAGAGGAGAGGATCAATATGCTTTGTCCTCAAGCTCTCAGCTTGTGGGAATTTCTTCACTGACCTGCTTCTTGCCTGCTCTTCACAGGTCTCTCCCATCAGTTTTAAAGAGCAGAACCTCAGCCTCTGACTGTCAGAAGGGCTGCCCCCATTTTCAGAGAGACAGCCTTGGTGCTGTTTGATGGCTTGACTGCAAGATTTTGGGGGGTATTTTTAACCTTTTTTTTTTTTTTTTCCTTTGTCTGAATAAACAAATCACTTCCATAACTCTCCTTCCTTGCTGATTAGCAAACCTTGAAGTGCCTCAGCTACTCCTGCTAATCACTGAACATATCACGCATGTTAGCACAAAATTTACATAACTGACCCCCTCAGTTTCTGGCAAAGATGCATAAAATCTATTTCTTACTTGATGATAAGTATGCTTGTTAATATAACTTCTCTCTGGCTCAAAGGAGGCAAGTCAAAGAATGGGCAGTAGAGTGTTTAAAGAACAGAAGCAATAGCCAGGTTCATGACTCAGAAAGGACCAACTCTTTGCCCAGAAGAACCCCAAATGAGTGCTATAGGATAACTATGCACTAACCCTCTACCCTCTTCCACACTGAAAGCCACGTATGAAAGTACAGGGAAGGACAAGCCTACAAAGCCAGCCTTTGCTCCCATGCCCTTGCCATGACAAGTTGTCTGCAGCAGCCATGCAAGATGTGCAGGGTGACTTCACTAGCAGAAACAGATTAGCTTCTGACTTCTACCCCTACTTCTGACCAGATTTTGCACATCCTGATCTCCCTGACTGCAGAGGGATACATGCTGGGCATGGTCATAACGTCTGAAAACTGTAATGAAAGAAAATATAAATTGACTCTGAACAGCCCCTGGGACTCTCCTCAGTGAACCTGAGAACGTCAGGACCATCACTGCATAAAACCCACAAATATAGGTAGCCAAAGTGTCTCTGTTCTATTCATATCTGTTGAATTCAGAACAAGGTTAAAACTTTGAATTAAATTTCTAGACTTTGGAAAGTTTACCCTTTACACAGAGATGAAGAACTAATAAAGCTGGAAGGAAACAATACATTTTTAAAGCTGACTGAGACTCAGAACATCGGGTAAGGACTGTTCAAAATGTGCTCACTGCCACATCATTTTGACAGTACAGCAGTGTCTCAGCAGGTTGTAATGCAACTCCTTGGTATTTCTAAGTGCACTGGGCCTCTAGGATCACTCTCTGGGAAGAGACGTCAAGGTTGTTATTAGAAAGTTGTTTACATTTCATTAAAACGCTCAACTTATCTGAGCTTCCATAAGGTTAATAAACCCATCAAATTTCTAGAGGGATTATAATCAGAACATATATGTTCCAGTAACTTTCCTCTGTTTCTGCAAGATTTCTATAAAATATTTAAGTCCATCAAATATTGAACGTGCACGCTTAATGATCTAAACTTTTATTTTAGAATGAGGTTTTTGAGTTTCAGAAGTTATCTGTAAATACTTAAAAGAAAACTTGGCAGAAGCACTCTTTTAGGTAGAGGAACTTGTGAAAATCTGATGACCTTTCATTCAGCCTGACTAGTTTACAAAGAAACTCTGCAGCCTTTACAGGTTTAACCTCTTAATACTTTCAGGTTTTTGAATCTTGCATTTTCATTGCCTAGAAGTGTACTTATTTGTGATCCTGCACAATTTCTAGGTGATTTATTGGCCTCTATTCCAGTAAGGACATCAGTAATATTTCTACACTTGTGGGCCATCTCCTCTGTTGTAGTCATTGTGAACCCACTACCCAGTGCCCACCTTGGTTCATTAGGATGCTTTTCTGAAATGCTGCCTGTACTGACAAACCAAGGACGCTGTCCAGGTGCATCCTTCCTCCTTACTCGAGGTTTGGCATGGAGATGCCTTGATCTCCTTCCACCCTGAGAGCTGCTGTGAGAAGGACACACAGGTGAACAAGCTGGAGCGGGACTGGGAGCAGCCAGATGCCAAGTGGATCAGGTCCCCGGGGCACGGCAGGGAGTGCACTGCTTTCCTGGCCCCGACACAACCTGTGCTATTTTCCACCAAGTAGCACTTGCTGATGATATCGGCAAGGCAAGGCCCACAGCCAACTCATGCATTATGTTGCTGATGTTACAGAATCAAATTTTATAGGAGAAGGCAGCTGGAAGAGGCCTCCAGAGAAATGTAGCTCACCTCTGTCCAAACACAAGATCAGCAATGCTTGCGTCATTTTGACAGATGCTCACCCAACTTGTTTGTAAAGCCTTCCAATACCAAAGGCTCCCTAATCTTCCCAGCAAGTCTTGACTATTCTTACCATTATAAAGTCAGGGCTTTTCTAATTACTAACTTCTCTTTAAAATCCGAGCCTATTACTTTGCCTTATGCAAGATAAAGTTTATTTTCTCCCTTTTATGTCTGTAAAGATTACGTTGTCTTCCCTCAGTCCTGTCTTCCGCAGACAAAACTTTCATTCAGTCTTCTTTTCTGTATCATGGTTTCTATATCTGTGACCATTCTGCCCAGTCTCCTCTGGTCCCTCCAGTCTACAGTTACAGTTTTCCAAAGTGGCACCCTGTTCACAGTGTTTTCATCAGAAATACACTTCTGTAGTTTACTTATACAAAAACACTGTGAAACAGCATCAAACCCCCAAGTTAACAGACACAATGAATATAATTTCCCTTTTGTTCAAAAGGTGTTCTGTTACAGAAGGAAGTTGGACATATTTGATATTACTTGTTATTGATAATTCTGTGGCCTTTGCTTGCTTCCATTATCTCCTTAATTTCTTACTCCAGTATTTTCTGAAGAAATTAAGCTGCACTGGCTCAATTACCCTTCTTTAAATGTATACACTAGGTTTCCTTTTTCCAGCAGTCTAATACTTTTCTCACCATCTGTAAATTAACGAAAGTGTCCATAAGCAGTCCCTATTTAAGTATTCTCCAGATTTTATTTATTGAAAGATGAGGTCTTGCCCTTGTGTCACTGGGTTACTTATGGCAACACGGACCAAGTTGGCACTTTTAGTGAAGGTGTGGCTTGCTGCCAGAGAGCAGTAAGCACTGTAATCTTGCAACTTCATCTGCTAATAACTTGCCTCTGTTATGTAACAGGACAGCAATTGTTGGCCATCTTCTTACTGTTCTGGTCATCTGAGGTCCATTAGGTCACTGTTACTGTTCATCATGGGAAGCCTTCCGTTTTTTAGTCTTTCCATGTAACATTTTGGTTTTTCTTACCTTGTGTTTAAAAACTGCTCCCCTGTATTTTCCACTATACTTGCTGTCTGGGACTGATCCTTCAGATGCAGAAATTGCCCAAAATGCCTCCTTACAAATCAAAACTCTTAAAGAAAAGAAATAAACTTAATTTGTCCTTTTTTTTTTCTTTCTTCTGGCTATCTTCATAATGGTGGCACTTGGGTTGAAAAATATGGGATTAGATTCAGTTGTCAGGATTCATATATTAAAACCAAAATCTTCCTAAATAGAAACTATATTTCTGCTCCTGCCCAGCAATGGCAATATATCGGACAAACTGAGTATTCAATCAGATATGTATATCAGCTGCATCTGGCCACTTCACATGTGTTTCAGTGCTTTTTGAGATATGTAGAAATGCAGCAAAACAAGAAATAGAATGTCTTGTTGGCTTTCCGTGTGGGACACAGGACTTGCCCTACCTCGGAGGACAGCCAGTAGCATAAAGTCACAGCCCTGCAGAGCCTGCCCATTTCTGCAGCTATCCTGGTAGGGCAACACTGGGGCCGTGGACCCTACTGTTGTGTGGGCCACACAGCAGGTACAGGTAGGAGCCTGTTGGGGTCAGAGACCTCTCAGCTGGCATTCCCTTTACCCTGCATTCTAGGGTATCAGAAAACCTCTGTAACATTTGTTGAAAATATCTCCTGCATAAGTCTTCTAAGTCTCTGAAATTTTATCTGTAAGTTTCCTTCTTTCCATGCATTAAGTAGATGTTGAAGGCATTTTTTTCCCTCCTCAGTATATTTTCAAGCCACACTGAAGGATAAACCTATCATGTTTCTGACCCACTAGAAAAGCTGCTTTAGTGTTGCAGGAAATGTAATCTGTATGACCGACATGAAAGTGTTATAAGATGTGAGCTGCAGAGATTTTGGAAGGTTGTGTCTGAGCCACAACATCCATTCTTCATTGCTAGGCTTTGCAAGCTAATATCCTCTTAGCCTAATTTAAAATCATTAATTAAAACTGAGTTGAAACTGATGTGTAATGTAATAAGGACAAGAGGTCCCATGCCAAAAAAGAAGAGGAAGTTTTAAGAGATGTCCATGTATTTATATTTGCTCTGCTTTTCTTGAATCAGAATTTACTGTACAACATGACCCTAATTTAGTAATGTCCTCAGATTCGTGAAGTTTACACACACATTTTGATGAAAAATTAGTAATTACTATGATGAAACTAGGAACCAGGCAGGCGGCTAGCAGGTTTTTTTTGAGGAAATTATAAACACAATCCCTCTATTTCTTGGTCCTCCAAGGCACTGGGTATATCACATCAACGCAGTAAGGAAAATCTGTTGAAATCAGTTGGAAATCCTGACTAGCACAATATGAGCTGTTGCTGCAGTGTAAGAAGTTCTTCATCTCAGCAAGTGATATGCTACAACAGGTTTTGTGAAGCGAATTCATTTTCTCTCCCGTGCGTGCTGGGGTGGAGGCGGGGAGGAGGATGGGGAGCAGCAAGTAGAAAAGATGGTAGAATGGCAGGGTAAAGAAATTAACTTTGTTTTTTATTAAACCCTTGCTAGTTTTCAGTGGGTGTAAAAAATAGTTAAATTCCATAATTAAATTATAATTCCAATCTTAAACAATAAAAAGAAATCCCGTAATAATCTATGTGCAGTGCCTGACAGCTGGGCCGTCTGATCCTTGCAGTCTGCTTACAAATTGGTATTAGTGGCACTAATAAAGCTGATTAATGTTGTGACTAGAGACCCACTAACCTGACACTGCCAGCTGGGCGCACAAAGGCTGTCAATCTACATGGCAGCTGTTAAACTATGAGCACCGTAGCCTTTAATTTACATTTCAGCAACCTCCTCACTGTAATGCATTTTAATGGGCACGAATAAAAACCACTGGTGACGTGCAGGAATTTCACAGGATATCGGTGTGTACACATTATATTAGTAAAATACAACTTATCAAAAGACCAGAGATAAAGCCAATTCTTTCCTCAGTTACTTTTCTTGAGCCCTGTAGCAACTCTGTCATAAGCGATGCCCTTACTGCAAACTGCCACTGGTATGGCTGAGGGCACATTTGCAGCCAGTTTACCCATCCTGAAGAGTTATGACAGCTCACTAGTTTCCATGATACAAATAGCCAGGAAGATACTATCTGCATCTTAATAGCATTTTCCCACAACTGCTTTGCTTACAAGTACTTTGAAGGGTCTCAGAACAGGTCCTGTCCATCATTCAGTGGTCTTTAGCAAATCACCCTTCTGACACTTTTTGGAGAGCCCATGGCTGGACTAGGGACCCAAGCAATTCATTCCCTTCACCGGGTTATGTTCTGGTGAGAGGATTGCTGCATTGCCTGTGCTCTAACGGTACTGTGTGTAAACTATATGTAAACAGAGGTTTATAAGCTTTTAAGACTATCAATCCAGGACCTTCCATAAATATTCAGTCCAACTGATCCACTTACTACTTAAATGCAAAGAATTTACACCGATGATACATGAGTTGCTGTATTAAAACAAAAAAGGGAAGATGCACGAAAGTTCCACAGCTAGCCCATAGGAAATGTGGTCTACTTTCTTTGACCCTAATAAAAGCATGGTTTATTATGGTAAATACTTTCCTGCTTTGTAAACTATATCACATATAGTTTACATATATCCCATACATATCACACCAGAAAGTCTGGTCAGTATTTCCTTAAGGCAGATATCCTGGCAGATTTTTTGTAGATTTTTTTATTATTATTATTTTTAATTATTTAATCTTTGACTGTTTTGTTGCCAAAATGCCCAAAATTGTCCTTTCATTGTTCCATTGTGTTGTCCTGGCAACATCCAAAGGCTGGAAATTTTTCAAATTTTTTTTTTGGAGGGAGGGAGTTATATAGGAGGTAAGTGGCAGAGGAGAATATGATGTGAAAAAAGAAAATAATACAATCCCAAATTGTTTATGTTACTCATTCTAAAATACATATATAAATCTGAGGACATCACAAATACTCAAACATATATTAAAATAAATCTGAAATAGGCTATTGGCTATAAACTAAGAATGTCTATCTGAGAAATCCAACCTATTGTTACTGAGTCTTTGCTATCAAGAATAGATTTCCTTCTCTCTCAGTTCCTAGAGAACAGGTGAGCATGTACATATTTCTGAAAAAAAAAAAAAATCAGAATTAAGCAACATGTAAAAACCCCTCATGCTACAATTCATTGAGTGAGCTAAGATTTAAATCTGATTCTATTAGTTCTTGTTCCTGGAGGTGTTTCTATAACTTGACAAATCTTCTGTTCTCAACAAAGCACAGTATTTTTTTTTTTTTATGCAGCCTTTTGAGGACAGGGACAAAGAGCAGAGAATTAAGGACATGGTGAGAGTTAGGTTAACATTTGTCTGCATAGCCCAGGTCATGCATCTCGGTTTGCCGTTACTTCCGACTCACACAGTATCAAGTTCAAAGGCAAGTAAAGAGGCCATGAAAGGAACAGTGTTTGTACACTACTCTGAGTACAAAAATGAAGGTACCCTCTTGTCACATCACCAGTCAGCTCTTGAGCTTTTTGTCTTTTCTTTTGACATTTCACAGAAAACATTGTGGATGGGGAATCTGATGACTTCCTAACCCCGGAATCTTGCTGATTTAAAAATACTTTCTTATCTAGTATTATATTAATAAAAATTGAGGAGAAAAAAGCTACCAGAAACTGTACTGTAGAGTCAACAAAATAAGGTAAATTGTACCCAGCTAGCAGGGTGAGCTTCATTAATATACAAGTTGCGAGGTCTTGTAGCTCATTAGGGTTTCCGTCACTGGGGAATCTACTGCACCTCATGTTCTCAGGCATCATCTCTCAATGATTTTGGCCAAAATGTTGCAATACTGAGCTGCCCTCAGCTTCCTCCCCACAGGGCTAACAGACCTCCCTCCACAAGCCAAAGAATCAGTTCGTCATGAGACTCTCATTAAAACTAAGGCAGAACTCTGTGCTCTGGACAGATGTAAGTTGTGATGCGTTTGCAATACGGGCTCATTTTCACCGCTCAGTATCACGAGACCATTTCAACCCCAGGAATGATCAAACCTTTCTATCAGCCCAACTCTGATTCCCAGGACAGTATCATGTGGAAAAGCAGAGCAAGTGTCTAAATCCAAGAATCCCCTCTCCCTTTTCATTCTGCAAACTAAAACAGCAGTAAGATGACAAACAGCATACATTATAACTATCCCAGTGTCAATAAGTCCCATGATTTTTTACATCCGCTGGGGAGGGGGAAGGGAGGACATACACAATAAAATCTGTTAACACAGTTGAAATGCAAGGCCAAAAGAAGAAAATCCAATCCTAACATCTCAAATAGGATCTATTCGAAGTGGAGAGAACCATGAAATCACTCACTTATTTTTCTAACTTCCATCAGATAACAGGATTCAAAGGATTGTATAAATGCCAAGATAGATTAGATACAATAGATAGACCCAATTGTTTGTTCAGGCCATGCTACAAATATGCCAGTCAAATGCATATGTAGTCTTATAGGACTACATGAGGAGATGTAAATGTTTAACTTGAATAGATTGGGGCTGATGACATCCTTAGGCCTGCAATCTTTACATGACATTTCCTTTCCCTTTTCCCTATTTCATAACACAAGTTAGAATTAGTAAGGAACAATCTCTCTCTGGATTTTTTTAGTATAGCAAGAACAAAAGTAAAGTTCTGCTTTTTAATACAAAACTAAATGGAGTTACTTTTCATCATCTCTAACAATTAATAGAAGCATTAACTATTGAAATGAATGGCTGCAATTTGGTCTAGAAAACTTCTTTAACAAGTGTCTTCTGCAGGTGAAAGGGAACTTTTAAGTGGGGACTGACTCTTGCAGTAGAAGTTAAAGCAGTGAGCTTCACCTTATCAAATCAAACTGTGTTCTGCTTTTAATGGAAACATCTTGTCTTCACATACCCACTCAAAGGTTTCACCGAGAGAAGAGCTTACATACAATATTTCTCCTTCCCAGTTTAATTTTCATGAGTTCCTACTGATAGGGGTCAAGTGAAATAACATTTCATAAGCAGAAGTTTATGACTAGGTTTTCTTGCCAGAACAGAATGGCATCTGTTCCCATGCATGTTTAATTTAAATATTTTTCATGAATGTGGGATGATGGTATAAATATTTGAAATCATCAATATAGTAGACTGCACTATAGCATGGAAAGGCTGCTGCACAGCTGCTGTTAAATTATAGATTTCTTATGCAATGAATACATTTAACTTGTCTTTTGAAGAATTAAAAAATTATGTCTTCTGTCTAAAATACTTTGTCAGATCTTTAAGAGATGTTCTTCATATGACCTACAGCTTACAGACAACTGAAAGCATAACTCTGTGACCCCATCATGAGTGACACTTACATAGGCTGAACTGATGGAGCCCGGGCAAGAGCACACTGCTCATGGGCAATGAGTGAGTTTCTTCTCTTTGTCATCTTTAATCTTCCCCTTCTTCACGAACCTGTTCTCAGTAAAAATAGCTCCCAGTTCCCATATCTTGGTCTGTGGTCTGATTCTCCAGTTTACATTCTAGAGAAGACTCATCTCCCTAGTGCTGACTTGAAAAAAAACCATAAAACCAAACACCACTACAACAAAAAACTATTTTTGCCTTTGTCTCCATCCCAGGAACATGATGATGTGCCAGTTTACATCATCTGTAAAAATTCTGACAACCGAGTCTCAGAGGCAGATGAGGCTCTCCCCCATATACAAGTCACTTAAAACAGCTTGGAGAAGTTTTTGTTAACGGCAACCAAATCCAGGATGTGAGGGAAAGGAGGTACTGGAATGTTTCATAGCATTGTTTATGCTGATATCTGGAACCCAGGATGATTTACAGTGACATAAACACTGGCAATTTTCACAACTCAACAGACAGAAAAACGACCATCTTGTTATGGTCCAACTCACCAGCTACACCTTCTTGAAAAAAAAAAAGACCTAATTTTTAAAACATTTCTTGCAGAAAAACTCTTCTCATTGCAGGGTATGTTTACATACTATTACTGTCATGTAAAAATGAATTTCTTGACAGTATCTTTGGAGTCTTGGCATTACAAAATCTGCTTTTAGACTTTTTAATTGTTAAAGCTAATTAGAAGATATAATTTTGCTGTGCTATTCACTTTGGTGATTATCTGTAAACACAAACCATGTAAGTGCCATAGCAATGGAGAAGGCAAGACATGTAGTGAAATATTATATGGGTGGTGGCATAAAGCTTTATTGGCATGAGCTAGGAATGGATGCATTACTCATGAATGGTGAAGCCAGCAGTAAATTAAGAAGGTGGCCCCAAGTGAGTATTAGTCACCTAAATATAACCATATGCCACCAGATTTTGCGTTACGTTTTCACAGAAATGTTATTTCTAAGACTTGCAGAGAATTTCTAAATGGACTCCAACTTCAAAGCCTCACAAACGAAGACCTAAGAACCAACATGTGTGCAACCCACCTCATCCCTTCCAAACTTTAAATCATTAATGAACTCACCTATAAATCAAGATGTTTATCGCAAATGGGGCTGTTTTACCAACCATTTCTGGGGAGTAGAAACAGCCTGCATTGAATGCCATGAAGTCACCCTGCTTGTTTCTCTTTGCAAAGCTTAGATCACAAACCACTTCCCACCTACTGAGGGGAGGCTTGTGTGGCAGGAGCATCTAAAAAACAGTATGAAAACTGCTGATCTTGATACAGTGCATCATGCCTGCAAACTAAATGCTACATCTTTGACAAAGTTGCAGAATTCAGGGAGTAACTATGAATATTACCCATCTTGCAAAAGATAAGCTTCTAAGAGGCTGTTATGGCCCATATATAGCATAATATAGGAGCTGTCAGTTACTACCATTTGCTCAGAGCAGTTTTTGAGCCACACCAGCAATACAGAGCGAGCTCTATGTTGCCTTAGCTGTGTTATTTTAACAGTAATTCAATTTGCTGGGTACATCGGGTCACATTTTGGTTGCTTGTGAGTGATCTGCAGAGTAAGCAAACACATAAGCACCATCAGGGCAAGGACTGTACACGGGGGTTGTACAGAGCACAGCCAGAGGCACTGAGGACTGCGCTGGGCACTCTGCTGTTGCTTTGGCTGCCTTCTGCCGTGTCTCATGCTGCCATGGCTTAACCCATAGCTCTGTGGGAATTTTCGCATTCAGTGACAGTTTCTACAGTCCTTTCTGTGGAAAGGGGATTGCGGTACAGGGCCTGAGCATGCAGCCACATGTCTCTGAGCTGTCTTGTGCCCAGAGGGCAGGAAGCTTGAAGTCAGTGCAAGGAAGCTTGAAACAACTGGGCAAAGCAGGTGCTTAATGCACAAGCACAGCCTTGGAGAGCCTAAGAAACAACATAAGCCAAGAGCTAAGCAAGGTTTGGTGTATTTTATACTTTACATGTGCAGATCTTATAAATTGTAAAGCTATTAATTACACCCATGTTTGGCTAATACATGTGCACAGAGTAAGAACTGTTTACAGACCAAAAGAAAACAATAGATCACTTTCCAATAGGGTTAGTTTTTCAACTAAAATAGATGGGGATTGCAAGCCAGCTCTTCCTTTCCCCCTTCTTCATGGCTATTTCTATACATACTTCAACAATCCCAAACTAACCCATTCTCAACAGGGAAAAAGAAAAAGGGAAAAGAAAGAAAGGATGGAGCCCTCAGAAAACTGGCAAAGAGCTATTTTGTAAGGAGGGAACCAACGAAAACATTGGCATAAGGCACAGTTGGAGGGTGTCAAATCCGATGTGGCAGCCCTTTCTTGTGCTGCTATGTGGAATTTGCTTCAAAAGATCAGCAAAATGAAACTCTTCATACCTGAACTAATACAGATCCATGTAAATTTGAGCTCTGATCTTATGGAGCCAGTCACATCGCTAGAGGCTCAAAAGGACTTGCCTTTGTTTGTTTTTGAAGTCTATGTGAAACCGGATTTCACATACTAATATCTTGATCCAAACAATGTAATAGAATCTTTTTCTGTTCTCCTCACCCTCTCAATAGAGCTTTCCTCCAGCTAGGTTTCATTTCTGTCTCCTTCCGAAGAAAGGCAAAAGGGGTGAAAATAGTTTTCCTTTTGGTGAAATGTTTGCCTCCACAAAACACTCATGAGTGAGATGGAGTGTGGTGTAGGGATAAATAAATAAATAAATAAATATTTAAGGTTTGTATTAAAGGTCTCTTGCTGTATTGCAGAACTGCAAATTAAGCACTGCAAATAGTGGTAGGATCTGTATCGCTGCAAACCAAAGCAGCAGAACTGTTTAAACATGCAAGACCACAGGTAATATAAATAACAAGTTAAGGGCTCAACTTCTTTCACATCATTTATTGAAAATGAACCGATTTGTCTTTCAGAGGACACAGAAATCCGTCCTGTACTCTGACTTTTAATTGTTTTGCCACATGTAATCTAAGGCAATAACCACTCTGGAAAGAAGACACAAATTCCGCTTGTTAACTCTTTCCTACCTGATTCTCCAGTGAAATATACTTATGTAATGCTCCCCTGTTCAAATTAGCCAAATGCATTGATTTTCCTTAAATTTAGGTAAGGTATTTAACTGATTCCAGAATTAGGGTGCTTTGTATATTTTGGGCACATTGTTCACATGCAAATACAAGTGGAACAGATTTGCAGCTTTATCATAACACTGGAAGTCTCTAGTCAGCCAACAGATTTTGTAAGTTTAAAAAAATGAAATCCAGATTCCAAAGCTTTAGGTAATTATTCACCAAGTCTTAGAATTATCTACATTTTTTTAAAATTTTATTTTTTTTATGACAGAATAAACCAAAACAATTTGTTTAGAGGATTTCATATGAAACTCTTATCAGTTTCAGCTGAATTTATGAATCAACTCCCATTCATAATAAAGCTGCATTAAACCGTTTCTTTCTATTATTGTGCTAACAGGATCAAACACACAAAAGCAAAATCCAAAAAGAGAAAACTATTCTGTTCAACACAATAGTTAAGGTTAAAGCACGTGTTTTTTACAAACCTGACCAGCAGCAAAATCCACCTATAACTGCCTTGTAAAATAAACAGCTATGACTACAACAGAACTTTTGTTGTATTTAAGCAAATACGAGTTTAAGGGCACTAAAATCTTTGTAAGGATGGCTATAAAAGCAATTATCCTTAGATCACTTCTACTGTAAAGTCTGACTTGAGCAGACCTTTATATGCACCATTCTGTTATCATCCTTATAAATCAGCGCTCGGCCCATACACCAGCACTCAGTAGGTGCTCACCCCCATTATTGGTAAAGTTTCCAGCGTGTTCAAGAATGCAGGCTCTGAAGGTTTGTATGGCCCTAAAATGCTACATTCAGCATCCACAGTACTTGCAAAGAGGAAAGAGGCTAAGGATCAACAAACGGGGCAGAACCGAGCCAAAGATATGAGCTGACCCCTTGGTAGATCAGTTTCCCACAGTGTGACTGTAGAGGTCATCAGACACAGCACTGCCTGAAGTTCAGGCTGCTTCCTCTCAGGCACTGCTCTGCCGTGCTCAGGCACGTGCTCAGTCCACTTCTCCGTATCAGGCCTCAAGCCAAAATCTTGTGAAGTCAGCTGGAGAATTTCCACGTTCCATGAGTGATATTGGAAAAGACCCAGTTGAATATAAGTAATGATGTTTTAAATATACACTAGTAGAGGAAGTGGAAAGATTAAGTATTTGTTCTAGTTCAGATTTGAGCTTTTTTGTTGTTTGGTTGGTTTTGGTTTGTTGGGATTTTTTTCCTTCTCTTTGTAAATCAATGTAAAGCCAGCAAGAAAAATGATCTATCACCATGTCTTATAGGTTTGCCCTAAGATATGCAACAATCATCACCCTAAACAGCTCAGGTAGCATACATGGGAATAACACTTGCCTTTGTCTGGAGAAAACTGGAACTTGGCACATTTATTTCCTTTTTTTTTTTTTTTTTGCAACTACCAAACTTAAAATTCTTAAAAGCTATTTTTATAATGTTCAAAATTCCTAGGAGAAACTTTGAGGTGTTCACGAAACCTACCCTAGTAAGTACTTTGTACCAAGTGAGAACATGGCAATAATATGCAAGAACTGTTCTTTAAAATTAAACAGAATTTGAGGTCTTTTGGGAAGACAGGCATTTTCTATTATAAAGCATCATGCAACACTGAACCATAGAAAATGTGGTGAGAAGGTTGTTTAAAGGATGACTCATGCCTTTGCTCAAGCACAGAATAAACTCCAGTGGGTTTTGGGGTTTTTTTAAATCTTTTTGATTTGCTGATCCCTATGTAGCAAACATAAGCCTATTGATTATTAACTTGCTTTACTCCAGGATTTTCAACACCCCTATGAGCTAGTCCACAGATTGCTGTGGATCATTGTGGTCTGCCACTGAATTTATGCCGTTCTCATTCTAATCTGGCAAATTTGCATTTTGGCAATTATTTCTACATGTGTTGAGAGTCTCAGGGCTAAAAATTCTAGATTTAAAAACAACAACAACAAAGAATTAGATTGAAAGGGAAAGCAAAATATTGTTATATTTCTGTTTTCTTATTAAGTTATATTTTGGCAATCCTTGAGGAAATTAAAGCTTTGGAAACATTCCATGTGGCAACACATTTTCCAAGAGTGAAGAATCACAGGGAATACACAGACATCATTTTATGATTAACAGGCACTGATCTTGTGGGTAGGAATGAGAAACAGAAGGAAAAAATCTATATATTAAGATGAAATAGAACGGAAATCAGAGTCAGTGGACAGCCTTCCCTGGAGTGACCATGGAGTCACTATGACCGACATGGTTCTTAACAGCTTAGCACATCCCTTAGCAAGGCTTCTCATTTGTTGTCTTCTTGTCTCTGGTCATGGGATAGATTCAAGGTAACAAGAAGCAACTATTTCCATCCCACATAAAGAGCTTGGAAAGTAGCCAACTGCTCCTTGAAGCACAGGTTGTAATATTAAATCAATGCTCAGAAAACATGCTACACCTCTCTCTCTCCCTCTTGTAATGTCATAGGGGAGAAGTAGAAGGTATGGTCACTGTAAGCTCCATATTTTAGAGCTGAGCCCACATCTGACGGGATTTCAAAGGCAGGTCATGGTGTATGAACTCGTAGGCTATTACAAGAACCATAAGCAGGTTGTTACTCTTGACATAAATTCTCCTTATGTCACAAGTGCCCATTATGCTTACACTACAATCGCTGGTCCCAGAGAGACTGACTTTGTTAAAACCAAGTAACCACAAGCATAAAATTCACAAATCCCTCTGCAGCAAAGCAACCATTACGATGTACTGTTCCTAGAGAGCTGCCCATTTCTCATTCAGCATCAGACCTTGAGAAGAGGCCAGGGAACAAAAATAACTTTATTAAGCACATTTTAAAAATACTCGCACTTAGGAGAGAAAATGCTTCTAACTCTAGATGAGGAGAGGAAGAAATAGAGTTCATAACTGTTCTAAATTTATGGCCACATTAATTCAGCTTTTTGCTACTCTGGGCTGCTAAGCAAGGTCTAGAAATCAACATCTTACACCTCTAAGAAGGCTTGCACAGAAGCTAACAACATCCATTGGTAGGAAACTTCATTTTTAGATATATAGAAAAGAACAATTTGAGTCTAGCAACTTGAGAATGGGGGAGGGAGGAGAGAAAACCCAAACAGAAATGTGTGCATTTCCTATTGAAATGTTTTGGCTTGGGATTTTTCCAATGAAATTAACAGGCTTTCCAGGAAAGTAGCAGCTCTCTGAATTTTTTTCTTTTAGTTAAGAAAAGGAAAAATAAAATCTATCAAAGCTTTTGAAGAGACTTTCTTTTTTTTTACCCTTCAGCCCTAGAATGATGTTTGCAGTTTTTGACTAATGCTGATCTATTAGAAGCTGAAGAAGATTAATGAACTCATGCAGTTCAGTTACCCACAGCACATTTCTTAAATTGACAGGGAAATAGAATTTGTGAAATACCACGGAGAAAAATGCTATGGTTATTATAAAAATAAAAAGAGGTTATTCTATCACACCTTAGGCAATCTAACATTTCATGGTTGATTTTTGAGCAAGAGCCAAGAGTTTAGCTTCAGCACAGGAGCTTGCTCAAGACCCCTTTACCCTGTCAAGCTGGTTTTGCTCCACCAGACTTTCTTCATAAATGGAACCAGGCCAGAGTAAAAGTCTCAATAATAATAATCATAATAAAAGTATTCCATAAGCAGAACCTGTTTATCTCTTTTACAGCAAAACAAAGGTCAACAAACAACCAAGTTTATCCAGAGAAGTAGAAGGATAACTGTAAAGAAACAGCCAAGATCTACTGCTCCATTGATCAATTTTGTGTTATTCTGCTTCAAATGGAGATTAGATAACAGCAAGTCAGCTTCCACTTGGAAAAACTTCTGATATCCAAGACTTCATAATCATAGAACTCTTTCCTTCTACAACAGTTTAAGAAATACTTCTATGTGCCCTTAATCAGTGCTTCGATATTCCAGGAGATGCTGCCTGGCCAATTGGGAATTGTGCGGAGCAGCCCCAGGACCCCAGCCCTCTTCTACTTCATAGCTGGAGATTAAGGGACTGGGTAGCCTGAGAGCCATCCAGGCTCAGAGCAATGGTTTCAGCCCCAACACTTGAGGTACACAATTGCCACAGACCTTTAATCATGCTGGCCCAAATCACAGTGTTGGGACACTGGCAGATCACAGCCAGAATCAGATCTGAAGTGCAACACTGGGAGGAGCAGATATGGGCTCAGTTTTTCAGATCTACCATAAATTTCCCAAGATACGTCAGAGACCTAGGTAAAGATAATACTTCCTTTTTCTGACATCTGATTTATTTAGACAATATAATTTTGTGTGCAGACTATCACAGAAATTATTTGTGCAGCCTCTTCAGAGTTTCTGGGCTTGTGTGGCACCATGCAACTGGGACTAAGTCAAACATTTCTGCCTAAAGAAACTTTGTTCCAGAGGGAACATTTTCTGAGGATGGCTTTAACGGAGCTTTGGGCAGAGAGAGGGGAAGGTTCAATGCCCTCTGGTCATTGCATTACAAAGGCGACCCAAGTTCAAGTCCTTGCCCTGATCTGCTCAAGTGGGCACCTGAACACCTGTGCAACATCTGACCCTTTCTGCAATCTGTGAAAGAAACTGCTCTAGCCTCTTTCGAGCCATCAGTTTCTTAATCAAATGCAGTTTTCCTTTTGTATTTTGAAAGGCTACAACCCTGAAGGTTCAAATTTTGCCACAGGACTGCCTTCTAGGAGCTCTATGAAAAAGTTAAGTATCTATTAGCCTTTCCCATGCAATCCAGTGGATACATATGCAAGTATAACGACTCTAGGCATGAATTTTACTACTTGCAAAATATGCAAACTAATGGAAGCAATGCACATAGCAATAGTTGTGCAGTCAATGCACTGAACTTCTTACTAAAGGCACTCTGTAAACTTAATATGACATCCCTTGGTTATGTAGAGACAGACAGACACTGAAAATTTCACTCAGGACCACCTCTAACAGGCAACACTTTGTCTCAAGCAATCACTTCATCCCTAACACATTCCCCTCTGGTTTTCAATGTAATTTGGTTCAATCCAAAAGACCACCAGAAAGATTTTCACAGGTCTAATTGGCAGACACTTAATTCCCATTTATTTTTAATAGGAGTTAGGTGCTTGACATTTTTGTCTTTGAAAACTTCCCATCATCTCAGTTCTAGTAAGGGAAACATTTTTTCTAATCCTTTACAAAAATAATGAAGCAACAGTGACTGTACTCATTTCTCACACAAGCATGCACATAACGCAGGCTGAGGCCTCCAAGTGTAAAACAGATTTATACATGATGGTGTACAAAGAACAGCAGTAGGGATGGTGTAGTATGGAATGATTGCAAAAGCAAATGCTCCTGAAAGGGTGGGAAGTGGGAGGTATCTGTTTCAGCAACCAGCTTCTGACACAGATGTCAGAAATGGAAGCATGACATACCTGTGGAGCAATTTGATGCTCATTTTTTCCCATGCGTCCTTTCCACCGAAGTATTTACATTTCCCAAGTGCCCTGCTTATCTTAAGTAAGTCACTCCATTGGATATTTCTTTTGGGTTGAGTTAATTACATGAAAGAGTACAACAACTTTGATGCAGTTCCTACAGTAAACACAAACCTGTGTTTGAGACACAGCTGCCAGCAAATCCAACTCCACGTGTGTGACACCATGGTGGCAGAAAACTTTCAAAAAGAGCAACACATATCAGAGATTAGGGTCCATCCCTGAGCAAGCATCCCCCACCTACACTGCACAGGGTGCTCACTGTGAAGGCATCCCACAGGTGGGCTTGCTCACAGGGCAATGTATTTATGGCCATTATGCAAATGACATCTGAAACATCCTTCTCTTTCTCCAATTTTCATGCAATTTAAACCAAATTCCACAAAACTAAATGAAAACATGTTTGCTTTCCCTGTCCCCTAAAACTATTCTGTCTTGGAAGCCCTTAACTTTGATGCTGACGAAAAGCTAGAGTGCTGACTTTTTCAGTCCCAAACTGCAGGCAGCAAATGTGCATGGCTGGTGTTTAAGTGATAAGTGAGGTATATTTTTAAAAGGGAAGTGCAGCTGTCCCTCTCTGCCGCAAGGTATTTTTCAATTTATGTGGCAAATCCAATATAAAGGTTTATTGTACGGAAGGCAAAAGATCTTAATCAGGAATTAGCCTCTTCTAATGAGGAGAAATAAGCACCAAGGCTGCACGAATTATTTCTAAGAGATAAGAATGTAATTGCCTAATGTGACTAATAATCTGATAAGAGCCCGTTTTATCTGATTTAACCCACGGAACTGCTGCTAATGTACAGAATTTAAAGTAATCCCCAAGGAATTCCTCTTATCACAAATGGGATTGCAGAATGATAAAAAGATTCATTGTTACAGTATTTGCTCTGGACACTTCTGTTCAAAGGAAGCAGAGTTTCGACAGCTTGAAGTAATTGCAACATTTGCTCAAAGATGGGATCATTTCTACAACGCTTGAATTTTTGACGACAGAGTGCATATTCTTATTATGAGCAGACAGTAAATTATACAATCCTATTTCATTTATAGCCTGGATATCATCTGAATACTATTACTAGGAAACAAACACATGTCCCAGTCACTGTGAAAATGTTTTCTAGTGTGAAAAGATTTTCTAATGTATTTTTGCATATTGACAGAAATTAATATAATTTGAAATCTATAGTGACACTAACACTGTTATTATCCAAATTCATGCTCCATTCTAATCCTACTGTATAATGACTTTAATCCTAATGGGCATAATCATTTCTGATGTAAAACTAGATACATGACAATCACAGAATTGAGTGATATTATTATATCAAAGAATAGCAGCTGTTGATTTGCCAATATTAACAAGTAGCAATCTTGTGATAACTCATTGTTCCAACAACTAATCAGAAGAGGAATGAAAATTTGGCATTTTGGTCCTGTAATTACATCTTTATGATGCTACAGTTGGTAATTTGCATGATTTTGACTGTTGCACTTCCCAGGAATTTTCTGTGTTCAGTACAAAGGCTCACGGATGGCTTTATGGACCAATGTTGTTATTGCCTGTGTATACCTAACAGTACAAAGCAAAATACTGAGAAGCAAAAAAATGTAAATATACAGGTTAAATAGGTAGGACATAAACCAATGGTAAACCTGAAAAAAAGAATTAAAATTGAAGGTGCTTACCTCATGGCTGTGTGCCCACACAACTATGTAAGAAAACAAAAACCAAACAACTCTCCTACCCCAAATCCACAGAGGCTTCTCCTGCATGTATTTTCATGATCATAAAGCAAGTGAAAGATGAGAGAAGGGAGAATAGGAGTCTGTGAGGTCCACGGATGGGATAAAAATGCTTTCTTTTTATTTCATAAATTAAATACATATATTTTATATATAGATATTTATACCTCCCTCTGTGTGTGTATATATATATTATATAAGTGTCTTTGGAAAGGAGTCAGGACTGTTTAATTTTTCTCTTCTTTATACAGGACTCTGAGAAAAAGTTTTTGAAAGCTACTTTTGTGTGAGCATAAACACCTTCACAAAGGAAAGGGGGGCAAAACTGGCCCCTCTCACCCCTCTCTCAGAGCAGGTGCCTGTGGGATGGGACGAGAGGCTGCATCATGGTCCCATCACTTCCAGGCAAGTTCGCTCCCCTGCACAGGACCAAGGCAGGAATAAGGCAAGTGGATTTACTCTTCAGGTCCATGACAGCTTTACCCTTAGTCCATATTTCTCTGCTTTCTCTAAGCTTTGTACCCTTCACTCAGCCGTGGATATGAGCTGTTGCAGATATCAGAGCAGTGCAAGAGCAGGAGGCAATGCAAGCAGCAAGACACTAACTGAAAATGCCAGAACTCCAGCAAAAGTTTGTTCACACACAATGCAAAAGTATGAACCCAGCTGAGTCTCTCCCTCATAAAGAATGTAAATATCAAACAGATGAAAGGGTAACTTTCCATGATTCAGTACTATTATTGTTTGTATTCCCAGTGTCCTCAGAGATCTCAGCAAGCAGAATTTCCACTACAGTAAGCATTGTAACACAAAGTAATAAGCCATTCCCTGAAAAGTTCTCATTTTAATTTAGATCTGTATACACTAAGTGGGTGTAAAAACTAGAGAGACGATGTTGAGGAACAATGATAGGAGAGATCAGAGCAATGTCTCTTTTGGGAATGGGTTTTATGCTGCTTGGCCAAGAACCACAGGGCCCCAACCTTGGCAAATCCTCTAATATTACTGTAGTAGATAAGTTAGCTATGTATGGACACAATTAGCTGATCTCCAATCATTTAAATTTAATCACAATATTAAGATAACAAACACATCAACAATTTGTATTACTGTTCTGCATACCACCATAGAAAGAGTACACAAAATAAACCACACAAACCATCAGGCTGGGCAAGACACCACAACCTCACCCAAAGCTGCAATGTCCATGACCACAGAGTACCTTCTCAACATCTGGCACAAGGCTGTCATAGCTGTTAAACTGAAAACAAAGAAACCTCTCCATAGATGTACACTTCTGCACAGAGAAGCTAGCCCAAAAACCACAAGTATGTGGGACATTAAAGGATATTTTCTTTAAACCAATCATATATCCAAGATTTCTTTTATAGGCAGGACAAAGCAACTTCTGGACATTCCTTCCCTTTCCCATATTCATCACTTTTAAAGTTTCTAGAGTCCTTATGATTCAAAGAGCAGGCAAAGATAAGGCTACCATCATGTTAACCTGCAAAGGCTACATGAATGAGACTAGCAGACACTACCTACTGCAAGGGACTTAACAAAGACTTTATAGTCCCTCATTCATTTAGCAGCTCAGATCAATACCACTGGATCCACTTACTCACAACTGCTAGAAAAGATGGTACTCTCATTTCTCATTCTCATCCCCCAAACTTGCCACATGGTCCTCGTGATGCATCATCAAGTAATGTCTGAAGACTTATAGGTACCTATGATATCCTTGCTAAGAGGGTAGCAAAATTCACAGAAACATCCTACATCCTTACATACACCTGGGTTTTTTCAGTGACTTCATCCTCTATCTACTTCTCTGTGACAGCAGACTCCTGAGCATTTAGAAGGCAACACCCAACCATCAGACTTCAAACGCAAATATATTAACAAATTTACTTTTTAACTTCTCAAACTGACTTTGCCTAACTCTAGGAAACCAGCACTGAAATGATCATGTAACCTTAACCGTTTCATAGCCCACTACGAAGAACAGGATCTAGGTAACTGCAGCAACCGTAGGTTGACACTAACGCACACACACTGCTAAAAGTTGTTGTTCTTTTCTTTGTTCCCACCATAAATTCAGTAAGAATCATTCCTTCACCCAAATATATCTGGAATTACTTCCATAAAAATACAGTTCACAAAAATCTACTTTCAAGAGAGTATCAGATCCATAATATCATTGCAGATCTACAATCAGATCAGAGTAAGAAACAGCAGCCTACAAACTACCGTTAGTAAAAACCTCTAGACCTACATCACGCAGTCAGAAATCATTCAGAACATATTTTTAAAAAAGCCAAAGTAGACACCCAAACCCTGAGGCACCATCATACTTGCAATGAGAAGAACAATCATGAGACCCAATCTCACCAACCTACAACTGGTCTTTATTCACTAGGAACACTCTCCAGGGAACAGATCATCTCCCTGAATGAGCAGTGTTAATATTATTCTAGCTCATTACAGTACAAAGTGAATACCCAGTATACAGCTAATCCCACCCTACCCTAGAAGTTATTACACAGTCGTAGCCCATCTTCCCAGTCTTAAAAATAAATGCTCATGAGCAAGAGAAACACCAGTTCCAGCATCCTATATATACACATGCACCTCAGAACAGGGTATATCCATCCCATAAACCTGCACAGCAGCTACAGGGGTGAGCACAAACAGTCAACATACACTGGAAGAAACTTGATAATGCTCAGACACATCCAGTTACCAGCAGGAAAGTGTCTGTCATAAAGCCATGGCTCCATCTAAAATTTCTCAACCCTGATTATCCAGGAAGGCCCACAATTACATGGAAATGAGGCAAGACACGTTTGTAGTTAGAGGCAATGTCCCTTGTTAAACCAACTGGTGCAGTTAGAGAGAACACAAGCTTTTGGGCATACGAGTCCTCTTCTATTTCTTGTCTGAAAT
This sequence comes from Cnemophilus loriae, assembly GCA_013397755.1. Classification (NCBI taxonomy): domain Eukaryota; kingdom Metazoa; phylum Chordata; class Aves; order Passeriformes; family Corvidae; genus Cnemophilus; species Cnemophilus loriae. The sequence goes on from VZTF01002407.1 coordinate 880,198, forward strand.
AGAAGCAACAGACTTCAAAGCTAAAAACAAGTTGAGAACAGTTGCTTAGAGTGTAATTAAGACGAGTATTTATAAGACCATTTCTGAAATAAAAGGTAGTTAGCACCAGTGAAACAGAGAGGATGTTCGCAAAGAGAGGAGGGAAAGAAAGGGAAAGGAGGAGAGAGATAGTAATATGGTTCTCCCTCAGCAGAAGAAAAGAAGCAGGTAGTCTATAGCCCATGAAATGCAGAATTAGGTTAATGAAAGAAGTTACAGCTTGCCATAAATGAGGTGTATCTATTGAACCCATGCTTCTTGGTATCCAGTCAGGTCAGGAATTTTAGTTCCTATCCTCATCTTCAAAGAGTGTGTTGCATGTTTGTCTGATGGTCACAATCCACACTGTGTTTTTTGATTCAAAATGTTAATTCTCACTCCTTCAGAGAGGCTGGACTGTAGATTAGGAGGTGTGATGCCTGGGTCCATCACTGCTGCAGCACCATCCTGAAGCCCTAGGAGTCTGTACTAGCCAGAAAAATAGACTAATTCAATACAGGTACTCATTCTATGGTATGTCATGATTTTACACTTTGCTGTTCCAAGGTGCTGGCCTCCTTTGTCACAGATCACTGAGAATATTGCATCTTCCTTGGCAATACTACAGCTCTGCTCCACAGGTGCTAACTATGCCTACAAGTTTTCTTATAGAGGAACATGAAATTAAATTAAAACAACTGTTTCCAAAGTGTTCTCTGGGAGAAGTTTTCTGTTTCTCTTTCAGACTGTCCTTTTTCTTCTGCCAGCTATTTTCCTTGTGCTAATAAAAGATACTTCCTACAAACCTTGCTATACAAAGCTAACACATACATATTTGCTAAAGCAATTTGGATAAAAGTACACCGTTCTACCTTCAGTTTCAGGGTGATTGATATAATATTTTACTAGCAAATTTCTGAAGGCTAAAAATGGTTTGGTTAAAAAGAAAAACAAAAAACCAACAAAAACCATATCCCAAGAGAAAGTATTACCTAAGCTATACTTAATGTAAAAAGAGATTATATGCTATAGCATCCTTTGAATTCAAGTGTATCTATATTAAGAAGTTATTACGTTAGTGCATGGATTTCTGTACGCAGGCGGATGCAAGTTTTCATGAAAAAACTTCTTTAATCGGAAATTATCTTCTTAAAAGCTCTGGTTCCAATTACATGCTGATATTTGCAGAGAATGGGCAGATTTTAAAGGCATCAAAAAAAATCCTAGCAGCAGTGTGTAATAAAAGTAGAACCCCTAAAATCTAAGAGCAAATTTAGAGCTGGCATAAATTAAATATATATGTAATATATGTTAATAATCCCCTCTCAAATCAATCTGAATTCCATTGATCTATGCCATGGTTCTTAGTTCACCTATAAACCAATACATTCTGTTTATAGTTGCAATTTTAACTTTGTTAAAAGCCAAGAAGATATTTTCCTGGTACCCATAAAAATCATGACAGTGCATCATTATCTGACTGAGTTATTAATGTATCAACTTAGGAAAAATAAGGCATGAAGCAAACAAATACCTGGAAAAACCCTTCTTTAATTTCAGCAGAAAGCACAGCAGTTATCAGTGTATGTTAGACAGAGCTCTTCACAGCACAGGCACACTACACTTGCTTACAGTAACCTATACTATATGTAAAAGAAAGTGCTTGACTCTTAAGAATAATTTCTTTATGAGTACATTATGGCTCTTTTTTTTCCCCAAAAACTTTTGAAAATTAGCAACTATCATTAATTCAAGCCATTGATTTGTCTTCCTCTGCTGAAAATTGACACCCACGGAAGTCATATTGCTTCTAGAATAAACTCCACTCATTCAATGAGTGCACTAAAAATGACACAAAAAGCAGTACCTTTAGCAAAAGCTGGGAAAAAAAAAAAAAAGGAAACCAGCAGTATTTAGGTATATAGGAGAGATCAGTAACAGATTTTACAGTGGGAAGAGCACAAAACGCAATATTTAAGAAGGATATGCAAGAGATTAAGTTTTGACGGGTTTTAGCGTATCTCTGCTCTGTGAAAGTGCAGGACTAAGGAGCAGCAGGGAATGCAGAGTTAGAAAGTTTGTCTATTCACTCTACCCTTCCAATGCAGTTAGTTGTTTTTTCCTGGATAAAACAAGAGAAAAGTTCTCAGAAGACTACTGCACTTGAATAGAATTAGATATATATATTTAATTGAGCTTTCATGTTGCTTAAACACAAATGTCTTAGCAAGAGTAACAGAGAAGCTCAGAAATCATGTAGGATTTATTATTATCATTATTATTATTTCACTCATTAAGGATGGTTTATTAGAGTGGACTGGATAAGTCAGACCCACATGTTAATTACACAGTAAAAAAACCACGAGAGACCACATTACATAATGTAGCAATAATCCAGACAGGACTGACGGGTAGACAGAATCTGGATTGCAACATAAGTACCAGCTTTTAAATGCTATAGCAGCTTAGAAAGACATTATCCCTATATAATGTTATTAATGTGCGAATCCTTTGACTATGGTAGGTAATTGTCCCCCATAATTAAACCCCAGCATCAGTGGGAGAGATATAGTGTGTGTTTATCATTTGTATTCTTTCTAGCTTTTATTTATTTATTTTTAAACACAGACGGTCATCATGTCACCTGAGGATTATCTCATGGTGGTTGAATGCATTAACTAACAAGTGTACATTATTTCACACTCGAACAATAAGGTGTCTATAGCACTTGCTTGAGAGAAGTGGAAAAACATTCACATTCATTGGAAAGCAGCAACATATCCCATGCAATTCTCAAGATGAAAGGTTTTTCTCAAAGGTATTTAAACTGACAATAAAAGTTTATATTTCCCCATTGATTAAATAAATGTTGCTGTGCTTGGATTCAATAGCTTCAAAAAAACCCCAAAACTATTGCACTTATCACCTGTGTCAGGAATACAGATTTTTCATTTTATAGCTCTGGAGAAATCTGAACACAAAGTCAAAAGACCATCACATATTTCATTAGAGATACTGTCTTGCATAATTTACAAAGCCATAGGATGAAAAAGTCCCTCATTAAATAACCAAGATGCACCCTATGCTTCAGCACCTCAGAGATCCTCCCACCTCAAAACCAGTGGCAAATCAAATTACTGGGAAAAAAATCGTTTGGATTCTCATATGCTAAAGAAATCATATGCCTGAGCAGCCATTGCAGCTGTCTTCAAAAAAGTGTATTCGTTGGGTTCTCATGCATCTCAGCTGCTTGAGAATTTGAAGAACTTTAGTAATATAATTATTTATAATCAAAGTATTTACAATTTATATTTTTGTAAATCCTAAAAAACAACACACACACTTTAAACCAGTTCTCAGAATGGCCTAGACTCATCCTAGCAAACTTTCATTAAATGTTTATTAAATAGCCAAGCTGGGAGCTTTGTCAGCCAGAGCTTGTGCCTTGTCACAGCACCAACAGATTCCAAAAAAACAGAGAGAGAAGGAAGATATATAGATATATTCCTTTCACTGTATTTGAATATCAGCTCTGCAGATCAGTAAGCTGAAGTTCATTGAGTTAAACTCCGCAGAAAACATACCTCAGAGACAGACCCTGCACTAAGCAGTGTACAGCTTAAGGCCCCAACTCTACAAATACTTAATTTTTTTGCTCATAAGAACAATCCCAATTCATTACTAGAACTACATCACTGCAGCAAAGCACATGTGATTGTTTTTATGTGATTAAGTGCTAAAAAACTGAACATGATTAAGGCCAAACTGTAATAGTAAAATACACTCTTAAATTAAGAATTGTAATATAATTTAGGCAAAATAACAGTCCCCAGAGGAAAAAAAAAATTACAGAGGTGCTTTTCCTTCACTTTTTTTGCTATTTGTTTACTTTGCAGTAATAAGAAAACTGAAATGCACAAAGTTTCCATGAAGTTTTGCCCCAGATACCAGGTGCAGCCTCTGCTCTGGAACATTTAACATATGCAGAGCTTCTCCCACAGCTGATGCAAACAGAACGGGGAGCTGATCGGGTCTCGTGTTCCTAACTTCAAGGTTATTCGTAGCTGCTGAGGCTGTGTGGTCATTCGTGTTTTCCCAATTAATTTTCATTCAGCTAAGATCTGTGCTGAGTTACATGCAAACTCACCAGCAAGGGATTTTTATAATTTTATAGAATTCAGGTCTTCTGCACATTTTTAAGTACTTCCAGCATGCACTTGCTGAAAACTAAACTCCAACATCTTGGAAGTCTTCCCTAGTATACCAAGCAAAAGTTGGTATCTTTGTGTAGGTTAGCAACTGAGATCTACAAACCAAAAATAGCCCAGCAAGTAGGTAAGACTTCTGAGCCAACTGCAATATAGCGCTAATGTTGCCAGAAGCCAAATGAAACAATAATTAGATTTGAAGAGAATTTCAATCAAGTCTGTACGTAATTTACCACAGGTCAAGATATTTCAACATTCCCCTTGAAAGGACCAGGAAGTAGCTGGTGGGAAGATGAATGCGCAGCCCTTACCTTTTAACAATGATCAGGGTCACATGGCTAATTAAAATACCTTTGTTTACATCGGGTAAGAGTCCTGCTGTTAGACCATCTGCACCTGCAGTCTGTTCCATCAAAACCCCTTCCACAAATTGCATGCTCCTAATAGGTATTGCTGTGCCAATGACAATTACCTAATTAGACATTAGAATGTCAATGCCGATTTTAAAATCCATGTTAATTATTTTACTGTTTGACAGAATATTTCCCAATGAGGGAAGGAGCCTGGATAGCATAATTATGTCACGAGGAACACTTCTGTATATGATTAACAGGTTTGGCTAGCTCTGATTGGAAGGACTCCAGTTATTTATGTATTTAACAAAGTTGCAATCAGCACATACAGTTTTCAGCCGAAGAAAACCATTCTGAACCCTGCTTATTCACTTGCCTGCTATGGCACAGCATATAATGAAGCTTGTGATTAGGTTCCTCTTCCATAAAGTTTACCTTGGAGTAAGGTGAGTTTGGAAACAGAGGCGAAACATGTCTAGAAGGCAGATGATGTGATGGGTCCCCTATCTGGTTACAGTTTGAAGGCATAAAGTGTGGCTTCTGGGTGTGCGACTGATTTTGCGTCTTCAGCCATGCAAGAGTAAATAACTCTGCACCTAATGCTGAGCATTTCTGGGAGCAATTGCTGCATTTACTGGTCGCAAGTTGGTCCTTATACTTGGCATCACTACCCAGGTTTTGAAAGATCAGCAACATTTTCCTAGGCTGCAAGGCTTTGGCATTTAAAACAAAACAGCTTAAACCATAACCACGATAATAAAAAAGATGCATTTAGAATTTTAAAGTGTTCAATTCAGCTTTCACTGGCTGCAAGTGAAAAATCTTAAAATAAAGCACAATCAAAGAATCTAACTGCTCATCACACAGGACACAAATTCAGTAAATAAAAGGAAACACTGCAAAAGAAAAGCATACCCCACAATAATGGAAATGCTCACAATGCTTTCTAAACAAACTTAGTCATTTTTCTCTCTCTTTGTCTCACCCCGAAAGAACACTGCAAAGAATCCTGGCTAAAACTGTGATACAAGCAATAACACTGCATAGCTTATAACTTCAAGGTATCTGAGTTTTAGTTGAGAAGCTGCAACCAGGAAAAGAAACTGTCTTTTTCTTAAAAAAAAAGAAAATGCTGTGATGATAGTAACAAAGACAAATGATTTATTGTTAATGTTATAATTTTCACAGAAGGGATAACATTAAAATAACACAGTATCTAATCACTCAGCTAAACCCTAGTATCTGTACAGCTACATGCAGTGTGCAGAGCTCTTGCCTCACTGTGGAGATTTAGTGGCATATCCAACATATAATAATCTCATTTAAATTCATATCCATAGACTACTACTGACCAGCATAAATATTAAGTTACACTGTGTAATACATATGTATATAACATTCAAAGCCGTAGTCATGCCTCTTGTTTAAAAAAAAAAAAAATTCTAATCTGAACCTCTTGTGAGCACAAAGAGTTAGAAGTCACAGATCAACTGCCAGTAATGGAAAATTTGACCAACCAGTTGCCAAACGTTTCAAATCCGTCTTTAAATCTTCCCCCAAATCCCTTCTCAAGACTTATTTCTGCTATAGACACTGTAGAAAATTAGCTGGTTGATGAGCAGGTTAAAGGATAAATCAGGATGTCTGATCTTTGCTTGAGTAGTGTATATCACAAAAACACATACATGTAAGAACTGCACTGAATGCTTCTGTCCCTCCTCTATCGTGCTTTCAGCAGCAGCGTTCTTAGCATACATATCTTAGATTTCTGAGAGTCTCTCTGCAAGTACTTTATAATGCCTAATGAAATAGGGCTGTAACTCTCATTTTGCAAATCATTCTGATACACTAAACAAATAGCAAATAATACCTCTGACAGAGAGTGCCTCTGACAGAGAGTATTGTGGCCTGAAGGTCTTTTTTTATATTTATATTTAAATGTGTTTGTTTTATGTTCTGAATGCTCCCGGGTGCATTTACAGCTTCCTTAATGACTTAAATTTGAGGATTACATGTCTCAGTGCTACTCACCATTGCAGTAATTGGAATTCTGTAGCTGTCCCATGCAACACACACTGAACTGCTTAGCTGTGAGTTTTGGGAAAGTTTCAGCTCCAGCAGAGCAGTAGCCAAAAAGACACATCCTTTAATGCCTGAAGAAGACAGAACAGAAACACACACTAGAGGTTTGTAGTAGGTTTACATCTTACGTTTTACCAGAATATATAAACTAGCATTAATGTATCATAAAGACTTAGATAGCAAGTCATCAAAAGTAGACATTAGAGAATTTAAGGGATAAAATCCTGACCCCATGTCAATCGGTGGCAAAAATCCAATTGACTTTCTGAGGACTAAGATTTCACTCACAAATTTTCCCTTAAAGCCACTTTGGTTTTGCGCTGTATCTTACATAACTCCAAGTGCTCACTGACCAAGCACAATTACCAATTTAGTCTTCCTAAAAATCACAGCTAACCAGAAGGACAAAAACAAGTTTGGGATGCAATGCTCAGCTGGGATAAGAGATTTAACTCTGAAAGAAATTAATCTTAGTCTTCCAGCTGGAGATGAGGCCCAAAATAGGCAGACTTCACATGGAAATTTAATTTCAAACAGCTATTTCAGGGCCATATTTTCCAGGTGGGGCATATGTTATGGATTTAACTATCAGCTGAGTATCTTAAGGCTTGTTGTAAACACCCGGACACTATTTTAAGACTATATATGATATGCAATGACTTAACCATATAGTTAGGCATATAGCAAATGAATTTGAAAAGACTGTTAATTTTAAATTATTATAAGTTAAAGCTTTGGTGCAATAAGCTCTTTGTAAGATGCAGAAGACACATTCCTTACCATAAAGAGGTTTAAGATTTCTTTTTTTTTTTTAAATTCCATTGCTCTTAAGGGAAGTATCAAACTCATCTGAAAAAACCCATCCACTTTAGAATAATATGCATCTATCAGGGGTATATCAGAAATATAGTGAAAGTATGTACTTATCAATTTAGAGTGTGATTTCAGAAGCTTTCTCTATCAGAGTAATTTTCATTCTACTGACATAAGGCATAAAACTTCCCTTGACTTTGAAGAGCTCAGAGTTAGTTCGACATTAAGTGCTTTTGAAAATTGCAAGCTTAAGTTAACTTTAAACTCTAAATTTATGTTTACTCAGTCACAATTTCCATTTTTCTCACTGGAATCATTACAGAAATATGTAAGTCTGTTAATAAATATCTCATTCCTTTAAGAATAGCATACCCCGGACTAGCTTTAAATAACTCATCCCTCTAAGAATGACATATCCCATCCATCTCTATATATTTCCCTAGACTCAACAGTTCTGACAACTTCTTGGAAAGAATTTATTTCCTTCGAAATCTGTAGTCCCACTGTGTGTTGTATTAGCCGGAAATGGGACACGGACCTGGATCTGCTGCAGGAAAGCATCTCCTAACGGATATGATTTTACTGAATGTCACATAAAGCCCTGAAAGATTCTTGGTCTAGGGGTTCTTTTCTGACAGGTAATATTCCAGCAAAGCATGATCTTCTCTCCAATGGCCATAAATGATCTCCAAGTGAATGCTGCTGCACTTTTTTGTGTCCAAGATTAATCCGAGTTTTTCAGAAAAGTAATTGTCATTTATCAAGGTAGCATCTACACCCTCAGGTCAGAACTGGGGCCCCAGTCTGATAGGTGTGTCCGTACACATAATGAAAACATATTTCCTGTTTCAAGAAGTTCATCGTTTGTGTGCAGTCAAGTGTAATGAAAAATAGGTACTAAAGCATTTTTCATGGATTTGAGACACTTTTGACATACTAAGGATTCCACTTAGCAGCAGATCCCATCTCCACCTGGAAACTCCAGCAGTTTCCTTGTCCAGGCTTTACTGGCCACACTTCATTTCTCCCAAGCACGAAGTCTCCACATAAAGATAGGAAAAATTTATGAAGGGGAAAAGGAGCAGGCCATTACTTTTCAAACAAGTTACTGCCCTTCACCACAGCAATTCGTGTCATAAACCTTTGCTTCAGTTTCCTGAAGCAGTGCAATATTCTACGAACAAGTGCTTCTTTGAGATCTCTTTCATCGTTCATTGTTTAGCATCAGAGGTTAGTGAGGCATTGAGGTGTGAAAGCACAGAGCCCTTTTCAGCTGCCAAGAGCTTTTGAGAGGAGATACTTTAGCACCCAAAAATATGTTGTCCTCTTATCTAGTCCTGTTGTGCCCCTTCTCTGCAGTCTTTGCATCCCCAAACCTCTACCCAAACCAGCAGTCGGGGATGCAGCTCTCGCCAGTCTGGACCTTCGGGCCAAAATGCCACTGCAGAGTCTTCAGCCTCCTCCACCAAAAAAGGCTTTACTGCCCTGACATCAACAATTTTAGAGACATCGCAGCCACATGCCCTGTTGGTCGTCCTGTTCTCTCCCCAGATGCTGAGAGGCAGCACTGTCACTGGGCTGCAGAAGCAATGCTGTAGTGTGGAGGACCACTGAGATCTCCCCGCAGCAGAAAGGATCCCTTTCCCTTTGCTTTCAGGGGTAGGTGCCAGCTGCACCGCCTCTCTCTTCGAGGCTGGCATTTTGAATAGTGCGTGTCTTCACTAACCCAGTTGCACTTGGCAAACTGTAGTTCTTCAGGCACACAGCAAAGAAAACAATGTTTCATTATCCTCCACCTACAGCTAATGACATCAGAGGGTCAAGCAAACAAAATCTGCTCCTTGACCTCGCATTCCTCTTTCTCCAGTTTCAGTAAATGACAGCATAGAGGCTGTCTTCCCCCTCACACCTCTCTTAAGTGATGTTCAGCCTATATGGCTTCATACCTGTATGAAAAGGTTTTCCAAAGGCCTGCAATAAATCTACAGCTCTGCCACAGGCATCCCTGGAAAGTTATTTATTCCTCTTCCATAGAAAATGGTAATACTCTGTAACTTCCTTTCTCTCACTCCTTGTCCTTTGCCTAGTCTATATGTGCAAAATCTTTGGTCATACACTGACTAGCAAATGAGAGCATGATGTGATCCGAGCCTCTGTTATCATTTATATCACTCTGAGTATCCATAGGTGGATAAAACAGATGGGAAAGAACTGTGAGAAGACTGTGATTAGCATAATTGCTAGTGATCACATCAGACAATCTGCGTAACCACAGTCAAGCATTTTTATAAGTATCGCTAGGGAGATTAATAAGAAAATCAGTGTTGGGAGAGCCACTAAAGCAGAAGCTATATTTTTATGGGGGTTATTTTAGGGCTCCATACAGGGCTGAAATGTAACAAAATTCTCAAGGCTATTTGTTTGAAAAATCTTTTTATAAGAGAAGAAGCAAGTCCAAACATCTTCATTGCCCCCTCACATTTTACTGTGGCCTGTGACTGCTTTACAGGTGGTGCTTCAAGCATTTTCCTGTATAAGTATCCAGTCCAAACCTGAAGACATGCAGCAAGGAAAATCAGAACAAATGGGAAAGAGAAGGAGGAATTCTATAAATGACACTGCAACATTGATTAGGGGCTTTCCTTTGAGGAAAAAGAAAAGAAAGAAAAACAAAACACTGAAGAAAACAGGAGTAAATTGTATCATTCTGAAGGCCTAAGAAAGGATTTTGTGCAACTAAGCCAGCACCAGCCAAAGCAAAGGCTGCTGGGAAGGTGGAAGCTGTTTGGATAGACCATGGGGTGGCCCTTGCCAAGTGGAGGAGGCTGAGCTTGTTGTGACTTGCCTCTCTCTTACCGTACGTAGAGGTGTACAACAGGGCACCAGCAGCAGACTGGGGGAAATACGCATGTTAAGGTCCAAAGACGTGCTTAAAACCCCAGGAGATACACATAGAAAATCCCCAGTAATCAGGTGTGCTGTAAGTCCCTGGAATTCCCACAGGCTTGCTCTTTGAACTAGGATACATCGGCAGCACACTTGCTCATTCCACGCTGTCTGCAATGTATCAGGAGAAGCTTTCGTTTCTCACCCTGCATGACAAGTGCCGAGAGCAACAGGGTCCCAGCATGAGTTGGGCTACTGGGTGTTAGTGCATTACGAGTACTTATGATGCTGGCTTTAGAGTAGAGCTCAGTGAGAATTCCAGTATACAAAACTGAGTCTTTTTTTGTGTGAAGCTGTCATAGTTGCACTTATACACAACCCCTCAAATTCAGCTGGACCAAAGTCTCAACCTTGCACATGTATCTTTACACTTGGTCCATGAAATTCATTCTTGATTTTGATAAGAAATAAATTGTGGCTTTTGTACTATCCAGCTGTACCCAAAACTTTTCCAACTTGTGCTCCCAAGGAAAATTTGGCAGAAAAATTTCACACTAAAAGAATAAAGTATACAAATGATTCTCAGGTATGAGTTTTCTATGGCACAGTCTTGCAGAGTAGAAGCAGATACTACAGGCAATGCAGCTGGACTGGGTCAAGTTCCCACTCAGATGTTTTGCTCCTTGAAGTTCACTTCTCAGGCCCTAACCAGGACAGAAACCCTACGGACAGGACACAGGCATGGCTGCTCCCTAAATCTGCACACAGCATCCCCAAATCACTGCCCATGACTGGGGGAGTAGGATTTTTTACTTCCATGGACCAGTCTGTTCCATTCTGCACCCACATGGGTATGGTGGGCCATGGTCAAGCACCTGAAGTCAAGCAGCATTCATTTTGCACACGGGTGGTGAGGACTCTGGCTTCAGGTTTTGCCAGTTATCCACAATAGGGGAATTATCACAGTAGTTCCCAGCAGCATCTGTATTATCCTCTTCACTTCCTCTACACTTTGTCATTTCTCAATCTCAGGCAGAAATACAAATCACCGCCCTCTGTATGCAGGTTGCTTAATATCCACTTCAGCCCATGGCAACATCTCTATTTCTGTTTTGATTCATCAACATCCTCCAAGAACTTTCTAATGGTCTTTTTTTCATCCCTTGCTAGACTGTGTCAGCTTTCTCTTTATATTTCCCCATCAGCTCCATTTTCTTCAGATTAGCAAGCACGTAATGTCTCATCACTTCTCTTTGCTTTTTCAACCTTTTCACACCAGAACTGCCCTCTTGCAACCACCGCACTTCAGTTGGCACACGGTGACTGACCTCAGGACCTTCCTGCTGTTAGATTTGCAAGCACATACCCTCATGACCTCTCCATGCTGCCCATCATCTCTTCTTCTTAAAAATTATTAGCCTTCAGGTAATAACCACAAAAAACATAAAAACAAAACCAATACAAACCTAAATGTAACTACCAGTGAAGCTCCTAAGTGTATTCACTGCACACATCTAAAGTATTTGAGGGAAGACATTTTGTTTCACCACCTTTTCCCAGGAACTAGCTCTCTGCCACTGTGTTACAAAGCTGAAGAAATAAGTCAGAAAATTAAATATTTACAGTTCTGCAGCCAGAACTGACCCCATTTGTCAGTGGGGTCACTTGTTAGGTAATCTTAAATACAAGTTCATATACTAGGTATTTTCCCTTTATAGGAATGTTTCCTTACAGAGTGCACAGCACCAATGTGCAAAGAGAAAGACATGGCAGCTTTGAAAGTGCCATTTGTACACGTGCCCTGACTTCTCATCTCAGCAAAGTTATCAGCAAATGAAAGTGTGCCTTTTCCAGTGGGAACATCGGGCAGCTACTCCATCTATATGCCCTCTAATTAATAAAAGTGCACCCTACAAGACCTTCTTTAAGCTTTTCTTCCGTTATCCTTCAGGCGCCCCCAAGAGACAACACACAGACCTCCGAAGTCCCACGGAGGCAGGAAATCTGCCACTGACTTTCCTGGGGTGCTCTCTCACACCAGCCTGGCCCCTGGCCCCTCTGCCACCATGCCAGCACTGGTCCGACAACCACCTGCGCCTGAGGGGTGGGAATCACAGAGCAGAAGAGAGGCAGCTCCGATGAGATTCCCAAACTCAAAAAAGCCCTGCTAAGCGGCACACTCCCACTCTCCCTATGTGCATCTTAGCACTGCAACCTCTTCACATCTCACGAGCTAGCGTGGAACAGATGCGTCCCCCCGTCAGGAGGCAGCGACACCCCTCCCTCCTCACATGACTCATATGATGTCAGAGTTGTCCTTGTCACCGACCCCAATTCAGGCTCACACGTCAAGGACACGCTTGCTTGGTGGATCCTCAGCATGATGGATAATCCAGCCCCTCTCATTTGGGTTTCCCACATCCCAGCTAGCCACAGAAAAGAGAGGACTTTTTCTAGTTGAGGAAACTTGGCTCTTCTAGCAGTTCCAGTGGTACAGCCCTGACGAGAAATGCTGGCAGAGGCTGCAAGGTTTTGAAGCTTTGAAAGCTAGGTCAGCATCTCCCTGTACAAAACCAATGCCACCCTCAATCAATGTCCAATACAGAGAGGCAAACGATTTTTATAGAACAGTCATGTACTTTCATGTGATCTAATATTAGCTGTGCTGTATGTAATTATTTTATGTAGTACTCTGCGTTCTGCTTGCATTCCCATCGATATGTCTAGTAGATATTTGTAGTTCCCTAGTAATTTAATAGCTAGTTTGTGCCCTAAAGCATAAAAACATTTCTACCCTATCTAAAGTAACCGTGGGTGGTGTTATCCATATAAAATCTTTGAGTCCTAATGAGCTTTTGTTCTCAAGTTATAACCCAAAAATATATCACCCGGCTGTTCCGTTCTCTGCTAAAGATCCTCACTATGATGTGAAAGGAAAAGAAATTAAAACCTTAGATAAATGTGTTTGATCTGCCACAAAGAGGGAAAAGACATCCCCTCTGTATTGTATCTTGTTGGGATTTTTTCACAGACCCATTTTCTGTTCATTGCTAAGTGTTTAAAGGCTGAAGATGAGCTGCATTTTTGCAAACCCTGATCTGGAGACAGCTGTGGTTTGAGCTGTGCAGGAAGGAGCAGCACACTGGTCCTGCTGCCCCAGGCTGAGGTAGCAATAGCCACTAGAGCCTGGACATGATGCTAGAAAGCAGTACAGTGTTTGGGGTTCCTAAGGGATAAAAGGCAGCAAGTTCCCATGTCCTTGAAGGAATGTTGTTAGGAGACCTCCCACCCTTCTGCCTGGGGAGGAGGAGGCTCTGAGATGCGCAGGGAGACACCGGGGAGAACAGGTCTCCCGGGCTTTCCACTCTGTGGCAAGAGAAGCCCGTCCCTTGCCCGCAGCGAGGCTTTGTTTCACCCTCACAACAATCTCGTTACTGTGAGTAACGAGGAGTACGGCGATGCCAGCATGTTCCCTTTGCCTCTTCCTTAACTTGTCTTTATTCACAGCCATGGAGGCAGGCCAGAGCTAGGCACTCACCAGGAGCCAGGCTCAAGCCTTCCTTGGCGTGCCCACCTCTGCTCTTTAGGAGAGGGTACAGGCTGTACAATACATCATCTGTTATGCAATGATACCCGGCGCATGGTTCCGCTTTGCTTCCCGGCGGCAGGAATATATCACTCCCCCCTTCCCTTCCCTTCCCCTCCCACCCCATCCCCCAGCCCCATTCATCCCCACCACTCGCTGTTTACTACCGAAGCCCTGCACGGTCCGTCAGGAGCACCCCGGTTCGCAACCAAGCGGCCGCAAGAGTCGCGGAACTTTGGCCAGGGGAGGAGGCGTGCCAGGGAGCCAACTTGTAAGAGGGAATTTTTTGGGGCCCGTTTCAGTTCTGCCACTGCTCTCCAGTAAATAGTTGTGCTCTGCCGCTTTCACCAGGTCTTAATGTGCCTGGCCCTGCTTACTCCCCATCACATTTTGTTATCTTATATTTTAAATAAAATTAGAAGTGTGAGAAATAAAACTGAGAGAGTTTATAATCCCAAAGGAAACTAAAAGTGTTCTGTCAGCTAGGTTGCAAAAAAAGCCCAAGACAAAATCCCTGGATGAACATCTTCTGAAACACCAATGAAATTTGTACACAGTTTTGACCTTAGAGGTAACACCCATCTCCAAACACACTAGGGAAAGTGCCTCTGATGGTAAAACCTGGCTGCTTTATTAAGAGTGAACAGCAAGTCAAAGATATTCAGCTGCAAAGAAAATAATTCCCTGTCCCATCAAAGCAACAGGTAAAAAGTGCCAGCAAATCCTGTTCTGCTCTGTTCTAAAGAGATTTCTTAGTATCTATGCTTTGAAACAATGAAATCTAGATACAGCGTTAACTGTCACTAGAAGGTAAATGAAGACAGTGGAAATTAATTCTTCCACTCACAGTTAAGAAAGATTCTGGCATTCAGCATTATCAGTAAATCCCTGAAACAGCAATCAGCAGGTAATCTGTTCAGTGTAACTAGATAGTGCCATCACATACAAGGATTTAAGAAATGCATCACCCCAGAGAGATACCAATTACAAGATAATCAACTTCTGCCTTCTGTGATTGTAGGGAAAACTGTAATAAAATTGTAATCCCATCCTCGCTATGCCACACCTTATAGCGCCTTTCCTTATTATTGAGCCAAACAGAGATATGGGAATTAGGCACTCGTGAGGAAACAACTGGTTTGCAAAATAAACAAAACAAAATAAAAAGCACAAATATTTGACTATGCAAAATCTGGTCATTTCACCGTTTTTGTAGCAAAGAACCCCAAGATACTGTGTCATAGATAACAGTCAAGTGATTATCACACTCCTTTGATTAGCTCAAGGAATAAGGCTTAAGATTTTGTGAGTTTAGAGGAATATTGTCTTCAACCATCTCCAGCATCTCAGGTGAAAGCTGTTCACAACCAGAGAAAAAATAACCACATTCTCCCAGAAAAAGCCATTCTAAACACTGAATCTTACAGCAAAAATTCATCAAAATTGTTGAGATTATAGAAAGAAATTCCTATCTCAACGAAGAGTATTTTTCTATCATTAGAATTTTGTGCACCCTGCTTTACGAGCGTAAGCATTTCCAGCATAGGCTTTGCTGTACTTGCGGGAGTACAGAGGCTGCTGGGGTGTTTGGGAAAGTTCTTTGAGGAAACAGCTCAGCTGCAGACATCTGCACCAGCAAGGAGGCTCTGCCCTCTCAGCATGTTCAGTATTAATCCAGGGTATGAAAAACAAAACAAACCAACCAACCAAACAAACAAAAAAAAGCTGGGATATTCAGGAGCAGAAAAAAGTTGAATATTCATCTCAAATGTAAAAAAAAAAAAAAAAAAAAAAAAAGAACAGAGTAAGAGTGACTAATACAACTGCACATGACTACAATACACCTGTGGCTACAGAACCCTCCTCTGAGGGTGCCAGGGAAAAGACCCTGCAGCCCCTCTTTTCAGTATCAGCCACTCAACTCTTTCTGTTGAGCTGCCAGGTGCTTGCCAGGGCCCCTCTCAGCCCCAGGACCTGTACTTCAAGCACGCTCTCCAGCACCCAGGTAAGCACACCCAGCTCCATTAATAAGGAGAAGGACCAAAAAAATACCTTTCGCTCACCTCCCACCTTTTCCCCCATCCCAGTTCTCTCCCTTACAATATTTTAGCGGGGAAGTTGAAGAAAGCATAGCAGCTGAGCCACTGACAGCCATACAGGCACAGTCATATAATGATAAAGGGGGTGAATAAATGAGTTGTATTCATCCTCTGTATCCTGAAACTTCACTATCTGCTACTCTTGGTCCTTTTTAATTTCTTGCTATCTCACTCACCCCCTTTTTTTCTCTTGCTGCTTCTTTCTCTCTTCCTTTGGCTTTGCAGCTTTAGTATCTTTCATATTTGGGGGAATACATTCTTTCTTCTTTCCCAAATGCACTCTACTCCTTTCTCAAATCTCTTCCAAATACCCACCCTCTACAAATATAAGCATCATCTCTCCTCATTCTTATTACAATGAATTGCTCTGCTTCATCGTGCCTTGGTCACACTGCATATCTCTATTTTATAGAGTATTTATGCCATTGTGCACATAATACATAACTGAGCATTTCAGCATGGAAACAATTGCCTCTTACACTGAAGTAAATCTGGAATTGACAGTTCTAAAATGCTTATAACTGCAGGACTGTCTTTCATAGACTCACAGATTTTAAGGCCAGATGGGACCATTAGATCATCTAGTCTGAGCTCATCTGAAAACCTGCTCTGGTTCTTCCCTAATAATGGGTGTCCATGCGATGCCATCAGGACCTACCAGCACAGCATCCCAGGATTCGTGTTTCAGTTGTCACTATGCACAGTGCAGCCAGCGTATCAGCTGCATGAAGCATCCTTCCAACTCCAAACCGCCGAGGCACGCAGCAACTACCACCTTCCTCCGGCAATCCTACTTGCACAAAGGAAGCAGGTAGGTAAGAAGGGAGAAAAAAGGGAAATCGGCCTTTTTAGGGGGAAAAAAGCCTCCAAAGCAGTTCTCAGAAAAATCACATATACCATTTTTGCCATTCCTATTGCAATACAGCTGAAATTTCAGACACAAGCCTAAATCAAAACCATAAACAGTTCCTGCACAAAGAAGCTAACTGAAACACAACAAAATAAAACTGCACACACAGTATCATCTGTGTTCACACTCCATAATCCTGGCTGATTATTAGTCATATTTTACATTTCCTTAAAATCCACATCCCATTTTTATTTTTCACATTTTAATACTTACTAGCATTATGTTTTTCCATTTTCATATGACTCTGAAAACCTAAATAATTTATTTACATGAAGTTCTCTAGTTATATTTTAGAAGCTAGCAGATTCTTGCATTTGGATTACCCTAGTATATAAACAGGGCTTTGCCTTCAATAAATCCATATACCTTGCATGTACAAAACAAAATATGCTGGAAAAGTCTAAGATCATTCAAAACTCTGCAATTTACATTGACTTAAAGAATTTAGTAAATTATCTAATTTGGCTGCGAATAATGGGAACTTACCAGTAATTTGTCTATATGTCCCCATAATTTCAATATCTCCCAAGGAGATGTAGCAATTTTCTTGTTTGCTTCCAATCCACGTTTTTTTGTGTGTGTAGGTGTGTTTTAATGCCTTTTCCCCATTTCTGGTGTGTGTATCTGCATGAGAATATGCACAATTATCATCTTTAAAAGGCTAACTTAAGCATCCAAGTTTTAAAAGGAGTTCTCAAAGGAGAAGCTAATTTATACTTCATTCCTTGACTATTAACTGCATTGGGAAAGTAGAAGTAGAATCAAATTATTTTTGCCAACTGATTGCTTTCAGAAATTTTTACACTAGCCAATATGCAAATTTCTTAATGAAAACCATCCTGGGAATTTATTAAACTGCTCATACTGAAGAAAATTACTTTCATTTACATTGAAAAGTGTTTCTAAGTGAAATAATCTATCCTGACCTATATATGTGCTTGCCAAAATTCTATCTCCACTATACTTGGGGTCTTTACCATGCTATCACCATGAAGAAGAGCAATTTCTCCTCTTTGTTTTGTGCTTTTTTTTTTTTTTTAATAAAAAGGCAAATAATAGACACTGCCAACAGCCATTGTTGACCCAAGTCAAAAGTGTTTGAAATTAATTTATCCGCTTTGGATGGTGTATAAATTTCTCATTACGAGTGTCAGTGATGGACAAGAAACCATTCCAAAAAATGTATTGGGTATCATGCCAAACTCTGTAATCAAGGTCTCTTGCAGAGACTCTGGAGTATACAAAGGGTTTCACACAGTCAGGAGCGTTAGCTATGCATGCTTTCCCGTTGCCCGGGCTCAGCCAAATACTCTGTGAGAACAACACGTATATACACTTTGTTTTATTATGCCTCGCAGATGCTTTTTTTGTTTTATATTTCAAGCTTTGTCAGGTCTAATGTTTGTTCCTTCTTCATCCTTCAGCCCTCACTCTTCCCCCTGCATCCTCCCCCCCGCCCCCCAAATTTCAGAACAGCTTCCTAGACAGACCTGGTATCAATTACATAAACTGTTTTTCTTGGAAAGTAAAGAGGGGGGCTGGGGGGTTGTATTGGGGATTTCTTCTACTTGCAACTGAAAATGGCAGCCATTGAACAGATCTGGTCAATGACAGTAAGAGAATAAGCCCAGCAGAAAGTGGTAATATATTGTGTTACACTTATGCCAACTTGCCAAGTCAAGTTCTTTTTCTCAAGCGCATGTACAGTTTGTTCTTGCTATCCTCAGTTAACTCTGCTTTCTGAATAGAGGAGATGGGAACTGCTCAAAGGCCACAATAGCATGTTCTACTTAAGGTTTCCTCTCCACACTAACCATTGTGGATAGCGCTCTTTACAGTCAAGCGCTCTTGAATAAGGAAGCTCTCATTAAGGAGATGAAGCTATGTTTTCTTTACCTTGCAAGAATTCTGTAAAATGAGATTTTCCTCATTACAGGCAAAGTACCTGCTGCTAAAAAGCAGCACAAAGTTGGCTCTATTTCCTTGAATGGATTTGAAGCTGCCTTCAAAACTAGCAGCAAAAGAGCATCAAAATGACAATATTGTACAAGAAATGCATCAGGAATGAGCGATTAATCTAAGTTTCTATGGGAACATGAAAAATGACATATTGGATCAGATGAGTGGCCTGCTTAGTCCAAGATATTCTGTCAGCTAATACTGTGTACGACGGCAAGCAAAGGCTTAGTGGTCCATAGCAAACAATGATCCCCAAAAACCTAGAAAACACAGGTAAGACGGCTTAGCTTGAGAGCAAAGATCAGTTGATGCTCTGAGGCAGGAGTGATGAGATGCATTTGGTAGCTGGTGTACACAGAAAAAGATTACAAGCAACGTTGCTAAAGCAAATACCATTTTATTATGATTTTTTCCATCACTCAACCTTGGTAGCACTCTCTGTCTCAAGCTGAGTTTTTCAGGCAAAGGAGCCTGCCAAAGGGTGGGTGGCTTAAATCGCAACTGGATCCAAATTTTTAAAGGGCTTTGAGGTTGATTTTTTTGTTTAATAAGGAATAGAAAACCCACACACTCTTCAATATTGTGCATTAGAACTGTCATGATGAAGCCTGATGTAGCAGGTATTATTTTTTTTTTTTTTGCTTTAACTGCCTAAAATGAAGACGCATGTAAAAAAATTTTGCCAGTGCAAGGAAGGACAAGGATGGATCTTTGATTCATCAACTAGCTATTCAAAGAGAACAGCAACAAATTCTGTCAGTGCAGTGTGTTTACTGCACAGCAATTTTCAAATCTAATCAAATCTAAAACCAGCAATAAAATGCAGGTAACAAAATATTATGGAACACAGTAAAATAAAATAATATGAGGTAAAACAGTAGTAATAACAATGTCCACAGATAAAAGGTGGCTGACCCATAACCAGCATCCTCCATTATAACTGCATACAAAAAAAGTCACAATTTGTGTGTTTCCCTACCAAATTTTAGTTTTTTGCTTGTGATTCTTCTCCCCAAAGGAGCTTATTCCTAAAAACTGCCCACTGCAAGAGTCCATTTCCAGGTCTAGTTGTACCAGGAAGTAGAGAAATTATTTGATGCTATTTTAATCTCCAGGTTTGAGTGTTTATCCAGTATTTCAAGGCAAATTTTTTTTGCTTGTAAAAATTACAGAAATTAATTATAATATCACTAAATTTATAAAAAAAAATTGAACAGGGAAAATGTCTTCCCCTACAAAAACACAGAATATTTTACTATAAAATATCTGTGGTCAATTCCTACTGCTACATGTCTCTGGCACTCCTTCTGCTTTTGTTCTTTTCCATCCATAGAAGTGAAAAAGAAGCTAGAAAATTCTATTAAAAGTTCTTTTAAAAGCCCCACAAATAAAGACATGTAAAACTGAGACTGGAAGTTATTTTCAGTAGCAACCTTAACCTCTACAGAGACAATCTTTTAATTCCACCACCATATACCAAAAGAACATATTAAACAGCACAAAGCATTAGGAATAATATAGAATAATGATAATGAAGTGGCTGGCACAGTTTGCCCATCCACATTTGCAATTAAATTAACTTTCTAGTTAAGCTAATTGTTTCTGGCATGACAATATGGAGCAGTCAGTTAAGACACAATTTTTTTAATCACGCTCTGTTTTCCTGTGTCAAACAAGAAATTGGTAGAATTAAAGGCTGTATTCTGTGCAATGTGGCATTTTGTGTTGGCACAAACACTGCAGTGCTTGCTTTCATTCTCCATTGAGACCAGAAGCTCTGACTATCCTGGTTTGAGGCCCTCTGCTCTCCACCCAGAAACACAGGGAAACAGGATGATTTCATGGGGTGCCCTTGGTAAGGTTCGCTTTTGGCAAGCATGAAAGCTGGGGAAGATGGACAAGACTCGAGAAGCCAAGAATTTACAACCCAATATTTTCACCTGTCAAACTTGCACTTTCAGGACACTGGCTACTGGCACCTGGTCACAGTCATTTCCATCCTCTGCTGCATGCCTGGAGATTGTGAAAAAGCTCAAAACAGCATAGCTGTCTCATCCCACATGCCTGGTCATCCCTGCATTCCCAGAGTCCATGCCAAATACTTATGTCACTTTATTGTGATTATTATAGCTCAATGCAATATAACTTGGTGGATTAGTCACTTCTAACCCAAGGGACTCTGGGTCCACAGGGTGATTTTGATCAGATATTAAAACACAAGTGAATGAGTAGATTAACTCAGTTAAGTATTATGATGAGAACATTAAAGCTTCCCTTTAGTCAGTAGGGAACTGGCATCTATGCAAACCTGTAGTGATCACTCACCATGCAGCATCTCTGAACTTTGTCCAGGAGAGCAAGTCCCAGTCTCCAGTGGTCTGGGTGAGGGACTGGCGTGTTTCACAATGCCCAGATCCCGTAGGGAAACACCAGCACTGAACTATGCTATGCCTCGTGTCTTGTGCAACTTTTTCCATAAGCATCCTTGGGAGTTCAGATTTTAGCATTTTTGCTAGGAGTAAAATATTCACACATATTTGCTGAGAGTGAATTTGGAGTTTGACTTCAGAGTTGACCTAAGACATGGCAACAATGGTCTGATGCAAAGTCTTTAAAGTGAACATTTTCTCCAAAACTCTTTTTGCGTAAATTATTTATCAAATGAAATCAACTTCGTCCCTCTTTTCCATACTTATTCAGTATCAAAGAAAAGGAAATAAGAATCTTGAATTTTTCCTAAACTAGTGCTTTTTATTAAAAACATCAAAAAACTAAAGATCTTTTCACTCCTGCAGTCCACAAAGCATTTTCAGAGAGGAAAAAAAAAAAAATCTTTAAATGCTTCATTTAAGAAATGTAATGTTCTCCAACCAAACCTCACTATCAGTCCTTTTGGACACAGCTGAAGGGACAACCAGCTGCTAAGAGGCCACTTGAGGAGGTCAGACAAGAATTCATACTAAGAACCATGCAGCTGCCCTCCTCTCTCTGCAGTGTGTGTATGTACCTCTGTAGCCTTTATCCAAAGAGCAGTATGAAAGCATCACAGCAGGATTGACCAAAAGTTGCTGAAATCATTGAGTGGAAGAACTGTTTTTCATTTGTACTAGATACAAATAAACATTAAGCTCATTTATGGAGCAAAATAATCAAAACAATGAGAGAACAACCAAAGCATAAACATATGGGAAGTTTGGAATGAAAATAAGCCCTGGAGTCTAGACGTTTAGGACTTTGGTAGCAGAATGCTTGTTTTGGATGGTTGTGGGAGAATATCCAATCAAAAGCCAAAAGGAAGCATCAAAAAGAGCCACAAAAGCATCAACAGCATGACTTCAAGATAAACTTTAAGAAAGCTATTGAGGCAAGTGCTGACTGAAAGAGATTGGGAATTTCAGGCAAGGGAATTATCTCTTGTTTGATTCTACCTGCAGAAACAGAAATCAGGACTTTGTAAATAAACAGGATTGCATCAAAGATAAGTTACTCAATCATCAATTGCACTTCTTAACATTTAAACTCTGGGCTTCCTGCAACAGGGTTAAAGAGAGAAAACCCCCATGTTCTGGTTTCCAAGAACAAAGCCTGTGAGCTGGTATCTCTCCTGTATCAGGGCAGAACAAAAGGCAGTACACAGTTCAAACATGTAAAGAACTGGAGGAGTTAAAACAGCACCTGAAAACTTACTGGTAAAGAGGAACCCTTATTAGAAAGCCAATGGCAAAATGCCCAAAGAAACTAAGAGGTGCAGCTGCAACAGTTGTGGTTTGAAATAAGATTGGAAAGGGCTACAAAAGCTTTGACCAACCTGGAAGTTGCTATCTGATAAACTGCAGAAAGGGCTCAGGGAATTGAAAAGTGTCCTAGAGAATGAAAATGAACCAGTATCAACAACTGTGATATGCTGAAAGGAAGGGAAAGGAAAAAAACCCAAAACTTCATTTGAATTGGGTGGGAACAAACCTTTTCCCTGATATACTCAAATATCAGCGAGGACCTCAAGGGCAAATTGGCTATACACCAGTTTGCAGACACTCAGGTAAGAGCCGGAAATAAAGATCAGCAAAAGACAAAAAGATATTGTACTGACTGTACAATTTACTACAGATCCTAAACTTTTTTCACAGCTGCATACCACAAAAGGAAACAGCTGCTGCAAACAGAGGAAGATGCCAGGAATTTGCCAAGATCTCTACAGTGCTGTTTCTCTATCTCAAATTCAGTTCAGCAATTTTAATATGGCTCATACCATCACTAAGCTTTGTGGAAGGAGTGATGACCAATCTGAGTTTATAAATCAAAAGAAATTGGCAACAATGGCAAAAATGAAGGAATGCAGATGAGGTCATTATTGATCCTGGAGGAAAAAAATGCCTTTAAAGGAGAATAGTTATAAACACAGGCCTAGTGAAAATAGAGCATGGCGTGTTCCAAACCAGACCCCCAACACCAAGATGCAGAACAGGCTGGAGGGGAGCATGAAGCTGAATCAAGCCAGAGTTCAGACACCATTCTCGCACACCGGTTTGTAGTTTCTGTAGGGAGCTTAACGGTTACTTTTTTTTTAAAGAAGAAATAATCAGAGAAGGCTATTTAGTGTGTAATAAGTAACTACGTGAAATGCACAAGAATCACTAACTCTGAGTCAGATTTTGGTTGTGACACCAGGAACAGAAGAAAGGTAAGGGAATGAGTGATTCAACCTACAGATCTCTTTTGCAGTGCCCGAGTCGCACCTTTAGGGGCAGAAACACCACTAGAAATTACAGGCAGTGGCATCTTTCCAGCAAATGAAAGATGAAGAATGCTCAATACTTGCTTTGAGACCCCGGATCCCTGGCGATCTTTAGCTGCTGAAGTTCTTCTGGATGTGAAATAAGAGTAAATCTCTATACATTTACTGAATGCTTCCGACAATAGTCAGAAGGAGACGGGGAAAGGGAGACTGTGGTGGCAAAAAATGGATCCGGTAAATTAATATGAACTATAGGAAGATTGGGTGTGAACATATGAACACTCAGAAAATTTATTAACTTTTAATCTGGCACCCTACAAAGCATTCAAGGAGAAGTAAGAACATATTTTTGAGACTCTTTTGTCAGAAATTATTCTCCCTCTGACAAACACTGAAGTTATACTTGACTGCTTCCACACAAGAGTGATCCTGGATACCTAAACAGCATCCTTCTTTTCAGCAGGGAAGCAGTAAAGAAGCCTTATAAGCCCATGGAAGAAGCATGTCAGGAAGCTAGAACAGACCCTTCAGCCAAATCTCAGGCCGAGTCTAGTTAAGGAAAAAAGGTGACAGCATCAGATTACAGAAAACAACACAAAGTCATTTAGCGTGCGCTCTTTTATTACCGTAAATAGTACCCTAGATGCTGGTGAAAGCTTGGTCTGGTTTACTACCCTGAATCTTAAAAGTAGCTATTGGCAAGTGGAAGTGGATCCAGAGGGACAGGGGGGAAAAAAGCCACATTCACAGCAGGACAAGGACTGTGGCAATTTAAAATGATGGGTTTTGGCTAGTGCAATACATCAGCTACATTCAAAAGTCTAACGAAGAGGGTATTACGTGGCATGCCTCTCTCAGCCTGTTTGTTATACCTAGATGATATCCTGGTGCATGGTAAAATGTTGGAACAAGAACTGATACGTTTATAAATGGCCTGTAATTAGCTTAAAGCTGCTAGTCTTAAACTGTCTAAATAGAAAAGCTAGGAGTGTGTTTCAAAAAGAGGTAATTTACCTTGGGCAAATCAAGCAAGGAAGGGAGCAAGATTTCCTTGGACAATGAGAAGCTGCCCAGAACTTGCCAGCTGCCCCTGCACGGGGATAGGCACCAGCTCTGAGAGGACTCTGTTTCTTGTTTTCAGGACTATCAGCATAATTTTCAGCATTGCAAAAACACCAAATTGATTAGGGAAACCATCCCAGTAGTCAGTCAGTGTAAAGTTAATGTCTCCAGACTTGAAAAGGGCTTCTGCAATTGTTCCTGTCTTAGCTACCTGCACCCTGAGGCTTCTTCATCCTGTCCACTCATTAGTGCTTGGGGGCAAGTGCAACTGCACACAAAACTTGGAAAGTGGATTACTGTACAAAAGTCCAAATTTTCTGAAGGGATTTATTCCCCCCACAACAAGAAGATGCCCCAACAAAACAATTTCCCCACTCTGGATCTGCAAGGAAGTTCATGGTCAGCATAGAACAAGGTTTTGCAAAAATGGCTCATGCTGTGGGAATCCTAAGATGACTGAACCAGCAATGTATGTTTGCATAGCCACACTGGTTATGAAACTGTGCCTGGTCCAGTAGGTCATTACAGTTAATAATCTCTGGGGAAATACAGTCATCTTCCCAAGTCCCATGATTCCCAGAAGCATAAATATTCCTGCTTCATCCAGTGAAAGAAGATTTGTCATCTTCCCAAGAAGAGGATCCCGGTACTTATGGCGCAACACATGACATAAAACTAATTTGGTGAATGTAGCCCTTGGGAGAGAAATCCCTCAAAATACCCCTCTGAATCAGATGAGCTACAGTGCAGGCAATGGCAAACTAATCAGGAAAAAATGTCCAGGACAAAATCCATGTATCAGGAGTGCTTTTGTCTGCCGTGGTGGCCATAATCAGATGCTGGAGATGAGGAAGGACAGAGCAATCCTATTTCCGACTCATAGCCTCTCAGCTTCCAACTATTTTTCAGCTCTGAGACTTCCTGACCCGTGTATAGTTTACATGCAGTTAGTAATTCTCCCTGATTTTGTCTTTCATGAACTTAAACATGTAAACGTGTCACATTCACAATGTCTTTTGGCAGTGAGCTCCGCTGGTCTACCACCCACTTTGTAAAGCCATTCAATGCTTTGGAACATCCTTGTCTTCCTTTGAAGTTTTTTTCCCTATCCACAAAAGAATTTGAAAATGAAAGGTCCAAAACATGAGTGCATTCAAGGTGAACCTTGATATTCTTTGTGTTGTCCTCAATGATTTCCCTGGTAACTATTAACTTTTTTTTTTTAATCATTGTGAAGCACTCAAGAATTCACAGAGCTGTCAACATTCCTGGCACCTTGCTCCTTCATTGTAACAGTCAGTGTGGATCCTGGGAATTGGGGTAGTTTGCAAGCCTTCTACATAACCTGCACTAGTGACAAAGGTGATGAATAGCATGCAGATGTATGATAATGTGCTGACAGAGGGCACTGATCTCATATCCTTAAGCAAAGATAAAGCTGCTAACAGTATTTGCAGCTGATTATCACTCTGTTTTTTTCTTTAATCTTTTTTGTTTTTCCCCTCATCAAATCGATATCAGTGCAACCACTTGTCTCCCAGCTATTTCTTCATTTTGGAGCTCTCTCTATACCAATTACTTCTTATTTGCTGCCTTCTAAGGTACCCAGCTCAATCTCTAGTCCTACTCCATTTCTAGTTTCCTCATATCCTTTCAGTCTGATTTTCTCCGAACATCTGCCAGCCAAGCATCTGCATTGGGTGGTTTCTCCTTCAGCAAGACATTGAAAGAAAAGCCAAAAATCCATCTCTGCTTCAGTATTTGGTACTGCTCTGCCTCGGACCAGCTGTGATTGGACTGGGTCAGTGTGGTTTTACTTTTGCAAATTTGGTCTTGGACATCTCATGGTGAGATAGCAGAAGACAACAATTCAAGAGCTAACAAAGAAAGGCAGATGTTCACTGTAACAAAAATGAGGTCTGAAACAGGGGAGCTCATTCCTACAACTTTTTGAGAAAAAGATAATTACTGGCCCAAACTTAAACGCAATCTCAACAGATATTGGTAACAGAGGCCTATACAAGGAAAGTGGTATATTTTTTTCTATGCAAGAACATAGAATGCTTTTCTCAAGCTTCAAACAACCTCTCTTTCTGTGTTGTGAAACTTGGGGCATATTCAGCAACTTCAGTGCCCTTTAGGTTGGCAACTATTTATGAAGGAAAAAACTCCAACAACTATTTATCATAGATAGCAAAACTGAGCCAAAGGTTGGGAGAGAGGCTTGACCAGTTGTCAACAGCAATGAGAACAGAATATGTGTTTTCCAAGTTTCAATCAAAAGGCACAGTATAGCCCAGAACAGTGGCATTGCCTACACACATGCAACGCTGAACAATGAGTGATGCTGAATACTCGGTGCACCTGCCAGCGTGTGCAAGTCTTAAAACACAAAATGAGCAAATCGATAGAGTCAGAGTTTCAAACGTAACGAGAGAATAGTACGGATCAAGAGAAGTGAATTCTAGTTAACCCAGCTGGTAAACTGGAACACCGTAGCAGGATATACATGTGAGAACTCTTTCACAAGAAAAGAGCATATAGAGCATAAAATTAATGCTCAGCTTTCTCCCAACAGGAAAAAAAAAATCCTCCTGAAATCCAGCTACTTGAGTTTTCTCTCTCAAGTGTGATCATGCTTCTTTTGATAAACTCTGACCATAAGTAGCACTGCATGCAGCAAACAAGAAAGCTTTTCAAAATCCAGACCCTGCCTGAATGTCGTGCTTCAGTCAGAGGTGTAAAAACACCCAAGGACATAATTTAACTAATGTAAGCACTTCAGGACTCCTAGTGAAACTGCTTGGAGTGGTGTATTCAGTTGTTTAAAGCTTTTTTTTTTTTCTTCTTTTTTTTTTTTTTTTTTTTTTTTTTTTTGTCACAGGCAAGATATATGTTTACATGGCAGACTTAATTGCTGTTTTCAGAGGACTAATGCTGTGTAAAATCATAGTCATCAATACAGCCATTTATTTTGACTATAATTAACAAATCAAGTCACAGCACGTTTTACTTATTTGCCAATCTGTTGAATATTCACACTGGCCCCAAGTCGCCTATTCATTTAGCAGTAAACATGTAGCCTAGCAACTGACTGTCAATATCAACAGTAGCTGATGAAGTTGTTAATCTCTGGAAGACTGACAGGTTAAGCCAAATTCTCCTATGCAAAACTCTCATTGTCCAAGCCTTACATTAGCCCACAAGGATATCTATGTTCAAAAGATACCACATCTCCTTCTACTATTAAAATTAAATGAAGTGTGCTAGAGGCAGGAAAAGGCTATGTGCTCTGCCTGCCATGCATGTTTTGCATGCACCACAGCATCCAGCATTGTGTTTGCAGGATGTATTGACCATTGCTAATTTCTAGAGACAATTGAAGACACTTTTGCATCTGTTCATCATCCCGGAATAAACTATCATATAAGTGCACGCTGTGCACCAGAATATAGATGAGGTCAGGAGAAACACAAATATCTCCTTTGCTATGCAAATCTGCACTGGAACTGCAAAAGAGAAAGCATGAAGGTATGGATAAAGAGCTTTAATCTGGGGTATTGAGAATCAAAATCAGAGTGAAGGAATTTAAAAGGAGTATGAGCAGTTTGACTGGGATAACAAAAAAAGAGTATGATTTAGCCTGATTTAAAACTCGATACACCAGCACTGAACTAAACAATTTTCTAATTATTTAGTTGTACTGCTCAGAAGTTCCATCAACACAGTATGTGAAAGACAGAGACAGACAGACTAATTATCTGCAAATACACAGCGAGGAGTTTCAGAACAGCAGGAAAAACCTATTGCTTTGTGCTGTCTGTTACAGGCCTGAGCTGGATCAAACTGCCTGCCCAAAGCACTTTCTATCTCACTTTGATATTGACAGCCGTGCCTGTCGTAGCAGACATTCTCAAATGTAAAGTCCTAGAACAACAGCAATTCCACAATGATTTAATCCCTTCCAAGTACTTACAGAAGATGGATGGTTATCATTAGGAGACAAACTATGGAATCAAGAAAAGTAGAACTGGGGAGACTGTCTGCAGGACTTCTTGCTCTAAGACAGAATCAGCTCTACATTTTATCTTCCTCTTCTTAAAAGCCTCCAGCCACAAAGGGAACAGTCTATTCCAGAACTTCCCTACATGAATTATCAGAAAACTGCCTTTTTTCTTTTCTCCTAATATCCAGTTCTTCCTAACAATGATTTCATCCCACTTCCTCTCATGCAATATGAAACCTATCTCTTCCTCCCTGCACCATACTTTTGCATGTTTGAAGGCTACTGGTAGGACCCCACAAGAGTTTTCCCTGACCTAGAGTAAACAGCATCCATCCACACACGTCTCCATAACAGCCGTAACATCCTGACAGGACATGGTGACCTTGCCCATCACTCTTGTCTGGATTGTCTCCAAGTGGTCAACATCTTTCTAGAAGGACAAAGGTATCCCCAAAGCAGACATGGTTTTGGGAAGACATCGCCTGTGCTAAGCATGGCAGAGGAGTTACTTAACACACCTTTCAGACTGTATTGCCGTTTATGAATTCCTAGATGATGTTTGCCATTTTCGCAACAGCATGACATTGCTTCATGCTTGGTTTGCAATTTTCCAAAGAACTGCTGTCAAAACAGGTGTTCCCCTTCTCATATTCCTGCAGTTTATTGTTTCTGCTGAACTACCATTCTTCTGTACTCAGTTTACAAAGTTCCAACCTATTCTTATAAACCCTTTTCCCCATTCTCATGGCCATTCTCTATTCATAAAGCTTTCCACTCTCAGTTTTCTGTAAATTTAACATGTGTAATGTGTATTGCATGTCTCAGGTCATGGTCTCATGAGAGCTGGGCACAGCTCTTTAGAGCACTCCTCAATACATACTTCTGTTTTGATACTACTTCATCCTCCTAAAATTCATTCTCCAAAGCAGTTTCTTCCAGCTAGTTTTGTCTCTACCTAACAGCATTTTCATCCAGCCCAGGTCTCCTTTGCTTCAGGGAATGCCATGCAAGCCAACTTTAAAGACCTCACTATACTCAAGAGACTATGACAATTGTTTCTTCTCTTTCCATGAAGTCTGTTACCCTACTGCACAAAGAAATCCAACTAGTTTGACAATTCATTCTTGACAAATCTGTGCTGGCAGCTTTTTACTTCCTTGTTATCCTTCAGCTGGTTTCAAATGTTTGGCTTTATCCCCCCCCCGAATTTTCCTGTGGACTGGAGCTGGAGTTAGCCCTGGTTGGTCTGTAATCCTCTGGCTCCTCTTTTTCCCACCTTTTTCAAAATGAAAGACTTTATGTTTTCTCTTTTCCTAGCCTCTGGTACATCATCTGTCTCAGATGAGCTCTCAAAGAAAACACTAATGGCTCTGAGATTCCTTTAGACAAACCCTGGAACAAAGTCCATCACAACCAATCCATTTGAAAACATCTGAATCATCTGTAAATCCCTAACTTGGTCTTTTCTACTTTTGGCTAAGATTGTATCCCTTTTCTATTGATTTCAATAGTGTTATTAATATGAAAGCAAAAAACTTTCTTAATGAGGTCTCAATTAAAAAGAAAAAAAAGGAAAGGATTAAAAAACACTCTTCAGAATGTTCCATTAGCAGGTTGCTTTCTCCTGTAAGCAAAGCTGCAATCCTTGTCTAGATTGTCCTCTCATTAATGTATGTTGAAGATGATTCCTCCTCATTTCAACATCTCTAACTAGCTAGTTAGCATTGCAACCTAGCGCCTGGACCTTCCTTTCATCCCTTCATACTTGGGCCATTTTGGGGTACTCATTCTTCCCCTTCAATGTATTTCCTTCTTGCTCTCTGTGCAGAGCCCAGCTCTTTAGCCAAGTTAATCTCTACACTGGGTTTTTCTGTGCTTGTACCATAATGTCACATCTTTGAGGATCTGGCAGCTAATTCACCTTTGCTTTCAAATACTAAATTTGTTTCTGGAGAAATCTTAGCTATCATTCTCTCAGGTCCGTTTTTGTTACATTGTTGTTCCTCCTCATCTCTTCACAAAGATTGTGAAATCTCATTTCATGCTCAATTTCACCCAACTTGCCTATTGCCTTTGTACTCTCAGCTACTTCACCTTCATTGTCTAAAATATAAAATAGCCTTTGCTCTTCACACATTTCTCCATTCTGCAAAACAAACAAACATAAAAAAAAAAATCAAGACTAAGCCCCACTACCTTTCTAGAACTTGTTGAATCATCCATTTCCTACTATGGTTTTTCCCTCAGGAGATGTCTGCAAGCATTTAAAATTTCAGATGAACATAAAATTCTCATTAATTTCACAACAAGCCTTATCCATCTGACCTTCCTGGCTTTGTGTTTTGCAATATGTCATAGCCCCTTTTATCTCTATACATAATTTTCATGACATCTCTTCCTCATCCCCACAGTCTGGGCCTCAGGATATGCCCTCACCTTTCTATTATCTATTCAACACTCTTCATCGATCCTCCTTCTCTTTCATACCCCCTCGTTAGGCTACAGTATCAAATTCAAGACACTTGGTCAAAAATCTGTGAGCTTTAAACTTTTAGTCATTCTTGCTTAGCAGGTGCTTCCCCATGGACCTTCCCCATCAACTGCAAGAGTTACAAGGCAGGTTCCGAAGCAGGAACTCAGCAAGTCTCCAGCTTGCACACTGGGAACACAATGTGATCCTGGTCAGAGCAGGCTCAAGCATTCCTTGTCCCTTTGGCCTGAGCCTAAGGCTCAATTCATTTTGTTGTGTCAAGTTCCTGCCAGCACTTTCAGTTTTATGCTCCAAACATCCCCCAAGACATAACTGGAGCATCTGAGCTAGGTGGTGGCGGAAATGTAAAGGTTGGTGTAATTTTTGCACTTAGCGCATCCCACACTGTGTTCCTCAGTAATCCCGTGCCAACGTAATGTGTGTCAGTGGAGCAGCCTGAAACCTTGCAGGACCCCAGGCGAGTGAACCTCTGGGAAGGAAGGCGGTTGCCTAACATGACCCTGGATATTTCCTCAAAGAGATTTAGACCAAAACCACCAGAGAACATTCCATTCCCCCTGACAGAGGAGAGGCAGCTCACCCCGTGGCTCCTCCCTGGCACTGCCTGATCTGTCCTGGGCTCTGTACACAACAGGGCAGTGTTTACATCTTCCTTTTATTGCATCCCATCACAGGCGAACCAGTCAGCTGCAATAAAAATCTAAGCTAGAGAAACACGCACAAGTTCCTACTTTCCATTTTACTTCAACTTACGTATATTGTCCCGGTTTTAAAACTTTTCTATCGAGTAGCCAACAAAACACAAGTCTATCAGACTTTTATTCATACAAGGATTTAGTGCTTTTATTAGATATTCATTTACTCATTTAAAAGCTGTTCCATCTAAAAACAATATCCTACCAATATCGTCGCTGCCTGCGCTTATTCCTTTTATATAGGTTATTCCTGTATGAAATATTCATTCAAGTGGGAGCTGCTATATTTAGAATGCAGAGAAGTGTTTTTTGCACGTAGTTGCTTTTGTATTCTTGCTACGCAGGCAATATTAAAAAAAATACCAAACTGCACTTCCATTTGTACTTCAATTTTAAGTCACTTATTTTGTGATATTCAGGCAAGACTAGATGTTTTGCTTCAGGCTAAATGGCTTCTACAGAAGTCACCTTTAAAGTTTAGATGGCAAGCTATTGATAGGTTCTGGATTGCATGGACATGTGTTTTTCAATTCCTTTTCTCATTTCAAATTTGGTATTTAAATGGTTTTAACTACTTAACTGAGGGGAAAAAAAAGGCCTAAAGCTTTTTCCGTATAAACCTCACCCTCTTCAGTTGAATCTTTGGTAATGTTACACAATTTTACTCTTCCTGTAGTTCTTTCTACGGTACACAAATCATATCAGCTTCAAGTACATGCTATCTTCCTAACAGAATCACTTTAAGCTGCTAATAAATTCTTAACATAACTTTTTAGCCATGTGAAGCTTTAACAGCTGAATTACTACTTAACTCACATGGTAGATGATTAAAAAAACTTCATGGGAGAAGTATGGACAGTAAAAAGCTTAAGTAAACATGAGATCAATATTTTATTTAATAAACAAATTATTTGAGGATGACTGAATGTCCTGAGGTGGTAAAGTTTTGTGCTATTTGTATACCTTTCAAAGAATGGCAAGTATAAACTTTCTGAAGTCTTTTATTACTTTGAATTGTCTTACCCTTTTAAATAATATCTAAGAAAAAACTACCTTTAAAAAAGAAAAAACAAGCAAACAAAACAAAACAAAACTAAACAAACAAACAAAAAAGGAAAAAAAGGCAACACCATATCACATTCCCATACGTGCAGTGGGAAGGCAAATAAAATTTGGGAGCAACTGTCATTTCCATGAAATTGTAATTCCCCCCCTCATCAAGTCCCCTCCAAGACCAGGAAACTGAATATGGCAATAAAGATGCAGCACCTGAGAACTGGAAACCATAATAGCTACATGAAAGACGCCTTGTTCACCGCCTCCATCTTAGCTCAGGAATTATCTTCTGAACTCTTATTCAGCATTCTCACCAACCAGCTCAGTGCATTGGAACAGTCCTCAGAGTTTTCTGCTTCCAAAAGATGAAGCTATATGAAAAATAGTGTAATTGTTTTTGACTTTAGGATTAAGCTAAAGAAATCCACTTAAGGTAGAAATTCATGTCAGCACAAAGCCTATAATAGCCTGATTTTTATCCTCAAATTACAAAAATTCAAGTTAAACTGGTGAGGCAGGAGTAAAGGCAGAAGAGCATCAATGGCATGACAGAAGGAATCACAAATAGGTGCTCCATGGTCTACCCACTCTGGAAAATGAGTTCATTAAAACAGTCAGAAAGAAAAAGAATAAAAAAAGCTTTTATTTACTGTTTTAAAAACTTGTGATTGCTAGCCCAGAAAGAAAAGGAAGAAGTAAAAACACTTATGAACTACTATACTCATGGCTTTCCTTCCAGAGCTCAGAAAATGAAGCTGCCAAGCCCAAGACAATGAAAGGTCCTTTGCATTCTTGATGGGCTTTCCTTCTAGATTTGATTCTAAATACATGCACACTAAAAATCTCTCAGGAGCTGAAAATAAAAGTGCCATTAGACTCAGCCAATGTATTCCCCTAATTTATTGAGACAGACCCAAGATGCCCCAGCACAGAGCACTTTAAAGATGCCGAACTTTGTGCTAGCTATCTAAACACTGATATTCATAAAGCAAATTTTGTCAAGAGTATTACGCGCATCTTGCAACTGAGCAAGAACAAAACTGATGTGGTAATATCAGGGCTTTTCCTTTGACTTATGAAAACAAGTACAAGTCTTACATGGAAAGTTGATTTGAAAAGGAGAAAATTGATTATATGGTATGAAACGTAAGCACACACATGGATGTGTCTGTAATATCTGCTATTCAGCACTCGCAGGTTAAGCGCCCAAGGCCAGCTCATGAAAGTCAATACCTGCTCTCCAAGTTTCTCACCACATGTCTTGGGGAGAATCATTCAAAGTTTTTAGCCCCCTGCTCCTCCACCACTACAGGACCATCATTTTCACTTAACAACTTCCCAGTTCATCTGGGGATTGACTTGATAATCCCCAGACTTTGAAAAAGCATCTGCATTGGATTAGAAAACCTGATATGGAGTCCAATGAAGTCAGCTGAGTCTTCCTGCAGATGATGAGAAATCATAGTTATTGTAAACAACAGTAACCTCACGATGTACATGGTAGCCTGTAATCTAAAGTGCATATGAGTATTGCGGATTATCTAGGGGTTTTTTTTAATACATAGACATACATAATATGCATTTGGCTAATGTTATTCATAACTGCTGAAAATAAGTGCCAGATATTGTGTCACCTCTACAGTTTTGTACATAGAGATAATAGCAAGTTTATAAGGGATCTTGAAAGAGGCTAATAAAAAGCTTGAAATGGAATCATGTATCATTTGGCAAAACCAAAGCAATTCAAGAGTAATTGTATTAGAACCCAAACTCAGACAAAGCTTTCCAAGGAGATTAAACCACACCAACCAGTGCAACAGGATTTAACAAACAGGCAAAGAGCATCAAAGACCTTGGAGAGAAGAAATCTCCTGAGCTGGAAAGGAAATTAAATACTTCTAGTACATTTTCAAGTGTATATCCCATCTGTTTTAGCATTCGAAGTGACAAGACTCTACAACATCTGTTATAAGACAAATTGCAGCCTAATGGCCTCGCTGCCATAACGGTTTGGTCTTTTGGAATTGATACTCAAGTTCACCTTTTTTTAAAGGAAAAGCTATTATTTATCATAAAGATCATCTCTTTCCAAATGCAGGAGAACGTCTGTTGGTTTAAAATTTTTGAACAATGAATAGATGCCGAGCCAAGACAATCTTGTGCATTTGTTTAATGGGCTGTCTCTCTTTGCAAACTATTGAATCAGACTGTGAACATGTAAGATTTTTTCCTGAAGTTTGGACAGTCTTTGGATATAAGCCCTCTAGGAAGAAAAAAAAAAAAAAAGGCATCAGATTGTTGTAGAGGTAATTTGGTCAGAATTAATTTTTCTTCCTGAGTGAACATTGAGCCATCACCCAGGAAGGTGTCAGGATGAACATTATCTCATTATGTGGTGTCTTTCAGGCAATGGTCATTTAAGGAGGCAATGGTCATTTAAGGTGAGCGATATCACAAGAAAAATCTATAACTGTAATATAAACTGCATAAGGTGCTCCCAGCAAGAACCACGAGGCTTGGCCAAATTCCGCTTCCGGCAATTACTCTGTATCAGTCTAATAACTCTTCTGCTCCTCCTGCCCAGCCCCTGCAGCTTCAAAGAAACACAATTTTCCTCTTTGTGTCAGTTGGCATCGAACTGATCCTTACTACAGGTTTGCTACCTGAAACTGCAAAGGGATCCCGTGGCAGAAAGGGCAGCAGCTGCTGCCCTGGTCCAAGGGCACCCACGGGGCTGTGGCCCCTCCAGGTGACATGCAGACCTCGCTCACCACACAGGCAGGCTTACAGGGGAGGAAACACAACCCTCCAGCACCCAAGTGAACTCATGCCTGGATACAGAGTGAAAAGGGAGCTGCAGCTTAAATGAGAATATCCCATAGTCACTGTGTTCTGCAATACTTTCCAAGAAATAATTTGCATTATCTGCTTGCACAAATGATTATCTTTTTCCTTTAAATGGTGTAAAGACGGCTGTACTCCTCAGACAAGGTGAGGCACATGCTTCATGTCTAAAGTGCAAAAGAGGTCAAAGCATTGCTCACCACCCCATGAATAAGAACACAAAAGGGCATTGTAAATTCCACGGCAGAGAACAAAAAAGGAAGGGAGGCAGGTGAAACTGTAGAAATATTACACGTATTAAGTTTAATACCCAGATGAGAATTAAGTTACTACAGTGCCTTTCACAAACTGCTACTTTTTTATGTTGCAAATAACTTCTCCATGATAGATGCAAATAAATTAATGCTGTCATTAATCTTTCCATTTATATCTTTCTCACTCCTTATGTCTGCTTTCATCGTTGCACTTACCATACTTAAGTATATGTTAAAGAGACTGTCATTTTCCCTTCTGTAACTACTATTTCTTCAAACAAGCACTACTGGATTCTAAAGCAGAAAATGTTGATTTCTGAAGATTGTCTTTTGTTCCTCAACGAAGTTGGGGAATATTCTGGGTGAAGATAAGAATTTCAATGGGATGTCTAAGTTAAGAACATTGAATAAATATGTAATTAGGTCCTCCTTAAACATCTTTTATTTTATATTATTAAGCAAAAGGATATGAGCAGTCTATGTAAAATACATCTCAATAGATTTTTTTTTTTCATTAAAGCTTTCATAATGAAATCTTAGAACTCCAATTAGTTACACTGACAAATTTTGGAGTATTTCTGTGACTAAGAACAACTCAGATGTTGCCTGCAAAGGTTACAGGTCTGAGACCTCAACCTATTGAGAAAGGCTGCACTGAAGAGATAAGTAGTCTCATTTCAAGGAATAACTCATTCGTCCAAAATCGTGAAGACACAAAATAACAAGGTAGGGCATATCCCAGATGCTCTGCAGCCCTTGGCATAGTGTGAATTGTGACAAAAAGGAATTCTCACACCACCCTTCATGCTTTCCTGCATGCAATGCTACCGGACACCACAGCTCTGTATTACCGTCAAGTCAATAGGACACAAACAGGCTACAGCTCAGCATGCCCCAAAAAAACTCCCACCAAAACCTCAAAGAAAAGATAATTGAAAAAAAAAAAAAAAGGCAGGGTTGTATCTCAAATGCAGACCCATTGTTCAAGTGTGGAATTGCCCAGCTTCCTGTAATACATTTCTGATATAATTACTTATCTTGCACAAACAATCTAAGTAGTAAAAGAAGTGGAATTAGGATAGTTTCCAGAATTGTCATTTAATCACTATTCAACCCTATTCTAACCACTTTGGCTAAAGCTTTCCAAAAGCTACTGGAGAGGAAGTGTGCTTCCAACACATGCCTATGGCATTACTGGTCGTCATCATCCAAAACTCCCACAGTCTTGTCAGATACCAAAGGAAGTTAAATACCCTCAGACTCCCACAAGATCAGCAAGTACCTCCTTCATTTCCTTCCAAAGTCCTCAGTCTCTAGCAAAATAGTGAGTGCTCAATATTTCTCATTGGAGGAGAAAATTATAATCATGACAAAAGATGATGTTGAGGTCTTCACCTCTTTGTGCCTTTCACTCCCACTGCCTACAGCTCCTGTGCAGCACTTCAGCACTGAAGATGCGTAAACATCTTCACTTATCTAGAACAACTTGTGACTTACAACTGCATTTCCCAGGGTAAAACTTACATTGTTCCCTAAACCTCATCTCCAAAGAAATAGCCTATGCCACATGAAAAGGTAGAGAAGCAATTTGTGTAAAACAATATCACTCAGAAGAGCCCTTACGTGCAAAGGGCTTGGGATCCTCTTGACTATACGCTCTACTCAGGATTATGCTACCTTTCAGTTTACTCATTTCAGAAGCACTGGAGGGAGTTTTAGTATCCTCAAATTGATTTCCAATATTTTTGTACTCAACAGATTGCAAAGGTTCTCAATTTTTAACAAGCTTGTAACTACTTAAAAGTTAAGAAATTACTGAAAGTTTATTTAGCAAACTTTTTACCAGAGCCCAATTTAACTGGGTTCCCACTCCTGGACAATAAGGAAAGAGCATTATAATGAATGGGGCATGCAGAAGGCAAATGCTCACCACAATCCTCTACACAGAGCATCAGGAAGAGAATCCTGTAAGACCCTTCTGATTAACAGTTGTGGAGAACCTGCAGCACCACTGCTGCTTCACAGTCCTGGCAGTACATGGAGTGGAGTTACTCATGCTGCATACATCAGATATCCAAATTGCTCTGCAAGACTGATTTACTGTTTCCTTCTCTAAATGGTATTTATTGACACTGTTTACAGAGGCAGAAAGGTATTTTTCCTCCCAGCCTCCAGAGCACTGATTTCTTGCCCTGGCACCCCCCACGAACAAAATAAATTTCAGCTCTTCTCAAAACAAGCTTTTGGTAGACAAACTGAGGTGGCACAAACATAGGAAGGAAGGAAGGATTAGTTGCATGAAAAGCAAGACAGAAAGTTAATTGCCCTTTCATGTCAATACCCATATTGGGAAAACAAAGTCTCATTTTTTATTTGAACATCAAGTGCAAGCAAGTCTTCAGACACATACACTACCAAGCTCCCTAAAGCAAAGGATAAAGATAAGGCTTATGCAGACAAGTTTACCAGCTCCGGGGAAAGGAACTAAAACTTTCAGTGTACGGTCATTAAAATTTTTGAAATCTAGGTCCATATTTTCAGCTGCAGCCTGTGGTTGTATGCTGACAGAGGGAAAAAAACAACACATTCATATGCACAAATGCAAATTCGGCACGAACACAGCTGGGCCCATGAATAAAATTTACATGCACAAATTTAGAAGTGAGTTTGAGTCCAGATGAATGATTTGATCGTAAGAGCTTTAAATAAGCGTTTATGTAAGCAAAGATTGGAGCCGGCAGCTATTAGAGAAGTGTATTAGCTGAAATAAATTACCAGAGAAAACAGAGCTCTCTTGGATAGCACCGGCAGCTCTTCTTCCCTTCTCCTTTCCCTGCCAGTTTTTGCGAACACATTTGAAGGGCTGATAGGGGGGTTGCAAGGATCTCTTGCACAAAGCCAGACCCTGAGAGCTGCAGTGGTCCCGGGGAAGAGGCAGCAGGGTACTCAGAGCACTGGTGTTGCTCGGGGTTCGTAAACTTTCCAACACCTCAGCCCGGACAGAGGGCAGGTGCTCACTCCTGCTCTACACTTTGCCAAAGCAAACAGCTCAACTCTCTGTGCTGACATTTTTTGACAAGAACAAATTTGCATCCCAGCAGTGTGCGGCGGGGTGAGAAGCGGGCTTGCTCCGCACCCATAGGTACGCGCCTCACAACGCGAAGCTGCAGCGAAGCGCCTCACTGGCATCACACAGGCACCATAAGGGCGCGCAGCATTTGCATTCAAGCATATTTCAGCCATCAACCTGGAAGTATGGGGGCAACTGAAACCTGTAGAAGCAACGAATACAAGGCTGGCTCCCTTGCCTGCTCCTTAGACAGCATATTAGGGATTCCTAGGGTTAGGTTAAACACTTCATTTCTTTAAAAACATGTCGCAAGAGAAGCATGGAGTCTGTAAGGCTGTGGAGGGACACTGACTTTGTTCTGCAGTATCTCAAGTGGCAGGATAAAACACGATTTTCTGGAATTGTTTTCTTTTTTCTTTTGACTAATAAAGAGATATATCACTAAATTTCTCTACATACCACCCCAAAGTTAATGAAAGAAATATTTGGCTACAACATCAGTGTCAAGCGGAGTCACTGTCACTGACCAAGGAGGATGCCAAATCCCTGGAAACCCTGGGGAAAGATCCCAGTAGAAGGAGCAACCTGGAACATCCTAGATAAGAGAGGCTCTCCTGCATGAACCCCATCCAGCCTCACAGTCTTGGGCATGTCATGCCTACCACTTGCAGCAGGTTGAAGTGCTTTAAAAGGCAGCTTCCTACAGTGCCTTTTCTGCATGTACAGCCTGGCCAGAGCAAGAATAACTGGGAATCCCAGCACACAGGCTTTGCTGAGTTGGTAATAGTGGTGGCTGTAGCAACTGTGACCGCGAAGGTTGACCGTAACATCTCCGCCAGAGCCGTACATCAGCTATAAAAGCACCAACAGCCCTGAGAAGGAATGCATCCTACCACCTGGTAGCCACATCGAGACTGCGCATCCCACTTGGCGGGTCGGATGTGCTCCTCGCCAGCCGTCGCCTCTCCTCCCAGCGCCTCCACTCAGAGTTACACCCAGACACTCGTCCTGCTCCAGCGTGAATATTTCTCTTCTCCCCTAGGAGCAAAGCTCCTTCAACATGTGCCGTCTGCTGTGCCAGCGAGACCTGGCATAGCAGCAGGGTACAAAAGAACATCCCTGACACTCTATGAATATTCATGATTTATGAATATTCATTAAATTAGCATCTTTATGACTGGGCCACCAGATTCACAACTGGCGTCTCTGGAAAGGGGTTATTGTATTTTAATTAAATACCAGACAATTACTAAACAGTTATATTCGCTGGGATTTAACTGATATGAAAGGGATAGGTACTGAGCTACAAACATTAAGAGCAACTCTCCCTCCACACACATTTAATGCTAATGAAAGTCATGTGTAAGCATTGAAAAGGGGAAAAAAAAATCCTCTATATGAGAAACCAAAATAGCTTCAGATTATCTTTTTAATAGATTCATACTGTGTGGGAACCTTCAGCATTTCCCTGGTGCCTAAGCAGACCAGAATAGCAAAGTAGTTATTATATCTGTCTTCAGTGAAGAGACCACATGTTCACAGATATTTGTACAGCACCTAGCGCAACAGGGCTCTGATCCCTGCATCTGGCATTGCTGTAGTATTTAAATAGCAATAATAATGATATAAAGCAATCTTTGTCGATATCATGAGAGAACAATCTAATCTAGTTATCAGATTATAGCTCATTAAATGCCACACAGAAAAGGCTATCAACACTTCTACACATTTACTGGCCTAAAAAGAATTTTAAGCCATTAATTGCTTCCATAACGTGGGGTGAATTTTCAGCATGGTGCCTGGAAAATTAGGCACGCAGGCTGTGTAATTGTTAATGGGAATTGTGACCCAATTTTCACGCCTGGCACTGAAAGTTTGCCCCTTGCAAAATATTTACATAATTTCCTAGTAGATTTGCCATATCTTTTGCATGTTAATTTTACTTCAGTGACAATTCCTCGAAAAAGTACCACCACCAGTCTATAGTACCACCACCAGTATATTAAGAGTAGCTTGACATTTATACAGTACTTCCTCTGAGTTATCTCAGGCTACAACTTGCAAATCATTACATGCTGAATCTTCAAGGATATGTCTTTAACCACAATATTCATTGCAGGGCACAGCCCTTGCCTGTCAGGGAAGGGAATCGATGACCACTTGGTCGGGCTCTTTTCCATTTGAGCTCTCATTCTGCAGCACAGTAGATGCTTTGTAGCCCTCACACCTGACTCTAGAGCTTTTAACATTAACAGATTCACTCGCAATTGCCACGTTTGATGTTTCAGTGCAGAATCTACCATATTTTCTTCCCTATAACAGACATAAGAGTCAGGATTTTACATCTCTAGACCCTCAGCAGTTCTCCAAGCTGCCACGAACTGTCTGTGGCAGGGAGGTGGGATCACGTTAAAGGTTCACAATTTCACACAGCTGCGTCTTTGCCTGGGAGCGCGATGTTATTTTGCAGGCAGCTTAAGATTTTGAGTACCAGCATCTGTCCTCTTAGCAGCACTTGCTGGTTGTTTGGGTGGCCAGGAGACTACCCATGCTGTGGGGAAGATAGGGACATTTTGTTTCATCCTCTCCTTCCAGACAGACATCCTTTCTTTTGCTCCAGAGGGAAAGTAGCAGCATGCAGAAGCACATCAAGCCATTTTCAGCTGCTCCGTAGGGCTGACACCAGCGCGACTATGAAACAGCAATGAGCTGGAAAAGCATTCTGGGTATAGAGATGCAAATGAGCACACTAAGCCCTTTCCCAAAGGACACTACACAAGGACCTTTCATAACATAAGGTTTCGCTCAAACACTTAGGGCCTGGTTTCAAAGGGCTCGCTCAGGTAGAGCTCCCATATGTCCAAATGCAAGAGATGCACAGGTGTCCCAAATCTCACCTGCAGATCATGTGGCCCCTTCTCTGGACACAGGCAGCAAGGCATGCCATGTCTTTTCCTAATTGAATGTACCTGATCCCACTTCAAAACCGCAGATTTATGAGTGAAGTTGCAACCAAATGATATTTCTGATTCACCAAAGTAAAGGCAGGAATGAATGCAGTGCTGCAGATAAGACTGTGCTTTCCTAATCTTTGGCTGAAACTAGCAGTGGTGCTCATGCAAACACGTGCCAGAGGTCTTCCCTCTGCTAAACCCCTTCTACCGCAGCTCCTTCTCCTC
This sequence comes from Cnemophilus loriae, assembly GCA_013397755.1. NCBI lineage: Eukaryota > Metazoa > Chordata > Aves > Passeriformes > Corvidae > Cnemophilus > Cnemophilus loriae. Next base: position 922,504 of record VZTF01002407.1, read on the forward strand.
CTGCATCGCTTCACTTTGTCCCAGGGAAGAGTAAACCCTGCAGTAACCTGGGGTAGGGCATGGTCACCTGAGAGTGAATGATTGAGCCAATCTTTCTGCTCAAACAGGTAGAAGCTTTCTCCAAACAACTTATCCTGCATACTGTTTGCAGCTCCTGTAAATGCTTATTCCATACAGTAGTTTTAAGTGAATTTGTTTACATATTTGGATGTATTGCTGAACAGCAGGTGATTCAGAGCATATTCTTCAAAATAGCTAGAAGCAGATATTTATTAGATATTACCAGGACTCCACCTGAATGAAATGGGAGTGTGCATCATGCAACAGAAATGCAGTTCATGCACAGGCTTGGGTGTGCACATGACTAAGTTGGAAAGTGATATATATCCTTGGGAAAAGATTCTGTTTCCCTAAACAGAGTATCTGCAGTTAACAATCATTTTTTCCCAGTGTTACCCACACAAGAGGAACAAGGTGCCAACTAGAACCTGATTTCCAAACTGATGGGTAGAGGAGGAAAAAAAGGAAGTGCTACTATATGCTAAGACAAGCATGGGTATCGTGGCTCCTAAGAGAAAGTAGTAAAGCAGGACACTTGATAGAATTAATTGCCAAGCCAGGAATTAATTGGGATTTTTTTTTTTCCAGCAAGTTCTAGCAGATCAGATCTGCTTGACTTCAGCAGAGCACAATCCAGCCCAGATAGATCTATGATATAAATTGTCTATAATTTCCTATCAAATACTCTTTTCAGATACCAGATGATCTTTTCCAGTATCTTTAGGAGTCTAAAGTTCCTTCTTAAACCTGGTCTAGCCTTTTAGGAATAGCATTTCCTTCCAATGACACAGGCTCCTAGGGGTGCCTAAATCACTTAAAAACGAGAGTACAGCACGTCTGTAAATACTGCCCTCTGTTCAGAGATGGATTAGTCGTTCAGCCCAGGTCTGGGAAAGAGAATTTCTTTTTTTTTTAAATTATGATGTTCCTTCTGTGGCCTTGGGAAAATCATTAGTCTCCCTGCCTCGGTTTCTTCATCAGTGAAACAATTATGTATGAATTCCACAAGCTGTTCTCAGGATTTGACAGTATTCATTAGACTGAATAAAAATGAATGCCCTGAAGTGTCAACCAGTTTTATTTAGTCAACAGATAAAACCAAGAGACCGCACTAGGCCCACTACTATGCTGCATCCCATCTCCTAGAGCCTCCACTCCTTCAGCCATTGCCTTGTCCGCCCACAAGGTCTCCCTGCCACCCTTGAGCTCTCCCTGCCACTGCCCTTGACCCACAACATGAAAAATCCATTTTTTTCTCCTCCCTCTTTAAAAATCCCTCCAAGTAGGGTTTTTTCCCCTGGATCTTTTCCCTGGTCAAGACTCCTACTCGTGCACCGTTGTTCTGGGTCTTGTCTTACTTCACTCGCAAGCTGCTCAGGGCAGGAAATGGGCCTTACCTACAGTCCGTATCACACATGATATTCCCTTTGGAGTCAGCGTAAAGTTAAACATACACGATATAAGCCTCTGTTGGACCAGGGCCTACGCTTATAAAGTGCTGCGTAAGCCTGTGTTGCCACAGAGTAGAACTGTTGAGCAAATAAAATATTATAAAATATTTTTTGTTTTAAAAATGGACCTGCCGCTCCATTCACACTGCTCCTCCGAGTTTCAGGCAAGAGCAATATTAGATACAAAGCTTCCAGATAGAAGGACTGCAATGGGAAAAACGCTAGCAATTATTCAAAGCAAATGTAATTTTCACACTGCCGCTATTTAAAACACTTAGAGGAGAAAACAGTTCATCACACTTGGAAAAAAAAAGAAAAAAAGCGCAATATCTTTTTTCCGCCTCCTCCCCCGCACCTCACACCCCCCCTTTTAACTTTTACTTGAAGTGTTTGAGGATCAAGAGATCTTCCCTGTTCATCGTGAAATAAATCTGACATCACACTCAGAGCTTTTCAGCACTTATCCTGATTAGCCAGATAGTAAGATGTTCTGCAATGGGATCTGGCTGGGATTAGCCGTTTTCCTATTCTCCCTGTGCGCTACATGCTGCCCTGTGGTGCCTTTTGTTGCTCAAGGACATCGAGAGTTCTGTTCCCCCATCCCCAAAGTGAAGCTTTACCATATGAAGTTATCATGGTTGCTTTCCATGACAGAGTGTAGGGACCTATTCGCTAGCTATTAAAATTTTCATTTCCATAACAAAACTGAACACCCAACAGACTAAAGTTGGATGCAAAATATGTTTTAGAAGTAGCAAGTGATTTCCTGGGGGCATTGATGAACTGCTATACGATAAACCTGTCTAGCTGGTGGGGACATATAAAGTGTGAAAAATATCTGGATTGTTTAATCAGATTCAGCCAGATTGCTTGGTGGGAGCCAGCTCTGCCCTGTGGCACTGACTCTAAATGTAGATATGGCCCACAGACCTACAATGCACACTGACTTTAAACAGCCCTGTAGTCCAATGACATACACCCACACATGTCCACAATTCAAAGCCTTCTGAAGTAAAAACTAAGGGGAAAAAAGTAAAAGAAAAGGAAAAAACCTCTACATGCACAACCAATTCCACTCATCCCCGGAGCATAAGATCACATGCATTTAACCTTATTTGAAAGTTTTACGGGTCTTACATATTTGTTCAAGCCAGGTCCCAAAGGAAGTGCAAACAGAAGAAATGCACCATTCCAAGGCTCTGTCTGTACCTAATGCTCCTTTCAAATCTACCCCAAAAACTGGGATTTACCTTCCCTGTCACACATACCTGCACCTGACACATCCCAAACTCAAGAAAACTGCTTTAAATCACACCCCTTTCTACATCAAGCGCAATTATTCTTATTCCATCTTCCTTTAAATAACAAATAAAGCACGGTACCCACAAACAGATTAAATGTACACTTTAGGAAGTTGCATTGTTTTCCTTCTAGAGAAAAAAAAAAGAAGTAAAATTGCACAAAACTAACAGTTGCACTTCCCAGTGAGTGTCTGCAAGTGTTCTGGATGCTGCACTGACAACGGGAAATGAGAATTGAACCTAAAGACAAAGAAGAGGAAAGGGACTGAAACATCTGAAACAGCTTTCAGACACACGTTTATAACAAAGTGGTTAGGAAGAGTTTGTGCATACAGATAAACTCACATTCCCTTGTCAGTGCATTGTCTCCCCACACCAGCTCTGCCAGTGGCAGAGGACCTTCCCCTGGCTCAGTTTGCAGCAATGCCAAGCTTGCTCCTTCCTTGTGCAAGACTTCAAACAACAGAGATTGCCTGAAAACATCAGAGTAAAACACATCTCCTTGTTTTCAGTAACAAGATCAAGTTTCAGCACTTTTCCAAAACTGACTTCTAATTCATCTAGTTATTGAACTAGATGCCATCCCACAGACTTCACATGCAAAGAGTCAGATCACACTGCAACAGTGACCTTTTGCAGTCTTAAAATTCTCTGAACATTAAACCTTAGGCTGCCACCTGCTACACATTCATGTCAACCTTTGAGCCACAAACAGTGGGAAAAGGATTGTAGTAAGATACCTCAGCTGAGACCCTTACAGTAACTACCTCCCTTTGACGCATCATAGAAATCTGACATTTCTAATTCAGCAACTTTTAGATTAAGTAAAAAGCTGCAGCTATTCTGCTCACAGACATTAAGGTTTTCTATATACATGCAAAAATAGGCACCTAGCATCATATTCGTGTGTGTGGTCAAACTATCAGTTAGTTGGTTGATTTATTCATGCTCAGTTGCTATTCCAACAGCCTTTAGAAATGGGTCCAAATATATCTTTTTTTTTCTTGCTGAAAGATGCGCAGGGGATTCTGGGATGCCATAGATAAGACAATGGAATACGAAGTCAAAGGATGAAAGACCCAGGTTTTAGGAAGGTTTAGAAACATTAACAAGTGGAGGACTGCATATAATTCTTCACAAAGGCACAAAATTACTAAAAAAAGATGTATAAATTACTAAAAAAAATATGCAAGGTTAAAATAAATCAGAAATCGAAGAAAATCTGAGGAGCAACAAAATTGTGCTACTGTTGCCACTGTTTAGAGACAGCATTTTTAAAAGAAGTTTATTCAATCTCTCCACTGACTTGTCTCCAGGGTTTAGGAGTTTGCTTAGTGCTAGGTCGATGCTTGGTCAGGCTATAACGCTTCATGGTTCTTGACACAGCTCTGAAATAGAAGCTTTTACTCTGGAGACAGCAAACAGCATGGAACAGAAGTGGCAGGAATTCATATTTCTTAACCATAGGCATTCATTTCTCTACAGGGCTCTGTTTAGCAAATAGTTCAAGATTTTGAAGCTTCAATAGGCGAGTGCCTGGGGTAAGGAAAGAGATGCACATAGGCAGATTTTAATTCTGAGGCTAATTTGATCTCTAATATTTTAATCTCCTCATATTTGCACCAACCTGAAGTTCTGTTTCCAGAATGTGTATTAAAATACAAGTTTAACCTGAAACCAAAATACATTACTTCCCAAAACCTTCCTCTGCTTGCATATACCCTATGGCTGAATATCCCAGGAAAGAGTCAGCAAAATATTGTTGGGCCTTTTTGAGTTATACAAGATGACAGGCACTCTTTTTGGTGCATTTACTCTTTTGGGTATTTTTGTGTTTCTGTTTTGTTTGTAAAATTGTGTGGTGCAACCACAACAGGCAGCATTGCAGGAAGAAGGGACTGAGCCCTTGACGTGCCTTGTGTGGGCATCATTGCAAGAAGGGAAAAGGACGCAGAGAGACTGCTGGTGTCCATGATAGCATCAGAAAGGGAAGAAAAGGTAGGCTGGAAATGTAGGTTTTGGAAATTCTTCCACTTCTTTGAGCAAGAGACATCAAAAAATAACCCTGAACCATTACCCATGCCAGGAGATCAAGGAAAGATTTGGGAAACGCATGAGAGAGATGGACCTGACTGCCAAATGCTACAGAAGGTTCCTGCAGCCTCCATCTCCATCACCTGAGCGACAGACTATCAGAGATAGCCAGGACTATTTTTAGCTAACAAGAAAGGGGAAGCTGATAATGTGTTAATCACAGCACAAATCACGGATGCATACACCAGTTCCAAGGTGTCATGCACATGACGAATGCAAGCACAGGGGGAAGTGGAAGGAATCCGTACACTGCTGTGAGGAGCCTCAATAATAAATGAGAGGAATTGGAAGTGCTTGTGGATGCCAGTTTGGAAATACCAGTGTATAAGTGCTTTGTAAGTACCTTGCTTAATTACAGCAGTACTTGTCACTTGTACTTCTGGGGTGCGAACTGGGGCCCTTCTCTTCCACTGGTGCTGCCGTTCATCACACACCAGCAAACAGCTCACTCGTAGGGCAACCAGAAATATTGCACACACACCTGCTTTCCTGGGCAAATAGTGGGGCCTTCTCAGGCCACCATCAGGCTTTCTGTGAATGGCAGCAGGTGAGTCACTAATTTAATTGAGATCAGGTGTATACATCACAGACTAAAGAAATTATATCTTCCATTCCAACGTGCTTTTAACAGTCTTACCCAGAGGTGGGGGTGGGGGAAAGTGCCAGATGCGTTATTCTGTGCGACAGATAAAAGACTGAGCCTTAAGAGATGGGTTTATTAAAAACTGCACCCTTCACCTAGGAATCCAATAGGATTGATTGTACAATCACAATGACTGTCCAGTTACAGTGGAATTATCCATATATAATACCTGAGGGAAAAACATATCTTTCACACTTCCTGTCTCCAGTGTCCCAGCTTTAATATACCACTGAAATTTGTCAAGATTCCCCTTCAGCATATTGCATCCCCTGTGAGGGAGTGCTCGCTTTGGATTTTCTTAAGGTCTTTGTTCTCCAGAAGGCAAGATACATCTGAGATGAGCATCACTTTATTAAATAAGTATTAAATAGGTATTTCTTTCTCTCTTTCTTTTCTTTCTTTCTTTTTTTTTTTTTTTTTTTGTTAATGTAATGGTTATCATTTTGGAAAGATGTCTCCATTCAAAAATGATCTTTTTCCTAACTTGTAGAACACTCACCTTTATCCGCTCTGGGATGGAGTAGCTGAAAGAGAATTTCCTCTCTGGACACAGAAATGTTGCCTCTTTCCAAGTTCCATTTTCTCAGTTGTTGAGTGATTATCAATTATGTAACAGTGACATTTTGTAAAGTGTCATCTGTGGGTGGTAGTGAATTGGAAGTAAGAGAATGTCTTCCACAGAAATGAACTTGTCAAGCCTGGTCATTAGTTGGGTTTTGGGGCCATGGGAAATGCAGAAGTAATGATAACAATACTTCTTTTTTGTTCACCTCCAGAAAATAAAACAAAGATGATTGCGTAAAAGCCTCTGAACCCATTAGCAAAATATTCTAGAGCACAGTATAAAAAAAATTGTTGCTAATATATTATCAAGTTACTCAGCAGTTAATTTTATATGTTTTTCTCAAATACACAGTTAACAGTTCAATTCAACTGGAGTTCAATACTAGAGTGCCCCAAGTACCCAGCAAGTTTCAAATTCCTATTCTAACTCTTACCCAGCAAAGAATTGCATCAGAGTATCTTAAATCCTGGGTTTATGCCCCAGTCACTAGGATGTCTAGTCTTCACAGACACTGGGGACAAGAAGTAAAGATGTGATCTCTGTCCTTATTTCATTCCTTGCCCAACTCCTTCCTCCATAAATTCCTGAAAATTATTATTTTCAACTTTTCATTGGCATAGAAAGCTATTTCAAAAAACTCCACATCTCACAAATGTTTGACACTCAGCCCTGTAAGTGTCAGACAACTTCAGTCTAGAAAAGCAGTGCCAGTTTTAAACCATTGGAACAACTTACAACTGCAACGGTTGATATTTCTCTGAAAGATGTGCTCCAACGTCACCACGACTCCTCAACGGGAACCAGTAGCATACTAGACTAATGCAGAATATAATTATTACAGTGACACCCGACAGCTTGTGCCACGCAGAAATTCAGATTAGCTGATCACCCTTTCCCAAGAAAGACTTTGCACATGTGCTATTCATGACTGAATGAGCAGAATTCTTTCCCGTTGTATGAAGCAATTGCACAGATCTAGCTAAATGCTCAACCATATGATGGTGGTATATGCAAAACATCTACTGCACGAACCTGTTGCTGGAATGAATCAGGCCTTCAGGAGGAAAAAAGCACCTGTGGATACCACTCTCCCAGGACAGCATACAAAGTATGTCTAACAATAAGCTGTTCTGTTTCAGTTCTGTATCTATTCAAATTATTTGACCAAAAGCCCCAAGCAAGGTCAAAATTTAATTCTTCATTTAAAACTTCCTTTATCTTTGCAAGACTTGGAACATTCAAAAAGAAGATGAAAAAAGAAAAAAAAAGCAACAACCAACACCACCCCCCCGCCCCCGTTCACACTGTAATGCCAAATTGAGCTGTGGATTCACAAAAAAAAAAAAAAATCCTGTCTGTTTTGCCTTTAAGAAACAAGCTGCTGTCTCTCTATTGTAGCCAAGATTGACACTTTACCGTTTCCCACAACAGTCTCTCTATTCTCATTATTTTATCTGTTGTAATTGCTCACCCATTTTTGCTTTATATCATCCTGGCTCTACACAATATTCCAGCTACCTACAGTTCATTATTCTCAAGAAATCTTTCCCTATGAAGAGTTTGCATAAGAAATTCCTACATGGCATTTCATGCACCTTGATAAGGTCTATTCACATTTCTGACACCAGAGATTGCTCTTCAGTTAAAATCTATTATTGTCACATTACAAGCCTCTCCCATTTGAGAGCTCAGAATACTCTAAAACGAATTCCCCAGCTACATAAGGAAGTATTATGATTTTTCTTCCATCTGTGCAAAGAGGGTATCTTCACCATCACCCTACTCCTCCAACGAGCTCCATTTGAATAGGAGCCTCTGTTAGAGTCAGAAAGGCACAGAAGCAGTGTTTGTTCAGAGGATTACCCATAAAGCACCTATTCCAGGATCAAGGCCAGTGTCTTTTTCAAAAACTTTCCCATGGTGATATATCAAATCAGAGGCAGGATAAGAAACAGAACTAGCATCTCCTGACCCCTGCTGCTGGGCTCTAAATGCAGGAGGCTACCTTTCCTCTTTTGAAGCAATTCATCACTTCTGCAATGCGATGCCTGTGTAAGGCTGGTGTTACATAACAAACTCGCATCATAAAGTTAAATCGTGTAAAACTTACAGAAGATTTTCATTTTGAGTTCATGTTTAAAAATAATATCAATTATCTTGCCTCAAGCTCTCTCCATTTTCTGATAAATAAGTTTGGCAATCATGATAGAATTGCTGAACAGAAATAAAGAATTCATTCCTTAAGCTGATTACTTTTCTGGGAAAGCATGCGTGCCAGACAGTTTAAGAACTTGAGTGTTTAGTTTATACAACATTGGCTCATCTCTATCATCTTTGTCAAAGATATCTACAATTTATAGCTTACCACAGGTTACCAGCTGGTTCACGTTGTTCTGTCTTTTATTAAAAAAAAAAATAATCAAACAAAACAAACAAAAACCAAAAAAACCCACCACCTCTGAACTTTTACACTCCTGTGTGTTTTAGCTGTGAGTCCTAAATGGAGTCTCCCATGAATAATTCAAGTTCCTCAGTTTCTTATTTTAGCATCAAAACTGTAGCAATACGTGACTAAAGGAAGTCTAGCCAAGATACTATGGAGCTCTAAACCAATGTAAAAATGAGATTAAAGATAGATATTTCTATTATAACAAAGAATGAAAATATTGTTATACAGCTTGTTGAAACAACCTTTTAAACAGTAGTGCTTTATTTAAAAGCAGGAGGAAAAAAAATAGAAGAAAAATAAGCCAGTTTAACCTATAATTAAGTAGGTAAACTATGAAGAAGGCTACAGCCGATTTTGGAATGCTACTTATTTGGAAGGGTTCCAATATCAGCAATGGTGAAAGGAAATAAAAGGTGATGACTATATTTGTATTACGTAGCAATGATTTTTTTCAAGAACGGTATCAAGAGACAAACAACAGGTTTTTTCCTCATTACATCATTCTCCAGATTGTACCAGTTTAGCAAGTTTAGTCTGAGGAGGAAATGATTCAGATTTCATCACTGCAGCCTAATTCAGCTTTTGTTACTTGTTTGAAAGAAGAAGAAAAAGCATACATGCAATTTCTAACCACATCAATTGAGTTAAAAGGTGACTAATAAAAGGTCTTGAACCTGTTGCTGTTATGATTGAAGGAAATTTTGCCTCAACTTCACTAGTACAAGACTAAGTCCCTATACAATTTAGATTTCATATAAATTTTTAACCTATTTGGGACCTCCTGTTCCAGTAGAATATAAAAATATTTTAAGAAATACTTTTTAGCCTAAGAAAATTGATGGGATTCTAAACAATAAATACAACCTATCCAGCACCAAAACAAATCAATTTAAGCCTTCCACCAGTAAGCATTGTGCTTCACTATGGTAGGAGAAAACTCAGTGCTGTTCTGCAGAAGCTCCTGTATAAGATCTAGGTGCAAAGCAGAAAAACTGCAGAGAGATCCATGTGTAAACATTGCTGCCCACCTTCCCCAGCTCACTACTTTAAAGAAAGCACTCACCACATTTGCGTCAGCTGGGAAATGCTGCTACCTCCCTGTTTCCCCACACATTTTGCAGACCACTAGCACGTTAAGTAACACAGGAGCTAAATCAAACTTGATACTTTGTTCTGATGAAATGAGCCCTCAAATCCAATTCTTTGCTTTCTCTCACCTAACTGACCTTGGAGCCAAGAAAACAATACGTGTCTTTTGAAACATGTTTTGAAGCATCTTTCATTAAAAAAAGATTTTGTTCCCTTTATTTTACGGTAGAGTTTTGTCTCAACTACTACATTTAACTGGTAAGGTTTTTCCTCAATTTTTGCATCACTCTGTCACTCCCTACTTTGCCTTTATGCACTGAAGGTAATTTAGAAGAGTTCTGATGCTTCTTGTTCAGTCATCATCACTCTGTGACTAAAATGCTACATTTCTCATAACATTGAGTGAACCACTTGGATTCATTAAAATGTGCTGCTTTAAAAAAACATATAGACAATATCAAGAAACTGCTTCCATAAACTAGATCCTCTTGTGGCTTTAATTATTCTGTACAGGAGCAGATAAAATTTTTTTTTCCTCCTCCTTTTGTTTTACTGTCTTGGACAAACTTTTTGTAGCCCTCTTTCGTCTAGTAGTGCCCAGTACATCAGAAAGCAGGTTTATATGCGAAGGTCCAGGTTAGATTATGCTCATATACAATCCAGTGTTTTATGCTCCTTCTAAACCTTTTCTCTTATTAAGGCTTAGTAGAAGACCATCAAGCACAATTTTGCTTTCCAACCTCTTTGGTCATGCCCGATTTTCACTTACTTTAACTTAACCTCACATGCCACTGACTTCACATAATGTATTGCCACATCTCTTTTCCCCCTTAATTCAATTAAAATTTGTATCCCACCCTCTATTGTAATTCTTTGCTTTACCCACATGTTTAGCAGATGTCTCCTATTTGCAAGTTCTTCATTTCCCATCAGTTTCTTGACATTAATTATTATCCTAAATTTTTTTTCTGTATGCCCTGAAGTAGGTTCTATTTTGATTGATGCCTCACCCAGCTTTCCTGCACTCTCTTCTCTTCCTCAAGATGTCTACAAATGTCTAACCAAGCTTAACTTCTCTCTGCTCTGCCACACCTGTTTGGCTACGCTTTGGAGAACCTGAGATTGACCTCCCTGCACCACATAACACTGGGAAATATCCAGAGAAAACTATCAGAGACCTTCTGCTGAAGCATTCAGAAGTTAACTCTCTAAAACTCTCTCCTACACCAATGTCAACACACACCACGACCAAAGGTTCTTTCTCAGCTATTACCAATGACTTTGTACCCAACCAAAAGTCACCAAGCAGTTTCGAAGTCATCCCATATCTAACTGTAACTACCTAGCTGATGATCAAATCTCCCATTCCCTTGTAATTACAGTGTCTGTGATGACCTTTGTACCACGGAATAGTTCTTCTAACCAGACAAGTCCCTTCACTCCACCTTACAACCACCCAGGATCGAGGTGATAAGCAGTGAAGAGTTCCCTTTTACCATGTCTCAGTCCCAGATTACTGGAAAAGCTTTAAAGAACAACCCTATGGATGGCTGTGCAGGACTCTCAAACAGTGCGGTATGGCAAGCCTACCAAAACATTGGCTAGAAAGGTTATGACTGCTCTTTGTGGATGGATGACAGAGATAAGCATCAAGGAGGAAGAAAAGGTATTTAGTCAAATGAAAAACTAGTACATGAGAACTGGGTGTGAACTTGTCATGAATTAATGTACGCTGTGGGTTGAAGGTAACTACCCACCAGGTGTGATAGTCCATCACTACAAGGCAGGAGGAAAGGACTAACTTTTTTTCTTACAGTGTGATAAATAGATGTGGTTATCTCTAAAATACAAAACCAAATTCAGAGATACAATAGATATCTCTTCCAGTCCTTCAGTCATATACTTTGAAAGACGAAGGAAGTGACCTTCAATATATTACAGAATGTTCCTTGCTGAACGTACACCCAACCCTTCACTGATCACCTAGCCTATATACTGAATATACTTTCTCCCCATTAATCTTTCTAGAATTCTTACTCCCTCTGGCATAGCTACTGCCCCTTTCTTTGCACGTGAGCAAAAATGGCTAAGAGTTTAACTTGGCCACATCCAAATTTATTTTATTTGACCCCTCTAGCAAGCATAGTTCAGATGGCTTCGTTCAAGTAACATCCTCTGAAGTCAATCAGGGAACTCCAATGCAAGGAACAAGTTTGAGGTCAATGTTTCCCAACAGGCAAGAAATATCTAGACTGTGAAGTCAATAAGAAAATGGAAACACTTAAGTAAAGCCTGTATTTAAATGCTTTTCATTTTCGAAGCTGTAACTACTGGAACCCACAGAGAAATTTCTGCTTTGTTTGGTTGTGTGTTTTAAAAAGAAACAAAGCTTTTCTTCCTTTAAGAGGTCAGGCCAGGATCAAGCTTAATAGGCCACAGACCACATATCAAAGATTTCAGTATACTTTTGAAGTGGAATTAAATCATATTTCTTAGGTTAAATGTAGCTCATCACAAGACTTGAAGTCATCTCAGACATCAGAGATCTGCAGGCTATTGAGCTTCTGTTATTAAATATTTTTTCCATTTCAGCTGACTAGTGCCTAAAGGCTGATTGCGCAGAATAGTTATAACTTGTTGGGGAAAGAAGGGGGAAACCTGGTCTTTTCCTCAGTTGGATTAATGAACTCGTTATGTATTACATATTTATGGACATTATCTAAGAACAGACAACATGCATCTAAAAAAATGGCCAGTATAAAACTCTAGAAAATTTGAAGGAAGCTTAGATGAGTCAAAAAATAATAATTTGATTATTGTTTTAGACTTTGAATATTTATTGCCTATATTTGTACAGAAAGTACTACCAGCTTTTCCTTTATACAAATCTACTCTTAATAGGTACTGCCCCCCCAAAAAACTTAGTAAGACAGGACAGCACATATAAAAAAAACAGCCTTCCTTCAATAAAAAATAATTACAGTTGTAGTATTTGGCTTTCTAATGTAATTAAAAGCTCATTTAATTTAAAAGAGGATACTTTGATTTCCCTTGTGACATTTTTATACTGCAACCTTAATCTCACATAATTAATTTAAAAGGGACAATTAAAGTCTAACTAGCTTGCAATATTTTTTCTTTTATAGACTGCAAGTGCAAATCTAACAGTTAAACTGATAATTGGGGATAGCAACTGATCACTTGAACTATGTAGCATTCAGTAAGTGTAATTTTATGCATCTAGGTGAAGAGTTGCCCAACAGTCAAACACAAAAAAAAGGTAGAAAACATAAAATTGTATTTTAAAAGGACTGTATAGTTACTTTTCTGTTAGATTGGCAAGGCACACAGTAAGACAAAGTGACTGTGTTTTCATTCAAACAGTCTTTAAATGATGCTCCACTAGAAGCATTACATAACCAGTCACAAAGTTTTTGCCTTTAGATCACACACTTAAAGTGTCTCATCAAAATTGCATCTTGAAGGAAAGAAAATCATGACTTATTAAATATAAATATATGATGTTAAAAACTGCTTTTAGTGTGGTTATGTAATATTTATTGTTCTGTGGCTAAGGTCATATAAAGATCACATGTGACAGGTGATGTAGTTTTATTGCTCTCTTTATGTTAAATGCTTTTCTACTAAGCTAATTTAAATGTTCTTGTCTCCTTGTTCTGGAAAGTATTTAAATCATGAAGTTCATAGGCGCTGTTATACTCCAAATAATTCAGAAGCCAAACCAGAACTATTTCAGAAGTTACCTTTTAGAGATACCATAGTTTGGGTTCAGGTGGTAGAATTGTGTTCTTGTTTCATGTACCAGACTATTATGAAACTGTTACATTTACTCAGTTCTAGCAGGTCCTGACAGGATTTCACACTTACACTGGGACCCACCAAAACTGCTATTTCCAAGGCTGTATTTACCCACATTGGAAAGCCACTGCCCAGTGTGGTACGACAGCCAAAACATTGCTCAAGAGAGAGCAGGGCAGCGCAGTAGGTCAGTATAGGGTACAGCTCCTCCTTGCCTGCTCCTGCTTCTACCTGGCCACACATGACCCTCTCTTTCAAAGCCATGACATTCAGCAAGTTTAATTACCCCAGCCGACACCCAAGGAGAGCTCTGCTCATTCACAGAGCAGGTAGGACAGAAACATGCTGTGAAAGCACAACAAGCTCCCCACCCCTGCACTGCTAATGAGCTTCAACCCTGACCTAAAAGCAGCAGCAAATATTGAACTCCAGGTCCATACAGCCACGGCCTCTCGGGCTGCAAAGGAGAACAACTCTTTGTGACGGGGATTTATAATTACCATTTCTGACCATTGTAGTAGAGGACTCCGTAGGATAACAAAAGTTACTTGCTTCATTCTTTGCCAGGAATATTTTCTTGCATCACTAGAGAACAAGTACCAGCTTTTACAAAAGAGAGCATACCTTTGTTCATATCCGACCAAGTGATTTCTATTTTCAGGGAAGACAAGCCACTCCTTTGATAACACCTTCGCGTGGCCAGTACAAATGACTGTGCACCTATATTTGCAAAGTGCTGCCTCTGTTTTGATAAATTAAACATAGTCCAGAGTACTTTTATGTATTCGAAATGAAGACAGGAACAGATCTTCCTTCCTTTGAAGTTGTGGCTAGCTTCCAAGTTACTTCAAAAGGGAAAAAGTTTGGGTACTTGTTCAGAGTTAACAAAGGTGCAACAGTGGAATTTAGCTTAAGGTATAGGAAAACATTCCCATTAATTAGCAAGATAAGAATATGCCATGTTCAACCCCAAACCACTCCACTGCTTTTGAAATAAGACAAAATTAGGCTAGCCCCATTGATGCATTTGCTGCAGTAGAGTTTTGTGGTCCTACATCAAAGTTTGGGACTGTAACTCAATGAGGTCAAAGCTTTTTTCATCGAGATAGACTAATATGACTTTTAATACTCTTTCATAAGTGTCCAAGGTACCAGTTACTTATACGCATCAGTAATTATTGTATTGTACAGTATCACACACTGAAAACTCAGGCAAAAAATGTAAATGGGCTGTAAGTGTCAATGCAAATTCTCCCGTTCTGAGAATGTGCAATATGCAAGCATGGGTTATTTATTAATTTTTGTCACCACTGATTGATATCTTGATTAATTGCCAGAAGGCATTGGACCAGGTGTTAACTATGTGCAGATTGGATGCAGTGTTCTGTGAACTTCACGCTGTATTAAAGGCACAGACATGCCCAGTTGGAGCAATAAGCCTTTGTTTGCTTTGGCAGGGCTTGCAGCTCCCCGGGGCCAATGCCATAAAGAGGTTTCTGTTAGAAGCCGCAGTGCTCATTGTAGAAAAATTGCCCCTCAAAAAATTAGCATGGTACAATGAAGGATGCATAATGTTACGCAAATGACAGCTGCTTAGCTGAAACAATAGCTAGGAGATGGCATTTGCCAGGGTGCACATCTCATGTAAATTAACTTACTAACTGTTTCAGGAAAAATAAAAGAAGTGAAGCCTGAACCTGTACGACCACTTCATGGATCCATCCTGAGGGCACAGAAGAACTGCAAACTCCCACTAATATCAAAGAAAGTTGGACGGGGCCCTCAGCCTCTGCCCCTCAGATGCTGCCAGGAGCCGAGCAGGCACAGGCTGCCAGAAGCAAAGTTTGCCATGTCAGGGCAGAACAAAGCCCTGGAATCTGCTTTACAGGTGGAAATCCAGAGTCATTTCCCCCAAAGCAGCAAATCTGCAGCTGCTGAGCCAGCACCAAAAGGAGACCACCAGAGCCCCTGTCCACAGCAGAGAGCAGAGCCCAGGCTGGAGGTGCACGTGGGCTTTTCTGCTTCACCCACCTTGGGCAACCAGAGCTCCCGTACGGCTGCAGCTCTAATCTCTAACCCCAGGGATGGGTGGAACTTCCCCTGATTTACAGCAACGGGGGAAAGGGCCCACTGGAGCCAAAATGCTTCAAGGGGGAGCAGAATCAGTGCCTGGGCCTTTGTGTCCTCTGCGCAGCAGAAGGGACATTGTCCTTGTTCAACCGATTAGAAATACTAATCATTGACATCAAAATCTAGCCTTGGAGTGCAGGCTAAACCAGAAAGGGCTATGCAGCACAAAAACAGAAACAGCATTAGGGGAAAGGAAAAAAAAAGAAAGAAAGAAAAGAAAAAAATATAGTTGCAATCTGCTCTGGGTTGAGTTGCATTAGTTTTTGCGTCTTTAAATCAAGGAAAGGCCTTAGTTTATTCTGAGCATGTTGGTGGAAAATAAATTCACATGAATGTATGGCATAATATGAGGGAATAGAAACAGAACAGAAAGAAGCATAATTTAACCCCAGAATTCTGGGCCGTAAAGAAAATATGTTGAAAGCCAAGAGTAAAGCAACCAATCATTTGTCATTTCTAAGGGAGGAGAACAATCACTTAATATATGGGAGCTGGAAGGGGGAAGGAGGAGAGCACTGAGCACTGGTTTGATTTACATAGGAGTTTCCCTTCATAGTGCAAGGATTAACACAGCCCCTACTGAAAAGGCGGGAGGGCTCTAAAAGCAAACAAGGTGGTGTTTGGGTTTTTTTTTTTCTTTTTTTCCTTCTCCTTCAGAGAGGGCCCCGTGATACTGCAACTGTTGCTCATCACATTAGTAGTGTGGGAACAGGAAAAAACCCATAGCAGGGAGGGGGGAGAAGGGAGGAGGGCTCCAGGCATGGGGGAGGGGGACATCAGTTGACAGCAAAGAGAAGCAATTAAAACCTAAAATAAGAGGTGGTTGTGAAATGGTCTTTGCATTAGGACTCAGCCAACAAAAATGTTTACTTTGTAACAGAACTACTATGGTCTGAATGATAAATCAAGACCAAGTAATTACTCATCACCTATTTGGGGATGGAAAAAAGTGATGACGCCAGGGAGGCAGGGCTCAGCTCGGCCGAGCCCCAACAGCCACGTCGGGAATTAATGCGGCTGCTACTGCTGGAACTGGGGAATTGCACTTGCATTATGGAGATCTCCCGGTCTCACCCCGACCCTCCAAACCACATCCAGTGGGGAACAACTGGAAGCCAGCATGGCTGGATCAGGGTAATAAAGCCTATTTCAGAGGCCACATCTGGCACGACGAGCTCCAAATTTTGAGTCTTCCAAAAAATAGTGATGTTGAAGGACAACACATTTTCTGTGGAACTGCTCTTAAACAACCCATAGACCACAATTGGTGCAATATAAAAAGCAAAATTCAACTTGTTAAACTAACACAGAAGCTATGACACAGAAGCTATGATTAAGCACAAAAGCAGATCCTTTAAGTTCTTAAAAATAAGATGCCCTTGTAAAAATGTTACACTTTGGGGACCAAAAGATTTTAAAACAAAACAGAACAACCACAAACCCCTCGAATTTGTTGACACGGTGAAAATTAGCAGCAAGCATATACAGATACGGAGACAAAGAGACACGTGCCAAGAAAACTCCTATTGGACAATTTGAGCCATAGGTTGCCATATCCACAAGCTTAAAACACGGGATATGATCTAACTCCATTGTGGATTTAAGTCTCCTAATATGTACCAGCCTATAACCTGGTCTTGTATTACCAAAAAAGCCAACGAATTTTATGCAATTTAGACTATTATTCTTGTCAACTGACTAGATTATTTTTCATAGTAATAAAACATTGGTAGATGCTGTGTCGGCTGAACCAACAGTTATAGTGGCCGAGGGACCAGAGAGCCCAGGTACAGAGGAAATCCGCTGGTGGGCAGGCCTAAAAATGTGAAACTCCCCTTTTACCTCAGTAACCCAGGCCTTTCCCATCGACCCTATGGAGATTCGGTCTGTCTGATTGGCCTACAGACAGACATTCCTTGTATTCTTAAGAGGATGTAATCCAGCACCCACTCTATCCCCTCCTTATCCCCATTGGTTGTTCTTGTATTACCTCACTTCCCTCCTTGTATCCTATATAAGGCTATCCCAAAGGGAAGCGGGCCTTTTTTGCTGCTTTGCCTTGTCCTTCCCCCTCTGCCCCCCTGCTGCCCTGGAGCCTTGGTCCCTTCCCCCCTTGCCTCGCCCTTTCCCCTGCTCCCTTGCCTCCTTGCCTCCTCGGAATGCATCGAAACAGATAAGTAATAAACTTCGGGCTTCAGCAAAGGCCGCCTCTGACTCTTTGCCTCTAGTGACGCCTGAGCTGGCCAGCTCAGTGTGAGTGGCTGCGTGTCTCCACCGCACTGGTGAGAGAGCTGATCTGCGGGGTGCCAAGAAGCACCGCCAGGGGTTCCTTAGCCAATAGGTTCCTCTTGGGACAAGCAGAAATCTCTCCACCAACACACCCCACTCGGCGATAGGTAAAGGATATGTTTCTACATTCATAGCTGCAACCAACAATTCCTTTGGAGTGTGCTGGGGCTACACGTAAGAGCAGACCAGCTTCATGATAGAGCCACAACACGAGCATTGGGCATAGCATTCTGGTATTCACCAGAACCATCCAACATAACCCTTAACAACTGGACAACCATGACATATAATCTCGCTCATAGTCTTTTTTTACTGCATCTTAAAAGTTGGGTTTGTTGTCCTTTTAGAAAGGTTTTCCAGAACTTCACAGTTTTGTCGATGAATAGAAATCTTTCATTTAATTTTAACCATATTTGTGACCAACTTAATGTTTTGCTTTGCTACCAACACTGTTCTTTGGATTAACTTTCCCCTCCTCCTTTATTATTTACTCATGTGATTTGCTTATAGACAGCAATTATTTCCCTTCTGTGCTTTCATTTTACTGAAAGAGCCAAACATTTTTCAGCTCTACTCATAAAATAGACTCTCCATTTTCCTAGTCCTCTATGCTAACCTTTCTTTGAAGCTGCTCCAGTAAACCACTCTCTGTTGAATACGGGTGACTAAAAGTTACATCTTATTTTGTGTATACAAAGCCTTATTTACTAGCACAAAGAGCTCATACCTCCACTATAAATAGTTGCCTGCACTCTGTTTGCCTTTTTCATGGCTGGATCACAAGGTAGCTCACAATGATCCTCTGTACAACTGCTATGCCCTGCAGTAGTTGTACACCCTGAATGTACAACTATTACTACTTCTATACTCAGTTTCTGGCTGATAAGCTCACATTTTACAACAAGAACTAATGCTGATGTGCTCAATGTCACGACAACCATACAACACGAAATTCCCGGTAATTCAAAACATAGGCTGTCCCAGATCTCTACTTTGCCTCCAGTGTTGTTGACAGTAATGTATCTCATTGGCACTTTGCTTTTTTTTCTCTCTTTTTTTTGCCCCACAGTCCTTTAAATTGAATATTATTCATCTCCCTGGAACCAATAACAACGTTTTCTTCCCATCACAACTTTTACAATACCTGCCTTACAATACCAAATCCTACTTTCTCCTCAACTAATACTTTCCTATGGAACACCTCACTAAATGCTTAATTGAAAAACAAATACATGAGACCTAGCACAGTTGGCTTGCCTATAAGATCAGTAATCACATCAAAGAACACTATAGGATCAGTCTGGCATGATCGTCTTTTGTTAAAAGTACACTACATTTCTATCACATGCTCCACTATCTTGTCTAATACTTCCCCTCAGAATTTGTTCCAAAAAGTTGCATACTTCTCAGGCCAGACTAACAAGTTTGTAGTTGCCTGGATAATTTTTCCACATTTCCTTAATGTCTATGGATAATACATTTGCTATTCCACAGTCACAACATCAGCTTGACAAATGCATTAAAAATCCTCACTGGTGGAATTCCACTGCACACTGCCAGATTTTTCAAATTCTTTTTGGAATGTAGACTATCTCCTGCCTGCATCTTGAGTGCATTAAGTTCTTAAGTCATAATTCCACCTCAGTGTGCCAGTTTTCACTACACACACTCATTCTCATTGGAAGTCCTGATTTTACCTTCACACTTCAAATTATCATATCTGTTTAAAAATTAGAGGAAAAGTATCGGCTTACTTTTTGGGAGACTACTAAATTTTTGATTGCGTCATTGCTGAACAACATCACTTCCTCGTTCCTTGTTCTATTTTATTTGTATAACTAAAGAAAGTTTTACTATTTAACTTCCTTTGTAAGAATACAGGTCAGCTTGACCTCTGGCAATTCTGAAAGTAGTACAGAGGCTCAAGAAAGTTTTTAGCAATCTGTTTTATTCATCTATATGTTGACTGAGCTGCAGGACTTTCAGGTTTGGCAGGACATGTGGAAGAAAAAGGGATTTATAATACACTGCAAAATCAGAAAGATACTTCTAGCTCTCTCAAATTGCACATCTATTCTGTAGAATAAAGATGACAATTTTGGCATCTAAAAGGGCATTTAAAAAATCTAATGAAAATCGAGTATAAAAAGGATTCACTACTGAAATAATCTGAGTACAGCCAAGACCCAAATTATCATTATACCCTTATTTTCTCTCTTGAAATCATGCTTTGACAGCATGCACATATGCTCCCAAGCACTGTGAGCTTGCAGGAAGGAAAGTAATCTGTGAGGGAGGTAGCTTAAGGTCAGCTCCCTTAATGTACAACACTCATGATTATAGCATTGCTCAGGGAATACAAGGTAAATTTATATCCAGGACTGCAGGTCATTTTTGCTTGTGAAACTTAAGAGGGTAAGGGTGATAGGGGTTACTCCATCCCACCCACTTCTCTCACCTTCAGTAACACTCATTTGGAACAATCAAACTTCAGTTTTATCATGTCACTGAACAAATGCCTTGAATGATAGGGGAAATTATTTTGGAGAATTTGGAGTAATACTAGTTGACTGTTAAAACTAATTGTACCAATTTCTCACCTTATACAACCCACTGTCAAGTTCTTCATATACTGCAGCATCTGATGTCTTCTGGTAAAGTGCTGGATGAGTAACTTATCCTGCCTTAGCCTAACCAGAGTCAAGTCTTGGAGAAAAGACATTTCATAAGGATTTGACTTTGGATTTGGACAGAGATTTCTGAAATAAGTTTTATCTATGTGCTCTTTATTAGCAAATTTGTTCCATGCTACCTGAACAGAGTACAAGCAAATGCAGGACTATAAAACAATGGTACAGTCCGGTAGGAGGTTCGACACAAGGCCTAGTTGATGTGACTGACACATGTAATATGTGATGACACAAGAAGCTTGCTTTCCTGTTACAAGGAAACAGGAGCGTTTGATTCCAGTATTGTTAACAACAGTAAACGTGAGTTGTGCGTGTGTCTGAAAGCACCCAGAACTGCTGAGAGCGTGTAGACTTCAGCAGAGGAGAAGGGAAGAGGAAAGCAGCTGTTCTCCCCCTACCTTCCCATTACCCAAGCGGAAAAGTGAATTGCTGTACTCCAGCCTCAAGGATCATAATTATGAATCAAGGACTTTGATGGTGATATTCCAAAATAAGAACCAGCCATTTTCAGTCTCAACATTTATCAGCAGCTTGGACACAGTCCAATTCTTCTAATTGAAGAAGGCAACATCTGTGGTCACAACATCCAGATCATTCCTTGCACGGTCATCAGCACACAGGCATTAACATAAGTACAGGACTGCCCTCACGTTTCTTATTCTCAGCTTCTCTCTCACCCTGGGTGAAGTCCTCAGGTTGAGAGCCCTGACTGAGACAGCCAGCCTTCCTGCAGACTTGAGATTGTGCCACAGCGCTGCCAAACTATTAAATGAAAAGTAAGAGGGGCCTTGCAAGGACTATGGTTCAAATGAATGACACCATGGTCATTTCAGTGAACATGCAACTTCTGGAGGCTTTCCTCACCCTCCAGCATCCTGGCTGCACATCTCAGCCTGGCATGCCAAATCTAAACACGTTCGTCTGAACATGTTAAGGGATATGTGACAGCCTCAGTCGAATCACAACATTACTGGAGAATGAAGTACCATCAACACGAAAATACTATGAGGGTGAGATCACCTTCTCCTCAGTCAATTCAGCATGGGTCCTGCCAAATTCTATGCCAGGCAGCTGCAAAAAACCCAGAAGCTTTGTGTAAAAAGTGGCTACTGAACATGCCTACATGTTGCCAGTATTTTAGGTGTTGCTTACTCCCAATTACAAAAGGATCAGATCATGCTACCTACAGAAGGGCTATGCGCAGGTACCCAGCTACAGAATCAGTGTCCTGCCTCATCTGTGTTGAGTTGCTTGTACAGACATGCCTCAAGTTCAGTATAACCACCACCAGCAATCAAACGGAAGTTGTGAGAAGGAAACATAACAGTAACTGCTTTTGACTTGATGTGATCACACACACAGTTAGATTCCCACCATACTGGAAAAGTTAAACCAAGATACCGGCTAAGTGTGTAAGTGTCTCACTGCACTCAAGTGCCCCTAACACAGCCACAGTTATGCTTTAAACAACATTTTAACTCAAAGCATCAGCCTGGACAGATTTTATTATATTTAAAATATTTTATGTCATTTCCCTCTAAGAAAATCCTTCAGAACAGACAGCAACATCTTTATATCGACATATGAGGATTTCTAGCTCAGGTGATGGCTGTGTAGCATGGTCAGACATGGAAAACCCATTTTCTCACTTCATACAGAAACATTGAAACTGCTTTCTTGGTTTTATCCCCAAGGCAAATTGGTCTGGAAAGTCTGCAGAAGATCTGTTTCACTGTTTTGAGATTATGGGAGAACAAGGAAAATACTTTTCAATTAAAAAAAAAAATTAAAAAGAGCAGACTAGAGGGGTGAAGCCTCCAAATTCACCATATGCCTCAACTGCTGAAGAGAAAAATCTCAGGGTGGGTGAGAAGGAAAGAAAGAAAGAAAGAGTTTAAACAGTTGTGATGGAAAAGACACTTGAACAACCTGAGGAAATCATATCCTAAGCACCACAGATATTGAGAGAGCTGCCTGTCCTTCCTTTCCAGGCTTAGAGCAACTGTTGAGGGAATATGTGTGAAACAGGCTGCAATAGCTTTGAAATAGGCAGAGTTTTAACCTGCAAACTGCAGAATCAGAAGTATTTTGTCCTAATATCAGCAATACAGAAGTATTGCTAAAGTTCTCAAAAAAAAAGTAGATTCCATCTTTGGAGGTTCTGTGCATTTGTTTTGTATCTGTATACTGCAACTGTCCAATAGCTCACAATACCACAACAGTACAAGTGTAGTCATTGCTACTGTATGGGTAAGAGTCATAAAACCAGGAGTTAAGAGAAGAAAATATATTTATGGCATTAAGGAAAGAAAAAAAAATTATATATGCTATGCTAAAAGGGCTGTTCACTAAGCATTAGACAGACACTTCATTCACTGTCAAAGAATTTGAAATACAAAGAATTTATGTATATGAAATGTAAAATACTAGAGGGGAGGAGGGAGGGCAAGGGATTTATCTACATATCTTTCTAAGTAAGAACAGTACCTCAGCCTCAAATTTCTGAGCTCAGGGTTTATGAACAGAGGTCATTAGAAGGCTTTAAATTGGCCCCACTGCTCCCTTCAAAGTGTGAAAATTAAAATGAGCTATATTGCAAATAACCAACCCTTTTCAATAATTACTACCATGCTACTGCATCTGGAGATATCTGAATGACATATCTCTCCATTACCAAAAGGTAACTGCATTTTCATTTTGACTAATATAATTTTAAAAACCATCATACCAGGTGCCTTATATTTGGAAAATCTTGAAAGCTTTTAGATGTACAAACACCCTTCCCACTGCTCTTGGCTTATCTTTTATTTACCCTACTGGGTATACAACAATTGATGCTTCTTCAAAGCAAGGACTTCCCAGCTGATTAGCTGTGCTGAGCTGGCTAAGCTTATTAAAGGTGATTAATGCATTCAAGTATTTTTCCCCTCGCTTGTTAGTTCAATTTCTTGCTCATTATGCTACTGGTCTTTTTATATTAAAACAGACCACCTGGATAGCAAAGAACTTCATAATCTTGGTCCAACAAGATCAACACCTGTTGTACATGCAATTAATCATAAGGCAGTGCATGGCTGTATTCAGCTAAAAAGCTAAGATTATCTAACAACAGAAGCAATACACCACATTGGCAATCAGCATTTGAATCCTTAAAATGCAGTTTAAAAAAAAATCAGAGAAGTGAGTCAGTACAAAGGGGCTCATAATTATTCTCTCTCCATATTTAGTAGTCCATATGGGATTTGTGACGTATAAAAGTCAGCATACAATTTTCTGATGAAAAATTCAGTTCTAAAAAAATTCATATTCTTCTCAAGGCTGAGAAAAATCAAATGGTCTTTCTGTCAATGACATTTTCTCTCTACACAAGGAAATCAAAGAGAGTTTGGATATTGTATTACAGGACGAACCCATAGGTTCAATATACTTTACTAGTCTGAACACGGATTGAGAACCACAAAGTCCAATCACATCTCTGTCTTTAACTCACTGTGTGGTTTGGCAATTAGCTTAACTACTTTGACTGCATTTCTTCATCTGTACAATGTGGGAAAAAATACTTACTAACTTGATTAGAATTTTACAGGATTTAATGTATGTAGCTTGCTTCCAAATGCTAAAGCCTCATATGAGTATTATTAACTTAGCTATGGTGTATTAAAGTGGAAAAGACATGTCCTTTTTAACAGTGAAAAATCCACAAAGAGCAGATTCACTGTAAAAGATAAGACCAGAAAAATTACAGTTGTTTGTTTGTTTTAAAGAATTACAACAGCACAATACATACAGGAAAAATGTAAGCCATATAAATACCAGCAAATGAATAAAGCACCTTGTACAATTACACAGAGAGAAAAAGAAGTGCATCCTAATCCTAAAGCTCAGGCCATCAGCCTAATACATTTTATATGCATTTGACTGAATTTTCATACTGGAAGATTCAATGCACTGTTAAGGCAGACTGAATGAACAAGAACAAAAGGTAAATTAGAAACCTAGATCTTATTAGCAGTGTAAAGGTGGTTAAGACTCACCAAAACCAATTGTACTATGTACAATCTATAGTCAGGGGTGGGAACTGAATGGTGAATGAAGCTGAATACAGAGAAAATGCAGATATTAACAGCAGCAGTTTCCTACATGTTCCTCAGGGACCAGGAGCACTGTGGGGTTTATCACATTGTGACTTTCAACTGAGCAGGTGCTGAGAGATTCATACCAAGGTTGCTGGCTCCTTTATAGCTAACGGCACACAGGTCTACCACCTGCATGAGTTAAGTCCATAAATCTCTCCTGTTGAATGTGCAGCCCACACTGCCAAGTTTAACAACCCAAATGAAAATTCATTCAAACTTAGTCTCAGACAATACAATCTTTAGTGCAAATCAGAAAAGTCCCAAGACAAAAATGCTCTTCATCTTCTTGTTTGCTTGTTCTCATCCATCCTCCATCCTGCCAATTTTCTGATCTCTAAATTCTTCACTCTTTTCAATTGCTTTGCTCAAGATTTTATTTGCCACCAGTAAATAAGAAGAAATGGATACAAATTGTCTTTTTAAAAAAATGCATAATCTATGTATGGATCTGCTGTGAACTTTTTTTCTCCCTTCTCTTTTACTTTGTGTTTTCTGTTCAAGAAAGCTAAAGATGCACAAACACATACTCATCTAAAAGCAAGTAGCTGATTTCAAATGGTTTGATTTCTCTCTTCCAGACTGAGAGAAAGCCTTTAGGTCATATAATAGTATAGAACATATAGCATACAAGCTGAGGCAGGCAGAAAGTCCCACCCATTCTTCCTGAACAATCCTCATTGTTATCACCTGCTCAGCACTGAGCTGCAACTGGCTCATTACCACCTCTGCCAAGAGCTAAGGAAGCAAAGGAACCACTGAACACAGGTCCAATGAGAAGACAATTAGAGATACAAGTATACAAGTATCAACCAAGCTTCAGTGATACTGCAACCCACATCATTTTCATAACCTTCCATCTTGGATGCAGGGAAGGGACTGAGGAACTTACAATCAGTCTTTGGGTTTTACACACAGCAAGACTAAACTCCATCCTTTCCACATTGTCCTATTAAAACTGAAAAAAAAAATCCTCCTGATGAATGACATCAGCAGAGACCCAAGTGCAGATGGAATGAAGACGGCTTCTGATGATCATGTTGTGCCAGACACTCATAGCAAAGATCACATGTGCAGACAGACACACTCCCAAAATTCGACTGATGCAAAAAGTGTCTGGGAATCTAGACAATTCACATCAGTTTCTGCAGATGTCTCACTTGTTATCTTAAACAAAACCATATCAAAAACCTTGGTGTGTTTAATTTGCAGTTGCCAATTTCAGCTTTTTCACTCTCAGCAAGTTATGGCTACGCTGCCAGTGCTGTCTGCTTTATTCAATCCACTACCAGTTCAGTGCAAACTCACCCTTCTGTGTTTGTGAGAAATAAGTAATGTACATAACATGACAGTGCCTTGACTGTGCCTGCACTTCCTTATTCCTCTGGCCTTCTGAGGGATCAAAAATTGACATTCGACTCCCCCCATTCCAAGATTTTTATTGTTTTTTAAAATGCACACTGTCACTAAATGGTTACTTTTCTGCCCTTCCTGGATATTGTCTCGCTCACCTACACAGTATTTCTATCTCAAAGGGACTTGGGCCCTCCAGTCACCTTTGACAGTAAGCATTGCCAAACATGCCAGGAAGTGTGGGTGGACCCAGATAACACTCAGTTCTGGAAAGGGACACACCAGCAATTCACACACAGCAATGAATAAATTGCACACCAAACTCCTCCTGGTAAAACCAAACAAGACATTTGTGATATATTACATTAATATACTATCTTTTTAAAATACTCCCATAACATTACGTATAATAAGTGTAATGATACTAGAGAGGGATATGCCATTTAAAGTGTTTCAAAGAAATATTGTTTCCTTTTACAGATGGAACAAGAGTTGTTTAGAATTTCTCTGCATCTTTTCCCAGACAGATTTTTCACTGTTACTGATAAACAAGGGGACAGACAAAGGGAAAAGACGAAAGATTTGTAAGAGTTTTTTATATTTTCTGCAGAAGTTTAATTTAGAAAATTTCCAGCATAGATTTTATAGCATTAATATAGACCTAATAAAAAAAAAAAAAAACACCTTTGCTTTAAGAAAGGAACTTTTGCAATAATAACTGTTTAATTCTACTGTCTAAGCCAGCCTCCTTGTACTTACTCTCTGCCTCTGGATAGCTCATTCCCACCTTTGATTTCAAATTCGATACGGTATTTCCCTTTATTTCCTGAACTGCTCTAAACCAGAAAATAAAATCCACACAAATTTTCCTGCCCTGTTAACTAGCCTGAAGACTCTCTCCCAATTACCATCTCATCTAACCTTCCCACTGAACAACTCCCACCTGCCGCTCACAAAACACGCCAGCTCCTACTTTCGTGCACCTGAAGCTACAAGAATCTTCTCCCAAGCTGCAGATTGAATGCCAAACAAAATGAGGTGGTTGTAATGATGCAATTGCACATACGGATGGATGTCAGAGGGAAATGATGAAGGGGTAGAACACCTTACAGCTGGGGAGCACAGCTCCAAAGCAGACCAGCCTTGCAGTGCCTGTAATTCTGCCATCCATAGGATGATTGCTTGGGGTGGGTCGGAGGAGAATGCAGAGCTGCCAGCGCAGCCGACTCGGGCATGGCTCTGCAAGCCACCAGCCGCCACAGTTGCCATTATGGCCTGGGGATTCAGCAGAGACATCAAGGACTGAGCTACTCCTTCATTTTACAGATGGTTCATTAACTGGGTGGAAGCACATGAGAGCACTTGGAGAGCAATAGGAAGAGGCAAGGGGCAGGAGAATTAGACAAAAGTTGTTTGGCAGCAGCTTCCAGATGAACTAAAAATCACACACAGCAAAAATAGCAAGGGTGTATTTGCCAGCTGAGAGTGGCCACATGCCAAGTTTGAGGTCTTAAAAATTAACTGCTTTTGAACTATACAAGAACAACAACAACAAAGATCTCTTATTTAAGCTCAAAAGATTTTTCATGCCTATCTAAGCTACTAATGAGGAAAAAGGAGGAAAGAAAGAGACAATATCTTCAGGCTAAGGCTCAGAATCAGAAGAGTCAACCCCTAAGCAATATGTTTGATTATATATTAATATTAGGGGCTTAATTACACTAAACAAAAATGAAGCATCCATTTCAACTTCCCTGATAAATAATTCACACACATACATACAGAAACCTAAGGAGTTCTCACATATCCCTACTCAAACCACCCCTCAAAATCAGTTTTTAGGAAGATCCTCTCAGGTCCAAGAATACCAAGGATAAATGAGAGCATTCCCCAACAACTTAGTGTCTGAAAACCTGCTTGGAAATCAGCCCTCACTAAACTTCACATTTGCCAATTTTTTTTGTACTGCTTACTACACACTTCTATTTAAACACAAAAAAGTACCTGTACAACATTCAGTGCCTTACTTCCAAAGGCTAAGGGCAGTGTCAAAAGCGGTTATCTTTCCAGTGTAAGAACTTGTACAGAGTCACACAGGTATTCAAAAACAGCTTAGGAACCAGGATCTGGGCTTTGTTTTTTCTGCTCCTTCTCCCCACCTTTTTTTTCTTCTTTTATAGCTACAAATTACTTATGTACATTTTTACATTTATATCAGAGAATTATGACATTATGTTTATACATGTGGCTTTCAGAAGCCTAAGCTTCAAATAATGGATATCATAAATGCTCAAATCAAGGCAGAAGTATGGCTTGAAATATGGAAAGCTGCTGAAAATGTTCATTGTGAGATCTTTTTTTCCCCTTATAAGCAAACACACAATTTATCTATCATATATAAGTAAAAAATTTTAACATCTTGAATTGCTGACCCAATATGAGAATTCCTAGCAGCTTCTCTTATAAAGGATGTTGCAGAGCCCTTTCCATTTCTACTTTCAGTAAATTTTTCAAGCATTCAAGACAACATTTTGGATGCTCAGCTGTGATTACTTTGCTAAAATGTAATGCTACATACATTAACGAGTTTAATTCTTGGAATGCAAAAATGGTTTCTCTTTCTTTTTAGCCATAATTTGACAGTGAAAATTGCGAATTTACCTCTCTGCCAAAATAAGTTTACCTCCCAACCAAACAGGGCGTTTCTTCCACAGAAAACCATGAATGACTAAACTATGAAAAATGAAAGCTGGCAGGTAGCCTTTCTGAACTTATGTGCTTCCTGACCCTGCCAGAGAGAGTTAAGCTAGGTCAATATGCAAGTGGGAGAGGAAGGAAAGGATGGGGTGGTTCCAGAAGTGCAGTCTCCTTTCTCCGCAGTCAGCAGCAAAGCAGTGCTCCTACAACACATTTTTGAAGATCACTGTGTTGGAGCTGTTTGCGATAGTCAAATATTTCATTTTTCACTTTCATGAGCCCAGAGATGCAAGCGCGGGTGCCCAAGCCAGCTTCCACTCTGCCTGGATTTCTCTAGCACATAGTTGATATTCTGCTCAAAAATGATGTGCATGTTGCAACTGCACGACCTACCCCAGCACTGGCTGCATTTCAAAACTAAGTAACAGGAGAGATCTCAAAAACCCAGTAATGTGAAGCTTCAGCAGTCCTTGACAGCTTCTGTTTTTGGACAGCTTTCAAATGCAAGGTTCCTGGTCATACCCTGGAAAAGAAAGTGGATGAACTCTGGAAGTAAAATTCTTCCCTTTCTTTAACCTTCTCCCCTTGTTACAGCATATACAGGGTATCTTCTCTTCTCCCTTCCTATTTAAATTGAGATTTCCATCCCTTAAATATCTACTTCACAAACACACATGACTTTTCAGCACATCCCTGCCTCCTCCAGCTCTGACACCCACTTCATCACAAGCATGACACAGACGTTTAAGGCAAGAGTATACGGGTGCAGTGGGGACAAGAGGCACACCCTGAATCTCACAAACAGGATGGAGACCTGCTCCTGAAATCCTTTTTCCCCTACCTGTGAAAGACTACATCCCAGAAAGCTTTCAGAGCCTTTCAGAAATGGCATAGGGCTGCCCACCACTCAGAAGTCAAAGGAACATTTTGATTTCTTGTATAATTGACTTGACCCATGTTGCGCACAATCACAGACTTTGTCACTTGATTTGGTTGTTGCTTTTAATTACGTATTTGCTGTGGAGTAGGAAAACAAGACTTTGTTCTCACACATCTCTGGTCCTATCATATCAGAGCACTTATCTCTTACCCTGTGCTTACCTAGGCTGCAAGCTAAATATTCAGAGGAATGTTTCCTTCAGGGTTATACCTCCTCAAGAGCTCAGTATCTCCTAGCAGCATACACTTCTAATGAAATTAATGAGATGGTTTGGAAGTTCCCTGTGAGAAAGCTAGAATTTCACCAATTAAAACTTGCTGAACTGGGACCGTGGTGAGTTACGACCAATGTGGAAACCGCCACTACTTGCAATGCAACCTTCTTTCATTAATGTAAATGCATACATTTGAACCATAGGTTTTATTACCAGGAACAATTGCATAAGCAGAACATTTCGCTCTTATTTACTGCCTCAACTGAAACTACGTAAAGTAAGAAATTTCTTACAGCATCTAGAGAAGCTCCATACCCTCATCATGCAACTTAAATGTTAGGGAAGAAGAAATAAGTAACATGAAGATATAATGTATGGAAGAGGATTATAATCCTCTTTCTTCACTATTCTCTCAAAGAGTGTTTCCATGTATTTAGGAGCCATGGACCACAAAGTACTGTAGCAACATGGAGGTCAACACCTCCAAGGCTTGGCCACCTCAGACAAAAGTTTAACCTTCTAAAAAAGCACCACCACACTTGTTTTGTGTTTAGCAAGTCCCCGGAAAGCCACCCTTGTTATAACACGAAATAGCCATGGCTAAATATGGTTTTGAGATGAGTTTAGGACAATTTTCCCAATATTCCACCCCAACTCCACTCCTGAGTAGTGTGAAAGAGATGTAAGTATATAATCTTCAGCTTGGTTGTGCCAATATAGTGACTCTTGCCTCCCCTACAGCTCCTACAATTATTTTGAAATATAAGAAATTTGGGGATTTCCCTTTCCCCACAGCCACTTCCCACACAAATATTTTGAGAAGACCTACGTCTGGGACAAATGATCAGCCACCTAAACGTGACACAGCAAGTAGTGTTGTGTGGATGAGGGGAGAACAAGATGGGCTAAAGCACAGCTTCACGGACGCCCTGGATGACAGCAGGGGAAGCCCCCAGACTGACATTATTTTAAACAGCAGCAATCTCTGAAAACATCTCAGCAACCACCCGATGAAGAAATATGCCCATCTTGAGAATGTAGCTGCTCTCTGCTGCCACTTAAATGCACTTGTCCAAGCATTAACCTGATGACCAATTTCCCTTCTTGCAAGGAAAGGAAACTTAACGAACACACTTCCCAGGTATGGAAGGAGTTTTCTGGTATATCCTCAAGATTTTCTAGCTTCTTTTTTGCAGGTTTCTTTCTCTTATCTTAATCATGTAGCATCCATTAGCTGGAGCCTGTTTTCTTGCTAGAGCGAAACACATAATTTACTGAGGGAGTTTCAGTCCATTGCAAGTTGTCCACAGTCACGTTTGTGGTTTTCTCAGCAAATTCTTTACGTGAAAAACAATCATGCCCGTAAGCAGCTTGTGCACAGATTGTTCGGCAACTGACACTAAAGTCTTGTTGGTCAGTTTGAGCAGACCGATTTTTGCCTTTTTTTTGGAAAGGAAATGTTTCTCAAAAAAACAGATTAAAGGGGAATCATGCATATTCACAAGTTCACAGTTTGTTCATAATGAATATTTTATACCAAAAAAAATCCACTCCAACCATTCATCTAAAATAATGATAAAATGAGCCCTTCTTTGAACGAACAGACAAGGGCATTCTCCAAGAGCAGGTGAGAATTGAAGCAGCAGGTCAATTACACGGCAAAGGTATATTTATTCTCCAAATGACAAGAAGCCAAACTTCCAGAGGAACTTCAGTTTCCTTTGAACAACTTCATTTTATTTGCTATCAGCTTGCAGCTACAAGGTTAGGCCAAAGAGATGCACTCAGATTTTGAGATCACTTTGAAAGCCTGTTTTATTTTCCTAGCCCCACTTTTCATCTCAGTTCCAACCTCAAATATGTGAGTATTCTCCCATATGCTCTGCATTCCACTTCTATAAAGCAGGTATTTCAATTGTGGATTAAATGTTAATACTACATGATCATTCATGTAGAGTATGCACATATAAAAAATATGCTGTTGTTCATTTATCAGCAGTCAGTTAAGTCTGTAAAATATGAGGCAATCCCTTAAGGCTCCAGGAAAGTTCTGCTGTGCTCTGATATGGCAACATAATGTTTTTGTTGTATCCTGGTAGACAGGGAAGATGTTTCATTGACAGCAAAAGGCTGGTAGTGGTTACACCTTTCAGCCGAAGGCTGATCAGAACGGAATATCTGCTCTTATCTGGAATCATCAGTTGTAAAGATTTCAAGTATACATGTAATTTTTATGCAATTTGAGCCTTAGCTTGTAGCTATTTTAGCATTGAAAAAATATCCTTTTAAGTGGATTATTTACAAGGTGGCAGCTGATCAGAAAGCTAGATGCATCCCACAAAAAATAAAACAAAACAAACAAAAAACAGGGATAAATAGTTCCCAGCAAAGGTCAGCTTTCTGACCACATGAATGAGATACTCCACCACAGAGCAATTCCTATTGCATAAGTCAGTTTTAAGAAGATTGCCTTGCTGTTGTCAGGGGATGTGCGACAGATTCACGATTTTCTGCGCTTGACAGCCAGAGTACTTGTCACTTAGTTCCATCTGGTAGAGAGATAACATTTCATTAATGTTCATGCTTAACCTTATAGCTCAGAGCTTTGACTCTGCAAAGTCCTGAGCATCACTGAAAAGGTGCTGAACACTCAGCACCCAACTAATTTGGCACGTTTCAGCTGCCTGCAGGATCAAACCCTGACTTTCCTTGGGAAAGATATGGTATTTTCTCCCCCTGTCTCACTCTTGGATTCTTTCCATTTTAAAACTCTCTCACAGAAGAGAGTTAAAATCCATTGTAATTGGCCAGGTTGCCATTTTCAATACAGATGGTGCAAAATAACTTTACAAAAATATGACTTGCTGAGCCAACTGGACAGGAGATGTCAGTGAATATTAAATAAATGCTTACAGGTCTCTTGGGCAGCAGGTTATATATTTTTGTGGCTTCAGCAAATCAAACCCTTCAGTCCTGTCACCGCATTTAGTATGGATTATCCTAGGCCTGGACATTTGGAAACAAATTAAGAAAACAGAGCCAGGATTCCCTGGTTCCCTCCACATTCTGCCATGGGCTTTGGCTCTGCCTCCATGCACAGACCCCAGGTTGTCACAGAAACCCGATGCAGGGCTAGCTGATCCACCCACATACAAACTATTCCCCAAACCCGCTTCCCTCACAGGAATATGGTCTGATCCTGACCTTGGTCAAGTCACTTAACCTCTGCTAATCCACCTGTGAAATGGAACTAATGAAATACAGGGGTATTGTCAGGCTTAATTATTTAATACTCTTTCAGGTACCTAGAGATCCTTGTGGGAGAGACAGTGTACAGCTGCACAGCATTATTATTTTATTAAATGAAGTACCTATCAGTATTTCACCCTCAGCAGAATGACTGCTGAGACTGAATTGCCTCTTCACATTAGTTGTACGCCTTGATGAACAAAAACGCATTAAGAAGTGGTGCCGAGGGAAATGAAGTTATGCTTCACCCAGCACTTCTGCAAAATGATGTCACCAAATCTCTGAAATGAAGCTTATTTGAGTTTCTGGGGAAGGGGCTGAAGTTAACCCCCAATTTGGGAGACAGCCTGGGTAGGAGAGGCTCACTGTTTCCTGTAAGCAAAGAGCAGATGAGCAGGCAAGGGTTTCTGGTAGTGTCTTGGCTGTGCTCAGGTTTTCCAATCTGATAGTGGTCCAAATAAACTTCTGATCCATTAAAAGGAAGAATACACACAGTCTAAAACTCAAACGTCATTAATGCACAGCATCTGAGAAAACAAAGACTTCTTGGACAATAAGTTACCCAAATTACAGCCACACATGCTGCAGGGGGAAGGACAGATGGTACAAGAACTGGAGATACAAGAAACAGATTTGTGACCACAAGGAAAAAGAATCGGGAGACATTTTTACCCAGCTAGAAATATCCACTATTTAGCAAAGCAAATATCAAGGAATCCTTCTTGAGGGGAACAGAAAAGAAAGATTGAGGGGGTCAGAGACAGAAAAAAAAAAATCTTTATGATAGGAATTAAGCAGCTACGAAAGGAGGCCTTTCAGCTTTCCTAAAAGGGCAAGTAATCCTCAAGGACTCCACAGTAGGAAATACGGAAAGAAAATTTAGCGACGCGCACAAGGACAACAGGCTGGTATGCTCCCTCCCCGAAACACAACCATGAGACAGAGGCAAAACTGAGTGGGAGGATGAAGTCACCTGGCAAATCTCCACTGGTGATGATACCTTTGGAATAAGTGACACAGCATCCCGTTGTATTACACGGCTTATATAAGACTTCAGGGAAATGTAAAGCCCAGATGGGAGAATCTTAGTCCACGTTGTTTTAGACCACCAAAACACATCAGGGAGCAGAATGATTTAATCCTTGAACACTTGTTAAACGTGCAGAATTAAAAACTGCATTACACATGACTCCAGTTTGCTGGGAGCCCTCACAGATTGTAATGAGACATTTCTGAAAATCACAGGTAATATTTAACACAACATTCATGCATGAAAACCTTTACTTTCTGTTTTGTATTTGCTATATTTTTAAGGGTTCAAAATAAACTAGTTGCCAAACCACATATCAGCTGTCACCAAAAGGACTATTTGGACCCAAACTCACTCAGCATCAGTGCAGGCAGCCCATAGCCAGTAGTACTAATAAAGTTTTGTTTCAAAAGACAGGGATAATGCTTAGTAGATGCAAAAGATACAAAGGAAAGTTCGAATTTTTTAATGAGGAACGAATTAGGAGGCCATAAAGCCAATGCTGCTTCCTCGAAGAAGTCAAAACTATTTCTGTTGTTTCCGCAGTGTTACTGACAATTTAACCACCTCCCTGTAGCACCCAGCCTTCAATGTTCTTACAGTTTATTCTTATGTATATGAACTAAAAAGATGAAGTACTTCCCATTAGAAATGAAGATTTCCAACTTTTTCTATTGATAGGGAAGAACATTCATTATTAAAAACTGTTAAACAATGTTTGTTAGTGAATAGGTCCAGATAATTTGTAACTAAAAATACCAAAGATAGTTAGCTGAAAAATATGTCTTACTGATGTTCTTATTATTTTTCAGAGTGGAACATCAGATTAGTTCCAGAAGATCCCAAAGATAAGGGTAAGTAAGTATACAAAGTGATAAATATTCAAGTAGAGTAGTCAAAAAACCTGTAAATTTTCAGAGTAATGTGGGCCGAGTGAAAACAAACAAAAAGCCCAATAAACCTGCTAATAAAAAAAATTCAGGGTATTGTTTTAATCCACACCTGTCAATATTATTTTAGCGAAAACAATTATATATAACACGCAAATATAAAATTTGACACATACATACACACGTATATATAAAATATATAAATTCTTTGCAGAAGTGACAAGATTAATACAGCTACTGGCAGAGAAATACAGCGATTGCAGCATTTGGTCCAATGTGACATTTTGACATTAGAATGTTGTAACAATATGAGTAGCACACATTTCCCAACTAATGTATAATTAGCTACGGTACAGAAAGCAATCACAGAGGGGAATTCTGAGCAGCTCTCCACATCTGAATGCACATCCAGCTTTGAAACTTTCACTGACATAAAAATATCATGTACAAGACAAACCATCATAAAATGCCTGAGATACCCCCCAGGATTGACAGATAGTAAATAACAGTAAATGCAGGGCTGCTGTACAAAATAATTCACATCAGTTGCTAACTTGGACTCACTCAAACAGTGCATTTCAGTACAGATATATAAAACTACAGGAACAAGGAACTCAGATAGAATAGAGAATCAGGTACTTCTGCAGTTCTAAAAGCTGATGTTAGAGAAGTCATCCATGAGTAAATCATGCTGCTCTAGAGTTTGCGGGGGACTAGTTTTGCATCTGTAATATTATGATATGTCAAGGCAAAAAACACAGACAAAAATGGAAGTGAGATAGGATGAGATTTTCAGATGGTGTCAGCATAACACTGCTATACCAGCTGAAGACAGCCCTTGAAGTCTGTAAAGGCCTTTGAGCCATTTGGACAGACAATACCATACAAATGCAAAGTGAGGTATCCCCGCATATTGGTGATGAATCACTCCTTTGTTCCTCCTGAGAACAAAGATAAACAAAGTGAGGGACCTAAGTCAATACAAAAGCAAGAAAAAATACATGCAGTTACAGTAATGTCCCATTGAAATATACTTAAATGATCATTTTCCTCTTCTCTTGCTTCTGAACAAAGTTTCTCCCTCACCCCAAAAGTCTGAAATACTGATGTTGATCTCACTTGCAGTGGTAGGGAAGTCACGCACTTAGACATATTTTTGCACAAGGCGGCAAAAATCAGTCATCAGTTATTTGCTTGGTTGTTCCTTTCAGCAAATCAACAGTGCCATAAATGCAGAGACATTTTCAAGCTTTATCAACTATAATCTGACAACCCCCTCTGGTAAAACCACAGATATAAATAAGCATATTCTTCACACGCATTAGTCTGCTCCTCATGACAAGACAGGGGTGACCTACAGGATAAGAGATCCTATATATCCTTTGTCCTTGGCCATTTCAAGGTTTTCACTGCTGCAAAAGTTGCACTTTCCCTCCCTTTGATATCCATAGCTAACCTCTACTTTCAGTGTAACATTGGGTATACTGAAGGCTTCCCTTAGTGCATATAGAACATTTTCTGGTTCTAATTGCTTTTGCCCATTAGAAAAAAAAAAAAAGCCTCTTATTAAACCAACACATAATATTTTCCTATCCCCTAGTAATACTTCTCCAAGATAGGAGAGAATCAATTCTTTAACTGTATGTCAAGGACAAGTCACGTAGGTCATGACAGCTACAGAGTTAAAGGAGGCTAGGGACCAAGCTCAAGCAATAAGAATCCCAGTTGTCCACTGTAATCTGCTGTTAGTTCAGTC
This sequence comes from Cnemophilus loriae, assembly GCA_013397755.1. NCBI lineage: Eukaryota > Metazoa > Chordata > Aves > Passeriformes > Corvidae > Cnemophilus > Cnemophilus loriae. The sequence continues at coordinate 959,346 of VZTF01002407.1, forward strand.
TGTTTCAGGCCACCTCCACTCGTTCCAAGATAAGCCTGTAAAGAGAGGACCACCTCTACAGCTGGAGGGGATCAGCCAGTGCTGCTTTAGCAGTTCAGGCAGTAAGGTAGTGACCAACCCACATCTGTATAGGAACCCAGAAGAAAAGTCAGCCACCACACTTAGACACACTGCACCCCACTAAGAACAAGAACCAGAAGTGGGAATACTTTTTTTCATCAAGTTGAATGATACAAAGAACTTGGGAAGGGGGAAGGGAAAGTCAATGAAATCTGTCTGCTGCTACCAGTCCAGTCATATTTATTCCGTTTTTGGATTGCCTGGGTCACTGCCTATGAAAGCAGTCGCAAACCCAAAGATTTCATGACTTTAATATAAATCATCAAATTACGCTGTTTAAGTGTGTGTGGCTCCATTATTCCTCTGTGCTCAAAAAGTTTAAGCCATTTACTCAGAAAGAATGAGAGTGCAGCCAGTCAAGCACATCATGAACAAATACCAGCTAGTTACAGAGCGGAGCCCGTATGAGCAACTCATCAGCTGAAAAATGTTCAGAAGCAATTTGGCAAACACTAACAAGTTGAAAATAGAAGAGAGGACCAGATTATGAAGGATTTAAAAATGGAAAAAAACAAAGATAGGTTTTGCCATTAGTTATTTGATCATCTTCAGCAATATGTGAAAAGATTTATCCGTTTTGATGTCTGTTTATTCTTCTATTGTTCTAGAAAAGACATCTACGTGTTGCTACATGGCATTCAGTAATAGCATTACTCCTGTCTTAATGCATGTTTTTCAGCCAAACTGTACCTTAATTAAGTTATGTTATCTAATCCCAACAGCTGATGAATTATCTGACATATTTTATACCCTCTGGTATTGAATCTGACAGGACAGGATCTATTACCCTACAAACTCCTGAACTCACATGTAAACTTTCCATTGTCCTGAAAACAAGTTCCCTGCATTTATTGCTTGAAACTCCATGAAAAATGGTAATGGAGCAGTGTTCGTTTCAGGTCAGGAACCACCAGGAAAGGATAACATACAGCCCAGTGTGCACTAACCCATACACACCCCAGCAGTAGTAAAGCAGTCAGTAGAAGAAACAGATTCCTTCATGGATGCAAGAATTTGAAGTTATTTCTACCTCTACGGCTTAATGGGAAACACAATATATATTCCTGGTCAAACATTATTTGAATTTTGGCCTATATGGGTCCAGGGCTGCTGCATGTGAGATTCTTCCAGTAAGTACTAAACTTGCATTACTTGGGAAACTCCTTCTGTGGAGCAGAGTTATCCACAATATCTGAAGTGTCCAGGTGCTATGATGAGCAGAGAACTGCGAGAGGGGGGTGCAATCTACATGGCTGCCACTACAAATGGATCTTGAAGTGTACAGATAGCATATCTTCCCTTTTCCCAAAGCGCTGTAAGACACTCTACTGCTCATGATAACACATTTTCACAGGCTACTTTAACCCCTCAAGGAGGTACTTAATGAAGTAGAATAATACAATAACTGGTCTTCTGCTGGGATTTTGGCCTCCAGATGCTGATAGAAAGCCTGGCTTCTCACAGCCCCTTGACTTTGGCAGGATTTCTAAAAGCATCAAAAAGAACGAACGGCACAAACCCAAATGCACGCCCAGATCCAGGCTTAGCTGTGTTTACTCTGGACATCTCTGTTATCAACTGTGAGTTACCACAGGAGCCAAGGATATTGCATTACCATCCCCTCTTTACAGCAGTAAAGCTTAAGCACAGAGCAGTTAATGGATTTGCCCACAGTCCCACATGTGACCCAACCCACCCCCCAGCGAGTCCTGCAGCACTGACCTTGCATTCCCCTTCATTCCCTCATCACAGAGGCATTTCTGCACCATCTCCCACACCTTCTCTCATGCTTGGAACAGCTTTCTAAGCTCTAGTCAGCACACATCAGCCCCTCACCTCATTCAAACTGCTCCTGAGAAATCCCTTTGCCTACAAACATCAAAGAGCAGGCCCTGCACCGAGCTCGTCGTTCACACGGCATGAGAATCTGGCCTCCTGTGCTGGTATAAACAGAGGACCCAATAAAATATAGGTGCATCTAAACTCAAACCACAAATCCGCAAGCTGCAGTATGCTGCTCCCTCCTTTTCTGATGTCTGTTATATCTTCATTTGTCACATCTGTCATTTACACCAGTAAGTAATTCACGACAGGGACCCCAGTCTCTGGCTATTTCCTAAGGTATACCTAGAGCAAACATGGGGATTATACAGCAAGATAGAGGGTCCTGAGTCTCGTGCTGTAATGCTGTAACAGCACAGTTACAGTTTCAGACAGCCTGACCAAAACGCCATGAATGCACGAAAGAAATGGAAACTTTCTTTTGAAAATGTGATGTCTAGGCACTTTCCCCTGGTTGAACTTACTTTTCTAAGGAGTGCGTGTTGAGAGAGAAGCTAAGCCTGCTGAACTTTCTCCAAGACTAAAGAAAGCATAGCAGTCCTGACATGAGTTGTCCCAGTGAATAATTTTTCTCACTCTGTCCCCAGGCTTTCTGACCTCTCCCCTCAACCAGCAGAGCCATCCTGGGCTGAAGCTGTTCCAGCACCCCGGTCTGTAGAGGTCAGAGGTACCAAACTATCAAAGATGCTATCGCAAACACCTCCCCAGGATTACAGCATATTGAGAAAGCAGGGCAAGCTTCCTGGTACTCTCAGAGTTGCCACATATGCAAGGAAATAATGCAAAGTCTCTCTTTCATTGCTCTTGGAATACACCACAGCATGCCGGAATCCTTCATTTCCAGCTCCCGTGGATGGCCTCAGAATTCCTGCTTGCTTTTCGCAAAGATGAGTGAAGCCAACAGCACAGGTTAATCCCAGGTGTAATTCACCGGAATAACTAACAGGTTGGGGAACTTGTTTATCAACGGGAAGGGAGAAAAAGTAAGCAGCAGCCCCCTATTTGCAAATGGGACCCTGAATTTTCCCAAAGCCAGATGTGCCTCACCCTGCCTCCAGCTGTGTTCCGCCTTCTCTCCAGCTCAGCCAGATGACCTGCTTGCACTAGCACCCCTGGTCCACCCACTGACTGCTCAAGTAAATGCTTTTGTCTAGCACAGTTTGCCTGGACTGAAATAGGTTTGGTAGCAACCACACCACCACGTTGTCCCTCAATGCAGCCACCCCCAAGGCAGCGAAGGAAGTCCAGAGCAGAGCTGGAAGTGAGTGACTGACCTGCAACCCAGACCTGCTTGATTCCCAAAGTGGTCGTCCCTCATTCAAGGGACAGCAGGGCAGGCTGCTGGGACTCCAGCAGCTGCAGGGCTGCCTGCATTCAGCTCACCAGCAGAACTGAAAGTACCTGGGCTCTGCCTGGTATGACTTCAGTGCAAAGGGCATTAGTTACCGACACACAAATCACCCAATTTGCAACTCTCTAAAGTGTAGCTGTAAAAATACTTTAGAGAATTATCATGGGGTGAAAGGAATCATTTTGGCAGGACTCATGAAAAATGTGATCTTTTTACCTAGAGGCACCTTTGCTGCCAGGCCATCTCAGCCCAACCCTGACCTGCAGGGCTAAGTCTCTCACAGGAGATGAGAGCAGAAGTTGGTATCTGCAGCCTTGATCTCTTCTGAGTCGCTCAGCTCACAGCAGTGAGTTTTGTTTGCAGTGTTGAAGCCACGACAGAGGTTCCTGCAGTGAGCAGCCACCAGGCACACATTGGCTTAATTTACTTTCTTACAGCTGCTGTAAACTGGGCTGGATTCACACATACAAAAGAAAAAAAAAAACAAAAGGTTAATGCCATCCGTCAGGTATCCAGGCCAAAAAACCACTGGATTTTGGAGAGAGATTTGTCTCTGGAAGGACATGCCAGTATCAAGAAAACTCCAATATTTTGGAGCTCACTTGAGTTTGCAATGCTGCACTTGCTGCACTCCCATATCTCCTCAGCCAGCATCTCCACCTCTCTCCACTTTCAGAGGTGGATTTAATTAACTATAGCAATTAATCAAGGCATCTCAACTCCACCCAACCTCAAATGCCACCTTGCAGCACCTGCTTCACCCTGAAATGATCTTCATAATAGCAATTATTCCAGGACCTTACAGAACTTTTGACACACATGCCCCCAAGAGGACCACCCCATAGAAAATGCCAAATCATCACATCCACAGAATAAGTCTCCCCCACTGCAGCTGATGAAAGGCATGTATCTCCAGGCGCATCAACCAACACTGGCAGAACACAGAAATCCAGTTATTTGGAAACTACTACACTACCACTGAATGCCAAGTAACCAACCCCTCTATTGGCTTCTTCTTGGATCTTGGCACACAGAATAATCTGCTATCCAAGGAGGACGGCCAGGTATGATAAAGCTCCATTGCTATCACCTTCAGGGATCACATTTAGAGGGTCTAGCAAATACTGGAAGCAGCATAAGCAAAAGGGTTGTTGTTGCCTGTTTGTCAATAAGAATATATTAAACCTTTTCCTGTGGCTAAGTCACCACAGAAGCTTTGCTTCCTGAAAATAATGTGGAAAAGTGACAAAAATATAGGTTTACCATGGCAGACACTTGGATCCCCAGATCCAGCCCTGGCCAGTGCTCCCTTCCCAGTTTCTTATCTGCTATGATTATATGCAGAAGGATTAGTCTGAAAAGTCTTGAAGTGCACAGAAAGGTTACGAACAGTCAGTAAGGTAGCAGAGATTAGATCCCATGGGTTGTTAGGCACTAGTAGAGTGCATTTGCCTAAGGCTATTCTGTGTAGGAAAGGCTGTGTTGTGCATGACATTTTGCTAGTTGGGCAGGAACACAACAGGATATCTGACAGGAATATGACAGCAGGGTCTTTACATGGCTCAGCAATCTTCACACGGATCAATGGAGAAGCACTGGTCCAACTCAGACTGAAAAAAAAGCCAAAAAAAATTTAATTACAAAAGCGGGAGGGGAGTGTCCCCCTTTTTCTTTCTGAGATTCTTTAAATCCACAAAGAGTTATATACTCTATTTTTAAACTATTCCATGGCCTCTGAGGCTGATATTGCAGACAGGCTAAAAGTTGTCCCTAGTGTTTTGCTTCCTACCCAGGAAGGATAAGCACAACCTGAACCCATGGCCAAACAGCTCAGGGATTCTCAGAAAACGATGATCTGGTGGGTGAAGAAGGTGGACAGAGAGAGCAGCCCTCAGCTGGCTGCCCCACAGATCAGCTCTGATGCAGCCAATCATGAGCAGCTTCCTTCAGCATCCACAGCAGAGTGCTGACATACCTAGACTGTAGCATCAGCTCCCCTCTGAGCTCTCTGCAGCAGAAGAGACCGTGCTGGAAAAATATTCATCATTCTGTGGGTGGCTGCAGGTGCCAGCAGGGCTTCCAAAGAAAATCACACTTGCTTAATCAAGCACAGAGTTCCAGAAACAATTCATATTACATATTCAGCAAATGCTTTTCTGTCCAAACTAGCCAAACACTGCCACTGGTATTTCCTCTTGCACTGTTTAACTTTTCACCTGAAACCATAAGGCATAGCTTGCACGGTCTGATCAGAAGATGGCATACCTGATGCCATAGGGCAAGTCTTGAAGGTAAAATGCACAGAGGCCCAGGAGCTTCTGCCACTCTCTCAAGTACTTCTTCAGATAGAGGCAGTAGGACCCACAGACACCAAAACTGAAAGCACAGCTCATGGGTCTTTGCTCTGGCTGCAAACCCAGAGCATTTCTCCAACCTCGTCCCCTTGGGGAGGACTGTGAATGTGCAAGTGGCACTGCCATGACAGCCCCTGCTCTAAAGGAAGATTATCTACCCACCATGGGCTCCAAACACAGTGTAAGGTTCAGCTGGTAAGGTGACCTGCAATAGCTTAAAAGTGAAATGCTGCCAATTAAATAAAATTCTGGTGGTCCACTTAACCTCTAATTAGGAAAAGCAGAGCATCCTTTGAAAATTTTTGCTTAAGTTAATTAAAATTAATTGCAGAATTTTTATTATTCAAACACAGGAAAATGTATTGTTATGTAAGTCAGAGATCTTGCAACTCCTATCTTTTGGCCTAAGCTTACAAGAGATGATGATGTTGGTCTTCAACATGTCAGTACTCATTTTGGGGACATAAACCTGTTACAATATGGAGAAATCCTAAAAATAAGAACCAAATGCAGCTGGCACACAGAACTCTACAGGAGAAAGGCTTGGCAACATTCTTGACAACTATTTTATTAATCAATTTATTTAAAATCAACAGGGTTTGATATTGCATGTCAAACTTGAATCTGTCTATTGAAAGAATTGAGAACAACTTCTACAAGTCAAAATGCTTCCCTCAGGCTTTTAAATGAGTTCTGGGTTTGGGAGGAAGAATTAAAATACAAAATGGGGTTTAATTTGAATTTTTTTTTTTTAAATAAAACTTAATGAAGGTTCAGATAACAAGAAATTAAAGACACTGGTTTGGTCAGAAGCAACTTTTGCTTGTGATGAATTTTCATTCAGAAGAATTAAGTCCATTTCAATTGACCCAAAGCAGACTTTTACAGAGAGACACTAAATGGAGGAGTCAGGGGATCTTTGCTGCGTTTAAATTGTGAGCATTGCTATCTACTCCATTTCCCATATTAAAAAGAGAAAAAGGAAAAAAGTAATTAAAACAACAAAGCGACTGAGCAAAACTGGACGGTCCCCAGGGAAACCAGCAGAGACTGGTTGGACATAGCTTGAGGCCAATCCCCACTACAGCATGTGGAGAGTCCTGGACCCCACAGCAACCAAAGCCTGTCCTTGCTCGCTGTTCCTGCACCATCTTGGACACCCATGGCTGTACCAAGCCACTGCTGCAGGCAAAGGTTGGACCCCACCACCCACCAGTCCCTCTGCTTTTCCCCTGCCAGGGGCCCATGGGAACATTAATGTCATGAGAATCCAGCCAGCTCAGAGAACCTGTGGAGCGAGCACGGCCACGTCCCACAGCTTCTCCTCAGGAAGGCATGAGAGCAGGGCGCATAGCCCTTAACTTACTCAAAGACCATGCATTTTGCGCAACAGAAACCACCTTACTCCACCGCTGCTCCCCAGCACGGAGGCTGATTTCCGCATCTGCAGCTACACCCCTGATCTTGCCCAAGAGCAGCTGCTCCATTTCTCCGCTACAGAGAGCGGTGGTTTATTTTGGCATGTTGTTCTTATTTTGTAAGAAGTATTTTGTATTTGTATAACCATATGATTTTGTAGCTGGAACTTTCCCTTCCTTACTTAGCAGGTGATGCCGTACAAGGGCAAATGGCAGTAGTCGGTTTGACATGTTGAGGCTCATCAGTTCTTTGCTGGGCAACAGTCTGTTTCCAAGGTCTATTCCAGAGAAAGACCCTCACGGCAATGTTAACTCAAGCCTCACTAAACAACAATGCAGCAAAAACCCCCAATCTTCTGTGGGTTACAACTGTATTTCGGGTACCTGCTTAGCCTCTGGGCTCTTTCGGGCTCAGAGGGACGGAGCTAAGTCTTTCTGGTTCCCTCTGCTCTAAATTAAAAAAAAAAAAAGCCATATTTACAGGCAGCCTGCAGCACACAATGATGCCGAGGCTACTTCAGCTGATAAAAAGTTTTTAAGTGCATGGACATAGAAACACGCAAGAAGGTGGCAGATATCTACAGAGAAAGTACGAAGACAAGGAAACAAACCATGCTCAGTTTTGAGAGCTAAAGCCATGTCAAAACTCAATCCAGGAACAAACCTAAAGTGTCCTGCAGTCCCAGTGGGAACAACCACCAGCAAGAGATGTCTGTTCAGATAAATCAGGAGAAAATGTTCTCTTCACAGGTCCCTGCTCTATTCACCCAGGACATGGTTCAGGCTCTTCTTAGGAGAGGCCATAGTTACAGGTCTCTGATTTTGCAGGCAACAGAAAGGCACACGAACTTGGTGCTGTGACTCAGCCCATGCCAGAAAGAGCCCTGAGTCATGCCACTCTCACCCACACCTGACCTTCCCCAGGAGTCAACAGTTCCAGAGCCAGTTATGGCACCGCAGGCTCACTCTAATTCCAGTTTCTTCAAGTAAGAGGACAGTTTCGATAAAATCAAATAAACCTGCACCTGACACTAGTTTCTTTCATCATCGCTTTCAAACAATGCTCAGTTCAAAACAGTCTCATTTATACTTGTTGCATAAAGCCATATATTTTACCTACATGTCACTGAGCTACGGTGCAGATACAGTTGCACCCAAGGCACATCAAGGCATCTCAGTTTCTGTCCAGCGCACAGATGTTAGAGACTAAGCAGACATTATCGCTGCAAAAACACATTAGATCGGTTGACAAAGGAATGACTTAAATCACTCAAAGACCAAGGGGGAGAGTGACAGTCTTTCTAAATTTACATTTTTTACTCTTTAGCAGGAAACGAAACAAAATCTACATTAAGGACGCGATTGAGATTTACAAAGTGTAAGCACTTGGAGTTACAAACTGCCAGAATTTCAGATGTCAGTGTAATCTCAGTTCAACACTCTTGTGAATGCGCACTACGAGACAGGTTTTACTTATTCGTATCACCCACCAATGAATGCAGGCACCTCATGAGTGGAAAGCCGAGCTGCATTACCATAACACATTGACAGAAGTTTAGGAAGGGGAGAGAGGAGAAGAAAAAAAACACCACTGAAAATAAACTGGGTAACATAACACTGGAAAGAAATAAACTGAAAATGCATGAGGAGTTACTAGCACAATAGCCCATACCAGACAAACACAGTTAGAAGTGCAGCCTAATAAGAGTGATCTTTAGTAGACAAAAGTAGAGTGGACCTTGGATATTTTTATTGAGGCTTTTTGTGTGCCTAAAATAAAAACAAACCCCAAAAAATCCAACCGACAATATTTTCAGCATCATTGCCTTTAAATCTCAAGGAGCATATCTGTTTTTGAGCACATACTTCAAAGTAAATTACTTCACAGATAAAGAACCATATTCAAAGCTGAGCAACAATGTAAGCAGCCCACAAGTATCTCCCATACAACTGCTTATCTTCATTTTGATCATCTACATTGATGCAGATAGGCTTGGAAGTAAAAAAAGGAAATGCCCTGTATTTCTGAAGCTCCAGACAAAACGACATTCAATTATTTAATATATTATCCATCTAGTATGGCATTGCTTTTTACCTCTAGGACTCAGAAACAGAACTTTTTCCCTAATTAGAACTGCAGCTTCGTTTAATTTTTAGGGCCACTCCTGGACATCCTCCTAAAACATATTCAAGAAAATGGCTGGTCTCAGACACAATCGACTACAGGCAAGGCTGAAGGAAAAGTCCTGAACCAACCAAAAAACCAGAGTGCGTCTCTAGGGAATAACTGTGTATTCTTGGAACAGACAAATTAAACGCAAATGCGAAAATGCCATTTCAGGCTTTTTTTATTACATATTTTCTCTGTAACTGAAAAGAAAAACCCTACAAGATGCAGAGGTAAAATAGATTCTGTGGAGTTGCCCAGAAATGCACCCTCATTAAATGTCATTTTAAGTAGTGCTAGCTCTGCCAGCTCAAAGCGTTTAAGCACCATCATGACTTTTCAAGCCCTGAGAATCTCGTTATTTGCCTTATGGCTTTTTCACACATTAAATGCAATCAGATCACAATTTAAGCCTGACTCCATAACCATCTCGGTAATATTGAGACTTGATATGATTTCAGCAGAAACTTAAGAGTCAAAAATATAGAAAAGCAAAGGATTTTAATGTAACTGTGATCTGATGGACCAGGGGGTGTGAACACAAAATATTGTAGGATAATTATTAAAATCACAGGAGCTGAAAGTGCTTAGGCAACCTTGAGAAAATTAGTGCATTTTCTAGAATGCATTGAATCAAGCTCACATACCTTCAAGAGCAAGGGTATCACACTTTTCACCAAGGGGCGTTGCTGTCACCTTATCATCAAGATTTTGGTTTAGGTCTATTTGTTTCCCACAATTCTAGCTCACACATCTTTTTGTTTACTTCCCTCCTCCAGCACTGCAGCCATTCAGATATTAAAAGAGGGGCTTCCTAACTCGCACTCCCTCTGCTGACTCTCCAGTGGTGCAGTGTATTTCTTCTTTCTTTTTTTTTTTTTTAATTTTATTTTTAATGGTCTCTACACAACACTCTTCATTCTAAAAGAATCCTAGCACACTCACACATGTTTGTCAAGCTGAAAATGAGAATACAACACACTGATCTTTAAAAGTTTCAAGTCACGTAGGTCTGTGGATTTTTTTGGTGACTTGATGAAACTGGACAGTGTCACTGATTTGTCTCTGTGTTTAATTATGTGTTCTGAGCAAACCAGAGACCATTCACAGTTCCTGTAGTATCAGCACAACATATGAAAGCAGACAGCTGCTTGTTCTTCCCAGAGACCTTGATACCATCAGTAGCCCTGGATTGCACACACCACAGCCTTGTTATATATACATGGTGTTGCATAGTGCTTGACCTAATATTATACTGATGAGCTCACTCTGTATCTAAAAGATGCTGTAGAGAAGCAGAAGATGAGAGGAGACTTTGGGGTTTGTGCCTAACATGCCTGCAGGGTTGTGGGCTTTGTGGACCTCAAATTCAAGTATGGAAGAAGACCACGAGGTCACCTGCTCCATCTTTCTTCACATGGTATGTGTGCATATATATAGACAGGTATAGACATAAATGCATGCATATAGACAGCTAACCTTCAGCAAGATCCTTTGTCTTCTCCAGTTAAACATCACATATCCCACCTTCTCAGGTGTTGTAGTGAGGTCTTAAAAGAAATGCAGCTCCTGGAGTTTTTTTCTTTTCTGATATATACCCCACACCTCCACCACTTTACAGTGCAACACTTCTCGTCGCTACACTCCTCTTATACCACACTGGTCACAGGCTCTCTACTTGGTCACCGAGCTTGTGCCACTCTTGTTTACTTGTGGCCACAGTCTAACCTTTCCTGGTAACTTCCATCCATTCTAAATTTAACCTTTTCCAATTACTACATCTTTCTGTTTTCAACCTCTTCCTCCCCTCCACCCCCCCACAAGTTAATTCACAATTAAAATCATAATTTGACATTGCACCATAAATTCAGCAATTCAGTGAACAAAGGAATCACCCAGTACTTTACAAAACATGCACAGGCCCATTCCTTAATATAACACAATTCTGATTCAGTAAGCGCTGTCAAGAAGATTTTACAAGAAGCTGAGCCAATCTCAGGGAAAGGAAAGAGATTTTTTTTTTTTTTCTTAGTAACATACCATGAACATTTGTTGAAATTGAAAGGCAAATTTCTGATTAACCAGATTTATGACCTCTTTAACGTTCAAGCATTTGCAAAAAGTGAGTGCAAAGTTCTGCACTCATGAATATTCTCCTACATCACATGAGCAAACTGTCGCCCAAGGTAAATTCCAAATTGTTTGTGTTTGTAAAATCGGGAATGCTAATTAGTTATATAAGTCATAATGTATTGTTTCTGTTCCTTAACTTGATGACAAAACTACTTAACACGTCTTAAATTGCTAAGTGTGAAAATTACCGATATACAATTTATCACTCATTTTGGATTGGTTAATTACACAAGTTCCCACACAGATTGCCTATGGCATATTTGTCTAATGATCTAATTATTCCCTGAAGAAATTAGTGAATAACTTTACATGACAAACCTGACAATTTCACAATCTGCTCCTGGACAATTTGTAAATAGATAAGTTTGATGATATTTTGATTTTTATCTATTGGTGAACTAGTCAATCAGAATTGCGGGTCTTCATCACCTCCAGAAAAATCAGACTGTTTTTATTTAAAATAACTATTTCTCCCACAGGCGAACTGGGTCTGCCCCAAGCATTACACATTTGTCTGTTTGTTAAATGGGTTGAGAATATGATTAAAGTAAATGGAAAATAACCTACATCAAGTGTGTTTTAGAGAGCCAATGTCTATAGTTTCTCTTCGGAGAAAGCTAAGCAGTGTGTGCAAAAATAATGTATCTAGAGACTCACGAGGACTGTACAGAGGTCAGCTGGAGTCTCTCTGCCTAGAAACTCAGTCCACTACAACTTCTACAAGCGGGATTTTTAGCAAAGAATTGAGCATCAGTGTAATATGCAAACTACGAAAGACCCAAATCCTTGTGCTCTCAGAGCCCAGCTGTACCAAGGTCGATAACTATTATCGGGAGCCGTATTCAGCACTGGTGCTCACAAGGTCTTTATGGGTGGAGCACTATGATGCTCACTGTGCCTCTGCAATGCAAGATGTTGTACAAAGGGGTCCTGTAAAACCTTCCAAAAACTGATCCCTTCCTCCTTGGATGGACTGGGCTGAGACAGTCAGTGCTACTGTCACCAGGTCTACGTGGAGCTAGCAGCACAGGACAGCCTTACTATTACAGTCAGCTTACCAAGAAGATATCTTGACTTTTAAAGACACTGAGGCTGCAATTCTTACAGTGTTACAAATGAATATCTTAAGAGGGACTTATGAAAGTCAGTTGCAATTCAAAAGTCTTCAGGGAAGGACAAGAGCTATTTTATACTGGTCACAAAAAAACCCCCAAAACCTGAAACAACCCCTGTGAGAGAACTGCTGAGGCTCCTTTGTAGCACAAAAAAACCACAGACCACATCAACTGTAAAAGGACATGAAAAACTGGCCTTTTGGAGCAAAATGAGCCTGGTTTGCTTACTATAGCTAGAAAGAGAACGGCTTTCCCTGAGTTAGCACTGGGGCACTAACTTTGCATGTAAAACCTATTTTTACCAAATATCGTACATTTTACATAACGAAGTCTGACAACAGTTCATTTCAGTGGCTAGGGGCATAAACAGCTGGCAATGGAATACGCATCTAGACACGTAATCTCTAGTCTACGTTATCTTCACTCTGCTAAATATATGAAAAATGGTGTCAGAATACTAAAGGTCACCCTGAAATAAATCAGGGAAAGCATATTCTACCCATATGTAGCCCTGCTCAGTCACGGAACAGATCCCAGCAGTCACCACCACTGCATGGAAGTTGTGCATCTTGAGAGTAGAAAAGAAGGATCACATCTGTTTCCCAAGGGGCTGTGATCCCTTACCGATTGCTTCCTGGGACCTTGTGAGAAGGGGATCATTAAACTACAAGGAAAAGAAACAGCTGGCAATCTTATTAGAGAAAGATCTCAGAAAAGCCATGGTGACAACAGGGTGACCTCATGGAGCTCTTGGATGCAAAGAGAAGAGGCATGAAGTAGCTATGCTGCTTTCTCATTACAATAGTGCTGCTAACCATGAAATAGCAGAAAGTAACTCACAGGCTAATTCCATCTTGGCAGTAAGGTTAAATATTTTGCTGTGTGTAAGTGCTTGTCAATTTTTAAACTGAATTTTGGATTAGAAAGAAAAACATGCTATCAGAACCTGCATCTTTAAGGACTGAAACCCCGGGGGAGGAGAAGGCTGGAAAGCCTTGTTGTTATGCACTGCCAGTTGGAACCAGACCCAGATTAAAGCAGATTTCTCACAAGAATGTGAAGCATTGAGTGATGGCTGAATACCACATGTATCGCACCTTCACCACCAGATCCTTGCTTCTGTCAGTACCTCCACGGGCTACCACGCTGCAGTCCCCACTGCTACCAGCGCCATTAGAAACCGAAAAATCACTCAAACGCACCAGACAAGTCACTCAGCTGCACTTACCACGTGGTTATGCAAAGGCCCTCTCTCCTTTCCAATTTCAACACTTCATCTTTCATACTGAAAACAGAGTCCAAGCCCTAACGTTCCTGTATGTACAACACCTACTTTTTTCCACGCTATCAAACCCGCCTGGCAGATCAATCACAAACGACATATTCTATTCTTCAGCTCAGCACTCCCCTCCGATCACACGAACAGGTAGCACTCAGGCAGCAGCACATTTCTCAAAGCGCATCCAGCTGTGCATGACATAGCTCTGTTTTTATAAGGAGGATCAGATAAAACAGGAGAAAAAAAGACACACAGAATATTCTTAGTTGGAAGGACCCACAAGGATCATCAAGCCCAACTCATAAGCAAATGGCCCATAGAGGGATTGAACCCACAACCTTGGTGATATTAGCACCATGCTCTAACCAACTGAGCTAATCTCATGGTTATGACAAATCAAAGCACAAGCAAACTAGCAAAGGGATGTGCTCATTCATATCAGCAAAAGCTGAGGATAAGGTGCTAAGAGAACCTAACAGGAAACACTTTGAGTGGCAGGAAGGCCATTTCCAATGCACAGGAGAACAACACAGCCTCTGCTACCAGTCCTTCGTCTGATGCAGTTATCCACAATGATGAGCCAGGGGCTTAAGGGAGAAGTGACAATTCTTTCGAAGACCAGATTTTTAATATCTGCATCAGTAGCTTTGCTCTAATGAAAACCTTCACGGCCGTGGCAGGCAGAGCATGCTGCTTGCACCATGCACAGGTGTACTGTGAAAAATGGAGTCACCTTCACCCAACAAGTACTGTACCCCAGGAGATCAGGCAGACAACTGTTTCCAATATTGATATATCGGTCTTGGAAAGACAGCAAATTATACGAGGCTAGGGCACATACCAGTCCTAAGGGAGTATGTTGACTTTATTTCACTGAAGTGAGATGAATAAAACAGTATTTGAGAATTATGCTTTAACTACCTGCGTTCAAAACTGTAGATAATAAAAAAATAGCCATAATGCTCCCAGATGCAAAAAAACCCCAAGCTACAACTTTACCTTCTCATACAATAGCATGTGAAACATGTCTGCAAGACAGAAAACAGGAAAATAGTTAATGCTTTCTGCATTAATGCAGCACATAGTTACCCAGTGGAACTCTCTGCCACAAGAAATTATCTTCCAATTGCTTGGCTGTCATTGGATGAAAGATTTTGAAATGGAAATTAATTGGTGGGGCTATAAAGACCCAACTGGTTTGTATCTTTTTTCTCCTCAAAGGCCTTTTTTAATTGGGTCTTGCTGCAAACGGGAAGATGCAACAAGTGAACCTCTAGTTTTAGTCATCACAGCAGATGCAGTTATGAGTTTCTGCTACTCTACATTGAAATAATATCTTTGGGAAAAAAACCAAAGTGCACTAAAAAAAAGATATCTTGGAATAAGATCTCAATGCAAACCTCTTAGCCTCTTTCTAGCTAATTCAACAGTTACCTATAGCATATATGAGTACTTCTAACCACATGGTTATTTTCATAATTGCAAAGGTTGGAAGTTTAATTAGACAATCAGAAGAAAGCCCTCAAGCCAGCCCATTTTCTTAAACGGCTTTACCTAGGCAATGGGAGCAGCATTGTGTAATGCGGCGATTTACTCTGAATAGCATAATGCTTCCTTATCTTTTTTGCCCGATTAATTTCCTGACTGAAGTAGCACATAAAACCAAGCTGGTTAGACAACATGTGTCAGGAGCCACGTGTCCTGTTCAAATTGAAATGGAGAGATGGAACTGAGAGAGACCAGGTCTCTTCCTCTTTCCTTGCACATCTGTTCCAGGTACACTGCTCTTCCACCATGACAGCACCAAGACCATCACCAAACCAGAGCTCTGGCAACCACCGACTACGCGTGACAGATTTTTTTTTTGGGGGGAGGGGGCGTCGTGGGGGGTGTTAAAAGTTATGGTCCTCAGGGACATGGGCTGTGGCTCAAAAACAGAAATGAAGTGGAACTGGGTTTTGTGATGCAATTCCACAAAGCCTTGATGGCCTCACAAGAACCACTGGTGCAAGCAGGAGACCATCGCAGCAGACTCCGGGCTGCCTCCCTCCACCACTTGCTTCTCAGCTTTAGTTGCCTCCCTCCCTAAACACACCTGCATGCAGGTACATGCTCACCCCTTTTCAGGAATTTCACTATTGTTTTTAAGATGGAAAAGAGAAAAAAGCCAATCTGAACTCTGCCAGGGCCTCCCGAAGCAGAGCTAGGAGGGATGAGGGCTGCACTGCTGAGCAGGAGCGGCGAGGCCCAAGTGACACAACTCCCCTGGCCCAGCACCACGGCCTCACCCCGGCCCGGAGACAGCGAGCGGGCCCGGCCCGAAGGCTCCGGCCCGCCGCCGGTCCCTGCNCTGACTCCCGGCAAGCCACAGGCGCGCTGTGTGTGCCTCCCTGCCGCCGAGCATAAACAGAAGCAGCTGGGCCCCGCTCGGCTCCGTCCCACATCTCGCCTCGCCACGGGCACCCACGCGCCGCGCGGGGCCGGCACACCGGCGGCGGTGCTCGCCACGCACGTGACCGAGCTGCAAGCGACAACCCGAGCGCTGCCACAGCCCCCGCCCGCCACGCTGGGCCCCCCCC